>OY812999.1:79740142-80060142 GCA_963681545.1 Germaria angustata | reverse complement strand
GAAATTTATAGGAAGAAAATTGACCCTATAGAAAAATATAATAAGACTGTAATCCGAATGCCGGGACCAGTTTCAAAGCCAACTCATCGGTTTCAAGCTAAAATTTTGGATTGCAGTTTTAAAGTTAATCCTGATTTGATTTTTAAGTCGAAGGATAATAAAAGACTCAAATTAAGAAAGAATAAAATTGTTATATATGTTATTAGGCAGGAATACTTAAAGATTAATAATTCGTGCATTATTTCATTTTACAACTTAAAGTACTTAGCTTCTGGACTGCTGGCTTACGTGTACTGTAGCTTCCCAGATTGCTCTAAGTATCGCTTCAAAGTTGATTTTGGTGGGACAGTTTTTGTTTATAGAACTGGGGAGCTCTTTCATGGGCAAGGTGAAAAACGTATTGCCCAAATTCGTGGAGTTTGAAAAATAAGAAAAGAGCAAATTCTTGAAGCAGCTGACGAAATAGCTCAGAGAGGAAATTTTCAAAATATTCAAAACTTGCATACACTGCGCAAATGCAAGTCACAGCAAACTTTTGATAGCTTTTGTGATCCTAATTCACATATCGACGTATATAAAATGCAACAAGGAGAATATATTCAGTATTTAGCGTCTCCGTTAACCATACATTGTTGGGCAAACAAAACGTTTGAAACTTTTCATAAGAACCCGCAAATATTAAAAGACGCAAATCATACAATACATTTCGAAGCAACTCGCCAGAGTGTGCGCCAAATTGAATCTCCGCAAAATAGAATTTTAATATATACATAAAATAGTAATAAGGATTAAGAAGTTTAAAATGATTATTCCAATTGTAACTGGTAGTTTGTCCCGCCACTCTATCTTAGATATATGTATGCTTGATATCTGAACGATTAAAGCTACATTATAGGGAACACAAATATAAATGGCCAAGAGTCTGCATAGATGTAGGTTATGCACTATTTGGAGGAATTCTGAAATCTTGTAATGATCAAAATGTTTCAGATTACCTCAGTGATTGCTTTGATTACTTACAAAACCCAAAAACAACATCAAAACCAAAAGTTATCGTGCAGTGGTGCAAAGCTCATTATATTCATATTATTTGTAAAGATTTAAATAGCAAAATCCGAAAAAACAGCAAACTGAGGCATTTATTAAAAAATTCCTTAACTTTAGCTTTAGATTTAAAAACAATGGACGAATGCAAATTCTGGTTTAAACATATTTTCGCTGTTCTTTTAAGTCCACATAAAAATCCTGAATAAAAAAACAGTCATGCGATTTTAGAAAAATGTATAATGGAAGTTAATAAAAAAGATTTTGTATATATGTATATATATATATATATATATATATATATATATATATATATATATATATATATATATATATACATATACATATACATATATATATATGTATATATATATATATATATATATATATATATATATATATATATATATATATATATATATATATATATATATATATATATATATATATATATATATATGTATATATCGCACACCTAGTTCAAAAGTGACAACTCAAAATTTAAATTTTCTGACACAACTAATAATAAATCATTTTTATGAATTCCAACTTTATACCAATTTAAACATAAAGAAAGACAACTGTTTCTTAGCAACAGTTAACAACAATAAAATACACTAATATTTTTCTTATAGATAAACATAGTGCATAGTTTAAGCATATGTATATAGCTGAAAAATTAAAATTTTGAATTGAGTCACTTTTGAACTAGTTGTGCGATATATACATATATATATATATATATATATATATATATATATATATATATATATATATATATATATATATATATATATATATACATATATATATATATATATACAAATATACTTATATATATACATATATATATATATATACAAATATATATATATATATATATATATATATATATATATATATATATATATATATATATGTGTGTGTGTGTGTGTGTGTGTGTGTGTCCACATACCTGGTAAATCCAACTCCTTGCTAATACAGTTCCAAGCAACTGCTCTCTTATATTTGTTCCTATAAAACATTGAATTTTTATTGTATAAAATTTCATATGTTTTGACAGCTTCAATTATTTATTCATCCATTCCACTTGATCATAGAATATCTTGATTACAAAACAATAAATAAAACATAGGTGACACTCAGGACATAAAAGTAATCGATAACTAGAAGGCAAATTTTCTTAATGAAAAAAATATGTTGAAAATTGATTTTAATATATTTTATTACTAAAAGTAGTTGTAAACTTTAGTGCGAAAGGTTTTTCTTTTATTAAAAACCTTTTTTAATGCAAAAAAAGAGAAAATTAAAATCCACCACACAAATTTTTAATCGATATCATTGGAAGTAAAATATAATTTGTCATCCTTGGTTAACAAAAACAGCTGGCATTTTTTCACCTTTTTCCCATGGCGTATGAGACGCATGGAAAAGTAGAAAGTAAACCTACTTCATGCGTTCTATACGTTCTATGCGTTTTGCTCTGTAACTTGTCACATATGTACATTTCCCCTTATTCTACTTTTATGACACACGCATGAAACGCATCGACGCATGGAACGGATGGTATAATGACTTTCAGCTTAATGCGTGAAGTTCGTTAACTTTCAACTTTTCACGCGTCATGTTTAAAAATGTTTAACTTATATATATGTACATATGTATAAGTTAAGTGTTATAGATAAAAAATATTTAGAAAAAATCAAAAGTTTGTTGGGCTTTAGCTCTTCATATGCCGACATTTCATATGAAGAGCTAAAGCCCAACAAACTTTTGATTTTTTCTATGCATTTTGCAAAAGCTCTAATTGTGTCTAACGATTAGTTGGGGAGAATATCCCAAATAATGAATTTCCATATTAAGTAGATAAAAAATATTTATAAGTATCAAAATATTTGACGAAATTTTAAAAAAAACATACATATGTGTGTATATGTATTTGTACATACATATATTCGTATGTGTATGCTGTTATACATATGTACATACTTATATACTTATGTATGTATATGCATGTTTATATAATTTTTTAATTAAAACAAAAACTGTTTTTAATCATCAGTAGTAATAAAATAAAATAAAAAAATTAAAAAGTGATCGTATAAATAAATAAGTGAGTAATTAAAAAAATACATATGTATGTATGTACATACATAAGAACATACACGCGTTGAAGGAAGCAGAGAACAAAATTCAAGGTATTTATAATTGTTTCTATGTAATATATATGTACTTATATACATACATATACATATATATGCATATAGATATATGTATATATATATATATATATATATATATATATATAAATATATATATATGTATATATATATATATATATATGTAAACGAGGTTGCCATTATCAAGACTACTTTGGTTTAGTTGGTGAACCACAGTCGGCAGAAATGAGTAGTAAAAAGTAACAGTTGTCAGAAGTCAGCGGTAAAGAACGGTCGCCAGCGGTCCATCAACAGTGTTCATTTCTCTTTTCATTTATATTACATTTAATATACAATATTGCATTTAATAAACAATATTACATTTAATAAACAATATTACATTTAATATACAATATTGCATTTAATAAACAATCTTACATTTGGGGGCTCAACCGTGCTAATAAAACACAATCAGTTGATAAACGTAGTGGCAAAAGTTGTTAAAGCAGTGAGCAAAGTTACAAAAAGCAGAAAGAGCGGAACACAGAAAAACAAGCGGTCATAATGCATAGGAGTGTGGCGGTATGATTAAAAGCGACAAGTACACGGAGGAGAAAAAGAGCGAACGAAGCAAGCGGTACGAGAATTTACAAAAAAAAAAGGGTGAACCGTCATCGTCGTCGGAAAGCGGGTGTGAAAGTAGAAAAGCTGAGCAAGAGTTTAAAACAGAAAAAGGCGCGATTCAAGGTCAGAGTAAAAACGTTATAAATAAAAAAGTTGAGAAAAATTTGCAAAAAAAAAGTTCAGTCGAAAATACAGTTGAAAGAGTTGCCGACATAACGGTCGAAAAAGAAGTGGAGAAAGAAAGCGAAGAACAGGCGAAAGATATTTTAGTAAAAGAGGTACAAGAAAGAAAAATGGAAGAAGAACAGGCGAAAGATATTTTAGTAAAAGAGGTACAAGAAAGAAAAATGGAAAACGAAGAACGTGGAACAAAAAATGTGCAAGTAAACAGTTCAGATTTAACGGATGTTTTACGTTTAGTCGCACTAAAGTTGGATCAACAAAATCACCCTATTGCGTTTGACTCTTTCGGTAAAGTCGTGGGTGAGTTTGATGGAGAAACAATTCCAGTGAAATCTTGGTTTGAGAACTTGGAGAAAAACGCCGGTGTATATCAACTCAGTAAGCAACAAATGTACGTACAGGCTCGAAATAAAATGACTAAAACGGCACAATTGTTTTTGGAATCGGTCGTTGTGAGTGATTACGACAGTCTGAGAGAAGAACTCATAAACGAATTCCATAAAGAGTACACTAGTGCTGAACTACATAAGAAATTGTGCGACAGAAAGAAAAAAGATGATGAAACGTTTCATGAATATGTGTTACAAATAAAAAAGTTAGCGGCTATTGGTAATATTGAGGAAAAGTCAATTATTCGTTACGTAGTGGATGGACTGAGAGTGAGAAATGAAATTAAGTATTCATTTTATGAAGCAAAGACAATTAAAGAACTCAAAGAAAAGTATGAAATATTTGAAGCTGTGAGGGTGAGTGAAAGGAATGACAACGAAAAGTGGAGTCAAAACAGAAACACAGACAACAAGAAAGACAGATATAATTTAAATACAGTTGGAAGTGTTTCGAAGATAAAGAAAGAACATTGTTTTAATTGTGGTTCGAAAGAACATAAAAGAGCACAGTGCAAAGAAGACGTAAAGTGTTTTAAGTGCAACGGACATGGGCATATCGCTAAAAACTGTGGACACAAGGGCGAGCAAGTGAACATAATAAAACAAGAAAAACGTTTGAAAAGCATTGTAATAAACGAACAAAAAATGCTTGGCTTTGTTGATACAGGGTCCGATGTAAGCATTGTGCAAGAACATGTGCTAAAAAATATTTTGAAAGGTGTTACGACTGAAAATGTGTGTACAACGCTATATGGGCTTGGAAATATGCCTACGAAAACAAAAGGGTATTTCATCGCATATGTTAAAGTTGATGAGCAACAAGTGGAACAGAAATTTGTTATTGTTCCAAACGGTGTAATTAAACATTCGGTTTTGATCGGAAATGACTTTATGGACAAGTTTGAGTACAAGTGTGATGCAAGTGGCTACTCGTTCGTACGCTTAATAAAAGATGAACAATTTGAAAATGTGTACCAAATAACTGAAAATGAACTAGACTATGGCAAAATTACAGAACAGAATAAGAAAAGTATTAATGAAATGATAACATTATATAGAGAAAAACAGAAAGAGCTGGAATGTCCAATTCAACTTAAAATCACGCCAGATAAAGCAGTTCCATTTCAACAGTCGCCAAGTAGATTACCACATCATCATCAAGTAGCAGTAGAAAATCAAGTGCAAGAATGGCTAAAGGAAGGAATTGTGCGTAAGTCAACATCAGAATATGCAAGTCGTGTCGTCGTCGCTAAAAAGAAAGATGGTTCGTGCCGTGTATGCGTGGATTTCCGTAAGTTGAATTCAATGGTGCTTAGAGACGCATTTCCAGTACCATTGATTGACGAAGTGCTAGAAAAATTACAAGATGCGAAATATTTTACAGTAATGGATCTAGAGAACGGCTTTTTTCATGTGCCAGTTGAAGAGAACAGCAAGAAGTATTTGGCGTTTGTCGTCAAGAGTGGTGTTTATGAGTTTAATCGTGCACCATTCGGTTTTTGTAACTCACCAGCAGCGTTCATCAGGTTCATCACGTTTATTTTTCAAAAATTAATTAACGAAGGTGTCATGGAGTTATACGTTGATGATATAGTTGTCTACAGCAAAACAGTAGAAGAGGGGCTCGAAAAGATGCAACAAGTTCTGAGTTTGTCAGCGAAGTATGGACTTAAAATAAAACTTAAAAAGTGTTCATTTTTGAAGCAACGAATAGATTTTTTGGGACATACAGTGCAGAACGGAACAGTAAGGCCTGGGATAGAAAAAACTAAAGCAATCGAAAAGTTTCCAATGCCGAAAAATCTGAAAGCGGTTCAATCTTTTCTTGGTTTAACCGGTTATTTTCGCAAGTTCATAAGAAGGTACTCCGAAATAGCACGTCCGTTAACAGAGTTATTACAAAAAGGCGTAAAATTCAGTATGGAAGCGAATCAGGTGCGAGCAGTACAAAACTTGAAGGCACTGTTAATACAAGAACCAGTGCTTCAACTCTACAATCGTAATGCTAAAACTGAGTTGCATACAGACGCATCGCAGTATGGATTCGGCGCAGTACTTATGCAGCAAGTAAACGACAAGTTTCACCCAGTGTACTTTTGGAGCAAGAAGACGTCCGCAGCAGAGGCGAGGCAGCACAGTTATTATTTGGAAGTTAAAGCGGCATTTTTGGCAATGCGCAAATTTCGACATTATCTGTTGGGCGTGAAGTTTACATTGGTTACTGATTGTGCGGCATTTAAACAAACAACAACCAAGAAAGAAATTCCCCGAGAAGTAGCGCAGTGGATATTTTATATGCAGGATTACGACTTTGAAACAATTCACAGAAGCGGCGGCGTAATGAAGCATGTAGATGCTTTAAGCAGACATCCGCCGGAGGTGTTAACTGTGAATTCCGAAATAACAGCTCGAATAAAAAGAGCGCAAATGCAAGATGACCATTTAAAAGCGGTGGTTGAAATTTTAAAGACGGCAGCATACAAAGATTTTAAGATGAAAGGCGACTTAGTGTACAAAAGTGTCAATGGCAACGACCTGTTAGTGGTGCCAAAGTCCATGGAGAGCGAAATCGTTCGTGAAGCGCATGAAGCAGGCCACTTCGCAGTGCAGAAAACGATGCATACGATTCAACAAACTTATTTTATCTCACATTTGGAGCAAAAGGTAGCGAACTTCATCAGAAACTGCGTCAAATGTATCATTAACAACAAAAAACTGGGAAAAAAAGAAGGCGAACTACATTGTATCGATAAAGGCGACCAACCACTACACACGTTGCACGTCGATCATATAGGTCCGATGGATGCTACATCAAAGAAGTATAAGTATATCTTCTCCGTTATCGATGGTTTCACCAAATTTGTATGGCTATTTCCTACCAAAACAACGTCAGCCGAAGAAGTAATAAACAAACTATCACAGTGGTCGGATATGTTTGGCTGTCCTCACCGCATCATAAGTGACAGAGGTGCAGCGTTTGTGTCAAAAGTTTTTGAGGACTTTTGTGGTAAATCTAGTATAAATCACGTTTTATCAACGACAGGGGTACCAAGAGGCAACGGACAAATCGAAAGGGCTAATCGAATAATCCTGTCGGTACTGATGAAGCTGTCCTCAGATGATCCATCCAAATGGTATAAGCACGTTAGCCAGGTACAAAAAGCGATTAACTCGAGCGTTCAAAGTACAACAAAACGCCAGCCGTTTGAACTAATGTTTGGCGTTAAGATGAAGCAGCAGATTAGCAGCGATCTACTTCAACTATTACATGAAGAATGGGTAGAGTCTTTTGAAGAAGGACGTCAGAGTCTTCGGGAAGAAGCCAAAAAGCAGATCCACAAAGCGCAAGCTAATTACAAGGCAAATTTCGATAAACGACGCAAAGAAGATCATGAATACAAACTCAACGACTTGGTGGCCATCAAAAGAACTCAGTTTGTAGCAGGAAAAAAACTGGCGAGCGAGTACTTGGGTCCGTACAAGGTAACCAAGGTAAAGCGAAACGGCAGATACAATGTTAAGAAAGCAGCAGTATTCGAAGGTCCAAATGAAACAATGTCAAGCAACGATAATATGAAGCTATGGAGATATGTAGTCAGCAACGAAGAATTGTTATCATCGGAGGCCGATGATGAGCAGGATGGCCGAGTGTAAACGAGGTTGCCATTATCAAGACTACTTTGGTTTAGTTGGTGAACCACAGTCGGCAGAAATGAGTAGTAAAAAGTAACAGTTGTCAGAAGTCAGCGGTAAAGAACGGTCGCCAGCGGTCCATCAACAGTGTTCATTTCTCTTTTCATTTATATTACATTTAATATACAATATTGCATTTAATAAACAATATTACATTTAATAAACAATATTACATTTAATATACAATATTGCATTTAATAAACAATCTTACATATATATATATATATATATATATATATATGTATATATATATATATATATATATATATATATATATATATATATATATATATATATATATATATATATATATATATATATATATATATATATATATATATATATATATATATATATATATATATATATATATATATATATATATATATATATATATATATATATATATATATATATATATTACTTATATATACGCCCTATAAATAACTTCTTCAGGAAATTCGAATTATTTTAAAATAACAAATTTAAATACATATATTATAAAACTCTATTTTAGCATAATGGTAGTTTTGAAAGAAGATTTTTTTGGAATGGATGTTAGTGTTCTTAAGTGCTTCCAAAATAGCCCAGTTTACGATAAAATATTTGCGATATACAATGAAGATCTGCCAACGCGACATAAAATCGCAAATAATTTAAAAAATCGGAAAATGATTTTCAAAAGAGTAAGTAGATAACAGCTCAAAGCCATTCAAGTGTAACTTTTTCTTGTTTTCGTTCAGATTAGAAATTTACAGAAAAGTAAATCGTCTCTGAAAGAATGTGAGGTAGAAGCTTCAATAGCTCTAGATGAATGTGCTACAGAAAAAAAATTTGCTGCAGATGCTCTTCTTTTGTTTCAATCAAAAACAGAAAAAACTCAACATTCTTTAAAGCTGATACAGTGAATTTGAGCATGTTTTGTAATGCTCCAGAAGCGTCATTATCTGGTAGAAACGATATGTAAACGGATAATGAAAAAGTCGCTGCAGACGCTCTTCTTTCATTATTCGAAAGAAGTACCAAAGCAAATATCGAGTTTTATGAAGAGCATGCAGAAAATCAATGCACGGCAACTGACTTAAAATAAAAAATGGTAAATAATAAATTTTTATGCTACGAAAATTTATTATACCGTCTATTTTCGCCTGTTTTTCAGGGACAAGGAAGTGCGAGTACAAATGAAGCCTTACAACAAACAGTAAGTGAATTAAATAACGATTGTAAGACATATTATTTTGGTTACAATTTTATATTTCTTTTAGGATGATGTTGGATTTGCCAATGAAGTCGCAAAAATAGGGAATATTTTGGACAATTTCCTTAAGGAATTGAAGTTAATTTTAAGCAATGCAAAAATTTTAAATGCAAATTGTAAAGAAGAAAATAAAGAAAATATTGAATCATTTTGTTTTGAAAACAAAAATAGTCAATTTAATGAATGTAGCAATATTGATACCGTCGACAATATGGAAGAAAAAGGCCGAGTTCTGGGACCGTTTGAGACTGAAGAAAGTAGATTAGATGTATCTCAGTTTGAAATTTATAGGAAGAAAATTGACCCTATAGAAAAATATAATAAGACTGTAATCCGAATGCCGGGACCAGTTTCAAAGCCAACTCATCGGTTTCAAGCTAAAATTTTGGATTGCAGTTTTAAAGTTAATCCTGATTTGATTTTTAAGTCGAAGGATAATAAAAGACTCAAATTAAGAAAGAATAAAATTGTTATATATGTTATTAGGCAGGAATACTTAAAGATTAATAATTCGTGCATTATTTCATTTTACAACTTAAAGTACTTAGCTTCTGGACTGCTGGCTTACGTGTACTGTAGCTTCCCAGATTGCTCTAAGTATCGCTTCAAAGTTGATTTTGGTGGGACAGTTTTTGTTTATAGAACTGGGGAGCTCTTTCATGGGCAAGGTGAAAAACGTATTGCCCAAATTCGTGGAGTTTGAAAAATAAGAAAAGAGCAAATTCTTGAAGCAGCTGACGAAATAGCTCAGAGAGGAAATTTTCAAAATATTCAAAACTTGCATACACTGCGCAAATGCAAGTCACAGCAAACTTTTGATAGCTTTTGTGATCCTAATTCACATATCGACGTATATAAAATGCAACAAGGAGAATATATTCAGTATTTAGCGTCTCCGTTAACCATACATTGTTGGGCAAACAAAACGTTTGAAACTTTTCATAAGAACCCGCAAATATTAAAAGACGCAAATCATACAATACATTTCGAAGCAACTCGCCAGAGTGTGCGCCAAATTGAATCTCCGCAAAATAGAATTTTAATATATACATAAAATAGTAATAAGGATTAAGAAGTTTAAAATGATTATTCCAATTGTAACTGGTAGTTTGTCCCGCCACTCTATCTTAGATATATGTATGCTTGATATCTGAACGATTAAAGCTACATTATAGGGAACACAAATATAAATGGCCAAGAGTCTGCATAGATGTAGGTTATGCACTATTTGGAGGAATTCTGAAATCTTGTAATGATCAAAATGTTTCAGATTACCTCAGTGATTGCTTTGATTACTTACAAAACCCAAAAACAACATCAAAACCAAAAGTTATCGTGCAGTGGTGCAAAGCTCATTATATTCATATTATTTGTAAAGATTTAAATAGCAAAATCCGAAAAAACAGCAAACTGAGGCATTTATTAAAAAATTCCTTAACTTTAGCTTTAGATTTAAAAACAATGGACGAATGCAAATTCTGGTTTAAATATATTTTCGCTGTTCTTTTAAGTCCACATAAAAATCCTGAATAAAAAAACAGTCATGCGATTTTAGAAAAATGTATAATGGAAGTTAATAAAAAAGATTTTGAAAATTTAAGCATATTTGATGATGATCAATTAAATAATTTGGAATCGATAGCTTCCCGCAGTCCTTTTAAAAAAGTTTTTGAAAATATGTTCACAACTGTATGTGATAGTGTTAAGGAAAAACTAACAAGCTATGATGTCAATGAATTCTATAACGAAGACGTCTGCAGATTTATAATAAATAAATATTGTCCTTTTGTACCCATGTGGACAAATATTATGGGAATCCTAGTAGACCTCTCTGGCGATCATACAAGTAATGCTCCAGTAGAATTTAATTTTTATTTGCAAAAACATATTTTACTCAATAACAGACCAGTTAGACCTGGAGATTTCATAAAAATCGATCGCAATGACAGTATGAGTATTTTAAAGAAACTTCGATATAAGTACAATATGTTTGATGTACAAATAAATGATGAAGAAAATAGCAATGGTGAGAATATTAATGCACTGCAAATAGTAAAGGAACATGATTATGAAATAATAGAATTCTTAGAGCCAGAAGAACAATGGAAAAAGAAAAATTTTAAGAGACAGAAGGCCATTAAGCCAAAACATCTCTTAAATGCAAAAAAACGAAAAAAGTTTTTACCTATGCCTGAAGCGCTGCATGATATCATAAAACTAAATGTTCATAATTCAAAAAATGTAAACGACATGTCAAGAAATAAAAAAGAACATATGTACATATTCTGAGCCAGGAAAAATAAATACATTAGTTGTTGAAACACATGTGCTTGCGAAATGCACTCCTTTTAGGTATAACGATTTGTTCAAAGCAATTTACTCATATTTAAATTTATCACAAGTTGGCTTTTGGAACGTATTGGATCTTGAAGATTGGAAGTCTTTAGCAATAGGGAAACAGTTGACGAATTTTGTGTTGGATTGTGCAATACTATCCATCATAAAAGAGAATTTCAAAAATGTGTTGAGCTTACCATGCCAAAGCGAGAAAAATTTGAAATTTTTTAAAAAGTCAATATGCTATTGTCTCATAAGCCACATTTTGTTATTATACCGATTTTGAGAAATATTCATTTTAACCTTTGTATATTAAATACTACATCACGCGAATTCGTATTTATTGATTCCTTAAATGATTTTGCCGGTCAAGACCATTTTATCGCTTTTAATGCTAACTTTTCCAATAATACCACGTGGAAGTTTGTAAGGATATCAAGAAGAACCAAACAAATGGATGGTGTAAGCTGTGGTGTATTCGTTGCAATGTACATTTTATACTACCTAGATGGGAAATCCTTATGAAATTTACCCTCTCCCGACATTTTTAGAAATAGAATGAAATCAATTTTGATTCGAAATGCGGACGATTATTCACAGTTTTGTTGTCACTGTGGAAATATTAAAATTTTGGAAGATAAATGTAGCTCTTGCGAATATATAAAAAAAGTTAATATAATTAATAAACAAAATTTTAATTACTATTAAAAAAAATTAAAAAATTAGAACATTTAAAAAATCAAGTAACAAGTAATCAAGCTGAAGAAATTATGTCAAACAATTTTAGAGGTGAACAAAATGTGAAAAAGCAAATTGAAACTCGGTCAGAAGTGGATAATAGCTTTGAGACATTATTTGAAAGTAATGGAGAGGAAACCGTTTTTTCCAGCAGTGAAAGTGAAGAAGACGAATATAATATTTGTGAAGAATTGGGCAAATGGGCAATGAATTTAAGAAATTATTTTATTATTTTGTTTTGTTTTGTGAATGCATAAGAATTGAATTAAGTATAATAAAAATTTTATTATAAAACTATACCAAATTATAGTCTGATTTCTATTAAGAAAAGGGTCAAATATTATACATAATATGATCATAATATGACTTCAAATTATGAAAATTTATCCAATATCATACAAAATATGATCATTGAACGATTTCAAAAATGGGTCGAATTTGATGCAGAATATGATCATAAAATGATTGCAAATTAAACTAAAAAGTGAACAGAAAATATTACCGCATATGATAACAAATGTACATTAAAGCAGAGATCATAAATGACTATTCAGGAATAATCACATGCAGAGTACCATTTTCTCCCGATGACAGAATATTTATGATTAGAAAATGATTGCATATTTGATAGTTTTAATCAACTAGAATATTCAAATGTGACTATTTTTTTACCATTATTTTCACATAATGCAAGCTAATTAGCTTGCATTGTAGTATATACATACATATGTATGTGATACATACATACATACTTATGTATACATATATGCGCATAATTATGAAAATAATTTGTCATATAATTTTTTGTTTTAAGACACTTAAATAAATAAAAATTCCTTGTTGAACCTTCGTAGTGAACGGACGTATTAGCGGAGTTTTTTCTTACATACTAAACAAACAAAAATTACAAAAAAAAATATTCGTAATAAGTACTGATTCGTAATAAGTACAGTTTTTGTTAAATTTGCTTTACTTGCATTAATAATATTTTTCGTATAAACTGAAACAACAAAAACAAACAAAAAACCACAAACAAAGTGACTGAGGAATACTCTGCATGAGTACCTCAAAAACAAAAAATTGTGAAGTGAGTTCTAACGGCAGAAATGCCTATTTTACTGTGAGTTCTGAAGCTCTTAATGCAAACAATAAAAATAAAAAATTTGATGATAGTCTTTTTCTAACGGCAAAGCCGATGCCAAGTAGTGATTCTATAACATTACCGCTGCCTAGTACTTCTTTATTTAAATCAGCGCCATTATCCGCTCCGGGCTCGTGTTCATCACTTAACCCAGTTATCACTATAAACAATAATATTGAGAAACCTAAAGTGCCTGTCGGAATGGACAGATATATCACAGTAGTAAAGCGCGGGCGAAGCCCAAATTCATCAAAAATCTCATCGGTTCCCAAGATATCCAGGGATATCGACGCCAACTCAGCTAACCGTCGAAACCGTTTTAAAATTTTGCAAGATATCACCGACAAACCCGACTTACCCTCGAATAAAACCACAAAACCACCACCAATCTATTTGAGGGAAAAAAAAAAATTCAAACACCCTTATTAAAAAATTAATTTCGGTCATTGGTGAAAAGGCATTTCACATTGTTCCAATATAATGTGGTAGTATTGATGAAACAAAGATTCAAATATACGAAGAAAAAGATTTCCGCAAAATGGTTAACGAATTCGAAAAAAATAAAACAAGTTTCTACACATTCCAGCTTAAGAGTGCTAAAGGCCTACAGATCGTATTGAAAGGCATAGATTCTTATGTTGTTCCTGAGGAAATAAAAGCTGCTCTCACCCTCCAGGGATTTAAGGTAAAGAATGTATCCAACATAATAAACAGGGAGAAGATCCCCCAACCCTTATTTCGCGTTGAATTGGTGCCAAATGATATAAAATTGAAGAAAAATGAGACCCATCCAATTTATAACCTAAAATATCTCTTATACCGAAAAATCACAGTTGAAGAACCACACAAGCGTTCTGGACCAGTACAGTGCCATAATTGCCAAGAATATGGCCATACGAAAACTTGCTGTAAATTACCTACTGTTTGTGTTGTGTGCGGTGAATTACACAACACTGCTATTTGCAATAAGTCGAAGGACCAGAAGGAAAAGAAGTGCAGTAATTGTGGAGGTAATCACACTGCTAACTACAGGGGATGTCCTGTATATTCTTTCGTTAAACAGGCTATGAGTCAAAAGCCTAAAGTAACCCCAGTGCAAGCAGGAAATACGTACTCCGCTACTCATCCTCTAATGGCCCAACCAATCACTTCACATGTATCGTATGCTGACGCTGTGAAGATCAACTCTATTCCCGTTCAAAAAGTGTCACCACAATCTAATACAACAAGTGCAAACCCAAGCTTTAATTTCAGTCGCCTTGAAGCTACTATAGACAATTTGGTGCAAACTATAAACAACTTTACGACAAATATGACTAGCATGATGCAAGAAATGCTGCGAATGCAGAACACACTGCTTCTAGCATTAGTTAATAAGCCATGAACACGTTAAAAGTATGTTTCTGGAACGCAAACGGCATTCGCCAACACAAATATGAACTTGAGCACTTCCTCACGGAAAAAAATATTGATATAATGTTGGTATCTGAGACTCATTTGACTCCGAGAAGCTTTTTTGAAATGAGTGGCTACACGTTATATGATACAAAGGATCCGAGAGGAAGAGCATGCGGAGGATCAGCAGTTCTAATAAAGTCAAGACTCAAACACTATATTCTTGAGAACACTTGTGAAGACCATCTACAAGCAACAAATATTTGCATCGAAAATTTTTGTTCAAATCTTGTGATATCATCAGTTTACTCCCCTCCCAGATTTTCAATCACTGAGGATCAATACGAGGATTTTTACAAAACTCTTGGACCTTGTTTCGTAGCAGCTGGGGACTACAATGCAAAACATACGTTCTGGGGATCGCGTCTTATTACTCCTAGAGGTCGAGCATTGTTCAACACAATTTCAAAAATGGGTTTGGATGTCATTTCGAGCGGGGTGCCTACTTACTGGCCTACTGACATACAAAAAAATCCGGATGTTATAGATTTTGGTGTCATGAAAAATATCTCTACGGATTTAATTCATGTTGAAACTTCCCATGATCTCTCCTCTGATCACTCTCCCACGATCGTTACAATTTGTAGCCCACTAAGAAGTGACTTACCTCACCCATATGAGAAGATGATAAATAATGTTAATTGGCTGGGGTTCAAAAAATATCTCAGTAGTCATTGTGCAGAAAATATCAAGCTAAGAACTCCCGATGATATTGAACTTAACATTGCCAATCTTACCGAAAATATTAAACAGGCTGCTAAACATGACACTACCTCCCATCCGCAGACTGGGTTTAATACAATTTATTCTGCGGACATTGAACGTCTCGTATGTGAAAAAAAGAGCTAGAAGGGAATGGCAACAGCACAGATCACCACAACATAAAATCAGACTTAGAGAATGCACTAAAAGTCTCCAAGAGTTGCTTGCATCTGAAAAATCTGCTTCTCTTAAGAACTATCTGGAAGGTCTCGATGTCACAGCAGCATCTAATTACTCCTTGTGGCGCGCTTCTAAAAAAACTTAAAACACCCGTTGAGTCTAAACCACCCTTGCGCACTTCTACCGGAGGTTGGGCAAGAACCAATACTGAAAAAGGTAACATATTTGCTGGGCATTTAAAATACGTATTTACCCCAAACACATGTACTGGTGCTGTTGATTTGCCGAGTGTAGTTGCTCTACCCCCTCGACCCATTAAGTTTAAGATGCGTGATATAAATAAACTAATTGCTGAAACCAACCCAAAGAAGGCCCCGGGTATTGATGAAATTAGTAACAAGATGCTGATGAAGTTGCCTCGTATTGCTATTAGAATCCTGTTGTTTATTTTTAATTGCATTTTACGACTGGAGTATTATCCACACAGCTGGAAACTTGCCATGGTCAAAATGATTCCAAAGGCGGGCAAAGATCTTACCAAGGCTGAGTCATATAGACCAATAAGTTTACTGTCAACAATTTCAAAGCTCTTCGAAATGACGAAATTGTCCCCAATTCTAAATGATATTGGTTGCATACCGGACCATCAATTTGGTTTTAGAAGCCAGCATAGCACCATTGAACAATGTCATAGATTGGTACATTTTATAAGAAGAACATTTGAAGAAAAGAAGTATTGCTCTTCCCCCTTTATTGATGTTTCTCAGGCATTTGATAAAGTGTGGCACGAAGGCCTTATTTTAAAATTGAAGACATATCTACCAATAAACATAGTAAATCTTTTAGAAAGTTACATTCTTGCCCGGAAGTTCACTGTTGTGGAAGGAGACTTCATGAGTGTGCCCGAAACTATCTCATCCGGTGTGCCACAGGGGAGTATACTGGGGCCAGTTTTGTATTTGATTTATACCTGTGATATGCCTTTAAGCAGTAATATCCTAACTTCCACATTTGCCGATGATACAGCCTGCCTTAGCATGCATGAAAACCCTCACGAGGCATCCCGATATCTTCAGGAACATATTAACCTGTTGGAACTGTGGTTGAACTTATGGAGAATAAAAGTAAATGAACAAAAGTGTGTTCATGTCACATTTACCCTACGAAGAGACATTTGTTCCCCCATTCGAATCAACAATCAAGTTGTTCCTCAACATTCACAGGTGAAATACCTTGGTATTCACCTCGACCGACGGCTTACATGGAAACACCACATTGACTCTAAGCTGACACAAATGAAGATTAAATTAACCCAGATACATTGGCTGATTGGTAGAAATTCTACCCTCAGTCTAGATTGTAAACTTTTAATATACAAGTCGCTTTTGAAACCCATATGGTGTTACGGAATTCAACTATGGGGCACTGCTTCAGCTTCCAATGTAGAGAGAATACAACGTATGCGAAACAAAATTTTAAGGTTAATAACATCGGCTCCTTGGTACATGAAAAATTCTATTTTACATCGTGATTTAAATATGCCGCTTGTGACCGCTGAAATTGCAAAATATGCAGGCAAATATTTAACAAAACTCGAGTTCCATCCTAATCCCCTTGCTCGTAATATCTTGAACTTTACTGGACACATCCGCTTAAAAAAGAGGGATACTTCGGCTTTAATACGCCACACTGCAGATGAAACTTTTTGAAAATATTTTTGTGCTTAACACGACATTTATGTATTTTTAATTACTATCACTAAGTTTATGTCCGACACTGGTTGGGCCTAATTATTATATCTATATTTAAGATTTGAATACTTATTGTTAGTTCAGATTAATGAAGATACAATAAATAAAATTAGTGGAAAAAAACTTAAATAAATTAAAATTTTCTATAGCATATATATTATTAATTTAGAATTTTACTGGTCAATTTTATTATACAATATCATGATAAAAATTTATGACTTAAACATTTTCATAACTATGGGCACATATAAGAAAAATCTATATATGTACATATAAAATAGGATGTGTGTATGTATGTATGTATGTATGTCTGTATGTAACGTAATGACTCCAAAACGGCTGGGCCGATCTTGACGAAATTTTCAGGGAACCTTCAGTATACCCGGGCGGGTGACACGGTGAAGTCTGATTTTTAATTTTGCGTGGCAAAATCCAATTTTCATATTGCACCAGCAATGACATATACATACATATGTATATTTATTTTTTGTGCTTTTTTTATTTTACTTTTTTTTGAAAGCCGTTGTCATGTGTTTCAAAACGAGATATCAAACTCTTAAATCAGTTATGTAGTTCCAAAGATATTTACAAAAAACCTTTGTTAAGAATGATCCAATATCAAAATTTTAAAGCTTTCGAAATGATGCATTAAAAAATCTTTTTGGAAAAATAAACAAAAAACTGGTCCGAAAGAGATAATATTATATAACAGGAACTATTAGGTCGCAACGGTAACGCTTATGAGATAATTAGTTTGAAAAGTGGTAGTTGTCATACCATACGTTCTTATAAATCTATAATTATATATGTATAAGTTAAGTGTTATAAGTAGATAAAAAATATTTATAAGTATCAAAATATTTAACGAAAACTTAAAAAACATACATAAGTATGTATATTCGTATGTGTATGCTTTTATACATATGTATATATGTACATATATGCATGTTTATATAATTTTTTAATTAAAATAAAAACTTTTTTTAATCATCAGTAAAAAAAAAAATAAAAAGTGATCGTCAGAGTTGTGAAAATTCATGTAAAAAAATATTTTTTACGTTTTTACCGTAAAAAATTTAAAAAATGCGTATAAAATGTAAAAAATACGTAAAAATGTAAAAAATACGTAAAAAATAAAAAATTCCAAATAATGAAAGCAAAAGATGTGACAAATAAAAGTATCATGAATGACGTCAATTCAATTTTAAAAGAATTTAAAAATAGCGATTTAGAAAAATCTATTTTGGACTTGGGTGGCGTATGAAGCTAGCTTGTGAAACCCGCTGGTGTTCTAACCGTGACGCTTGCTAAAGCTTTCCCTCGAATTTGCAGCATATGAAACAAATTATTATAAACGAACAACCCAGAAAGGTTAAATCCTCTGTATCTTAACTGGTATTTGGCTCAAATTGGAAACCAAAAACATTCTCTTAAGCTATTTGGAAAAATTCTAGAAAAGGTGTAAAATGGTTCTAACTAAGTATGCTTTAACTGCATTTTACTTGCATCCATTTTATGATAATTGCGTATTAAAAGAAAATCAAATCTGGTGTATCTTCCACTCTTTACGGTTAAGATATTACAAAAAATGATGTTTTTTGGGCGACAGCTAAAATTAGACACAAAAACTTAGCTTTGTCGGTGCTGAAACTGCTCAACATTCCAGCATCGTCGGCGCAAATCGAGAAATTGTTCTCCAATTGGGGACAGGTTCATAGTTCTCTCAGGAGCAGATTATCTTTTGAACATTCCAAAAAATTAGTTCATGCATACTTTTCGTTAAACAATAATATCATCTACGATGATATGATTAAACATTAAATTCGTAAAGCTTCATGTATACAATAGATTTTTTTTTATTATTTCTTCAAATTCATGTGTACAGTAACCTTAGTTCGAATTCATTATAAATTACTTACAAATAAAAAGCATAAATGATAAAAAAAATAAAATAATTTTCTTTGATTATACATATATATGTATTTCTCAAATATTCGTTCATACGAGCGCATCATATCTGGTGTTTGTTAAGAGCAATTATTTACTGCCCCAATATAGGGAAAAGAATAAATAAAATTGCTTTAATCATAAAATCTATCACTAATTATGTTTGGAATAAGGTTAGGAATTTTTTTACATTAATTATATTTTTTACCTAAAAAATAATTCAGCACGTAAAAAATTGAATTTTTTACATGTAAAAAATTACGTAAAAAATGTAATGTGTTAAATTCGAACAACTCTGACGGCAACTGACTTAAAAGAAAAATGGTAAGTAATAAATTTTTATGCTACCAAAATTTATTATACCGTTTATTTTCGTCTGTTTTTCAGGGACAAGGAAGTGCGAGTACAAATGAAGCCTTACAACAAACAGTAAGTGAATTAAATAACGATTGTAAGACATATTATTTTGGTTACAATTTTATATTTCTTTTAGGATGATGTTGGATTTGCCAATGAAGTCGCAAAAATAGGGAATATTTTGGACAATTTCCTTAAGGAATTGAAGTTAATTTTAAGCAATGCAAAAATTTTAAATGGAAATTGTAAAGAGGAAAATAAAGAAAATATTGAATCATATTGTTTTGAAAACAAAAATAGTCAATTTAATGCATGTATGTACTTATATAATTGATACCGTTGACAATATGGAAGAAAACGGTCGAGTTCTGCGACCGTTTGAGACTGTAGAAAGTAGATTAAATGTATCTAAGTTTGAAAGTTATAGGAAGAAAATTGACCCTAAAGAAAATGGTGGGAATAGCTTTAGAGCAAACTCGTCGGTTTCAAGCTAAAATTTTGGATTGCAGTTTTAAAGTTAATCCCGATTTGATTTTTCGAAGTCGAAGGATAATGAAAGACTCAAATTAAGAAAGAATAAAATTGTTATAGATGTTATTAGGCAGGAATACTTAAAGATAATAATTCGTGCATTATTTCATTTTACAACTTAAAGTACTTAGCTTCTGGACTGCTAGCTTACAGATACTGTAGCTTCCCAGATTGCTCTAAGTATCGCTTCAAAGTTGATGTTGGTGGGACATTTTTTGTTTATAGAACTGGAGAGCTCTTTGATGGGCAAGGTGAAAAACGTGTTACCCAAATTCGTGGAGTTGCACGCACAATTGTAAAGAAACGTTTGCAAAATAAGAGTGCTTATATATAGGAAAGAGCAAATTCTTGAAGCAGCTGACGAAATAGCTCAAAGCTGAAATATTCAAAACTTGCATACACTGCGCAAATACAAGTCACAGCAAACTTTTGATAGCTTTTGTGATCCTAATTCACATATCGACGTATATAAAATGCAACAAGGAGAATATATTCAGTATTTAGCGTCTCCGTTAACCATACATTGTTGGGCAAACAAAACGTTTGAAACTTTTCATAAGAACCCGCAAATATTAAAAGACGCAAATCATACAATACATTTCGATGCAACTGGCCAGAGTGTGCGCCAAATTGAATCTGCGCAAAAAAGAATTTTAATATAAAAAATTTGAAATGGTCGAATTGCTTCTTTAGGTTGAGGCGTGAGTACGCAAGGTGTATAGAACGGTTGCTAAAAATTAGAAAAGGAAATTATTCAGTTTATTTAAGCAACATGGATAAACTAAAGCTGGGAATATCTGTTAATTTCTTTTTTTAGCAGTCTCTACTAAAATACGCAAGGGTCTTTTTTGTTGTTAATACGGATACTAAATCTAAAAAAGAAATAAAATATGCATATATATATATATATATATATATATATATATATATATATATATATATATATATATATATATATATATATATATATATATATATATATATATATATATGTATATATATATATATGTATATATATATATATATATATATATATATATATATATATATATATATATATATATATATATATATATATATATATATATATATATATATATATATATATATATATATATTTCTACAACTTCTGTTGGACAAGTCTTATATTTAGGTATTCAAAGATATTTTCTTTCGGGCCCATTCGAATATTTAAATGAAATAACAGAAATTTCAATTGATGTAGGAATTGATGGGTTAAAATTATTTAAAAGTTCAAACAGGGTATTGTGGCCTATTCTTGGGTCCATAGTAGGCTTTCCGAACGTTAGTCCATTTATGATCAGCTGCTTTTCAGGTTTTACGCAGCCCAAAAATTTTGATGATTTCATGAGAGATTTTTGTGCAGAAGTGAAGTCTCTTAAAGAAAATGGTGTAAAAGTAGGTTTGAATGGAAGGTTTATGC
Source organism: Germaria angustata (assembly GCA_963681545.1). NCBI lineage: Eukaryota > Metazoa > Arthropoda > Insecta > Diptera > Tachinidae > Germaria > Germaria angustata. Next base: position 80,038,209 of record OY812999.1, on the reverse strand, counting down.
GGTTCAACGTTCGGTTGTTTGTTTGTCATTCGCGAGCTAGGACATATGTTACAGGTGTAATGTCGCACAATGGGAAGAATGGTTGCACGAAATGTAGTCGAGAAGGGTCTTAGAAGGAGAAAAGGTTGTGTTTTTTTTTTTTTTTTTTTTTTTTTTTTTTTTTTTTGAAAGAAGTTGTTCTTCCAAGAACGGATTATTCCGTTTGAGATGTAATCCTTTTCACCACAGGGAAGAATTTAAAGTCAGGAGAAGTATTTTAGAAGATTCTGGTTTTGGAATGGTTTCTCCTTTTCCTATAGATAGCATGCATTTAGTAGATTTCGGAGTTACTAAAAAGTTGCTGAAACTTTTGATTTGCAAATCAAACATTCCGAAGATTAATGAAAATATTAATTTTATTGCTAATTATGTTGCATCGGAATTTTGCCGTACACCTAGGAGTTTAGATGAACTTAGTAATTGGAAATCAACTGAATTCAGGCAGCTTTTATTATATTCTGGCATTTTCATTCTAAAATATTGTATAAGTGATGGCCAATATTACCACTTTTTACTGTTGCATTGTGCTATAAGGCTTCTGTCTAGTGAAAAGTCCCATCGAATACAGGCAAATGTTTCCCAAAAACTGTTAGAAGATTTTGTAAATTTTTTTGGTACTTTATATGGTAACGAGCTAATCAGATGAAAGATTTAGATTTTTTTAAATCATATTTAATTATAAATTTTTCTTCATTTCAGGCATTCTGGCGCTTCTTGGAAAATTGTTGGAGGGCCAGAAAATAATGGAGGAGAAAATGTCAAAAATTTACGAAAAAATAGACAAAGTAATGGCGAATCAATTTACATTGGGGGCAGGCGGCAATTAGCAACAACCAACAAGAAATTGCTAATAAATTGATTGTTATCGAGGCCAATGCAAGTATATGAGTATGAGTCTCACTAAAAATTTTATTTCAAATATGTAATATTTTCTAGGAAGCTTCCAAGGCAGATATAATAGCCCAATCCAAAATCGTGATGGAGTGTAAGGTGGGCACGAAGCGCATGCAGGACTCCCTCTGCCGCATAGCCGGGGAAACGTATGACAAAGCCCTGGACGAGATCCCCACCGTAGAGGAAGTAGAAGGGAAAATGGACTCTCCCGATATTGTCCAGGGAATGGTAAATAAAATTAAGATTTTTTAATAATATAACTTTTTTATAACTTATAACTTCTTCATAGATATCGTACGTTTTCAAGATTATGGGTGTTTCTGAGGATGTTCGTAGCGTCATCCGTGATATATTTACGGATGACCTGCTGGAAGGCTATAATTGGGATGGGAGGTGGGGGAAAACGTCCTCTGGGAATCCTCTTAACTTTTGACAATGTGATCAGAAGTATGTACACACATACATTTGTATATTTTAATCTAAAAAAATATTTCATATGTTTTTCTATATCTTTTCAGATGTTTTCCAAAAGCTAGGTACCTTAGCTTTGAGCAAGGCGTTAAAAAGGCGGTAGAACGCGCCCACCATCGCGTTTAGCAAAAGCGCTATTTAAAAGCGCAAAAATAATATATAAATAATTAATAACTTAATAAAATAAAAATAATATATAAATAATAAAAAATAATATATTAATATATTTAATTTCATTTGGATTTTTTTTATTTAATTTTTAAATTGGTCATTTTACAGGTAAAATTGATGAAAAAATATCCGTCATCGCGTAGAACAAAGTTCTTCGTCAATGACTAACTTTTTATCAACGCTGACTAGTAACCAACACTAGAGTGAGCAGTGCAGATATACGTTCTGTAAATGACAAATTTCATAGTTTTGAGTGGGATGCAAAGTCACACGTACACAAAAGTTTCCATCACTTTTACCATATTTGCTTTCAGAACTCGATATAAACTTTATTCTACGCGATGACGGATATTTCATGCCTGTGAAGAAATCATACCGTAAACCACAAATATAACCAGATATAGCAACTTTGACGTTTCTCAAGTGGCCATATCATATGTAGGTTAACCCCTAATTATGAGAAGTAAGAATATATGTGGCATCTTAAAAAATAATCAGTGTGTGAAAGCAACTATACAAACCAAAAAATCAATAATAAAAATGTAAACAAACAAATTAAAATATAAAAAATTTTTGTTTATTGAGAATTTATAAAAAAAACTACATTGAAGTGATGTTTTTTAAAGTTAACTCACGATTTTTGTTGGTTCCGGAAGTCATAACATCAAGAAAATAGTAAATCTGTAATGTTAGGGTAAAATAAAAGTAGGTATAATACAATATTTTTTTTTAGATGTGCATGTGTTTTGTTTACCTGCAAAATCAAATTGGTGGACGGCAGACAGAACCTCTAACGTTCTGCAGAGCAAGGAATCTCTTGTAAATATATGTAAGTATGGTTGTTAATCTGGAAAAATACGAAAAGGTTGTAAAATTAATCAAATTTTCAATTTATTCGTATCACACGAGTTGTTGACCAGATTACAACGCAATATGGGCAGAGGCATTAACCCTGTAGATGCTAGTTTATTGGCTTCAATCAAACCTGTATCGGTGGTAAGTATTGTTGAAAAGCTGAAACGGTACAATTTTACTTGTTAATATAAAATTAAGCTTTTCAATTTATTCGTAGCACACGAGTTGTTGACCAGGTTACAACGCAATATGGGCAGAGGCATTAACGCTGTGGATGTTGGAATTTAAAGGAACATTCGGTTTGATTGATACTTATTGTAATAAATATTTTTTACTAATATTTTTTTTGATAAATTTAATTTTTAATATAAAATATTTTTAAGTTGATTTTTTTTCGACCTTGTCTGGTTTAGATCCACAATGTTTTGCTTTAAACAGCATCACCTCTTGTAGGTTGTGGTTCTTCACCACGCATGATGGTCTTGAGTAAGGAGAAGCTCAAAATGCACAAGCATTTATGGTGTGTGTTCGCTACACTTACTCCTGGATTTAATAAAACAAAACAAATTCAGGATAGTTATCTAGTATTTGTGTTTTCATTTATCCTTGATGCCATCCCAGCAAACATAAATTTAAGCGCTTAAATGTTTACAGTATTCGCGTAAGGAAATGTATTTGATATGAAATCACTTTGTTTCATATCAATCCTTTATGTTTGCTAGGAATAATATAATAGTTTTATTAAAACTACAAAAACATGTACATGCATATTTATATAAAAGTACTTTAATTTTAACCCTAGAAGACTAACATGATTTAATTATACGTTAAAACTAACACCACGTAAATTTTACGTACTATGGAATTTTTCCTAAAGCGCTTCAATAAATGTTAGAAAATTTGTTTTTTTTTTTGCTTTTTATTTATTAAATAACTCATATTAAGGCAAACTCATATTAAATTCATATTAAACTCAGTAAAAAAAAACAATTTTTAAAGGTAAATAAACAAAAACAATTTTTAAAATAAATATAATTAATTTTTAAGATCAGAAAGTAAATGCTTATATATAAGTATATATCATCAGTCCTGGTTAATACAGTCTTTGCATATTTTTATCTGATGCTCTCCACATAGTGCCGCGTTTTTACAAATATGACAGTATGTGGTTGTCATGCGCTTTTTTGAGTAGTGGCAATATTTGCAATATGTTCTCTTTCCCTTGTTCTGAGAAGGTTCTTCGCAAGCCGAGTTTATCTGTAAATTATTTTTTATATTTTGTTTTAGTTTTGATGGCAAGTTGATAGTCGTGCTTAGTCGTTGCTCTTGCCATGGCCTGGTAAGTTGTTCTTGCAAATTAAGCATAAACTTTATTCTGTTCATTGGCTTAATCCCTTTTTGCACTGCGTTATAGCTATAAATAACATACGCGTTAACTGATGCAATGTTCAGCATATTATAGAAAAAACAGAGAGGCCAACGTCTAGTTTTTCGATTGCAGCACATGTTTTGAGCCATCTGGTCAAAGGTGTCAACCGCACCTTTAGTCGAATTATACGTGTGCACAATTTCTGGTTTTCTAGTTGTTGAGTTAAGTGCTCCACTCAAATGCATTGTTGATATCAATAAAACATTCTTATTCTGTTTCGGCTTGAAAGACACCAGAGTTATATTCTTATCATAAACAAATCGAGAAGATCCAGTACCCTGCGATTTCAGATCAAGTAGCTCTGGTGGTATTTCTGCCTTGTTTTTGCGTAAAGTTCCCACAACAGTTAACTTGTATGGTTTTTCCAACAGATTTCGTGCTAAAGGAATGCTGGTGAACCAGTTATCCATTGTGATGTTTCGACTGCTTCCGTACAAAGGTTTCGTCAGTTTCTCAACATAGTAAGTGGCCAATGGCTTGCCTTCAGTTTTAGTTGACTTGCCAAGGTAAGGTTCGGCATTAATAACATATTTTGTAGAATTATCGCAAAGCATCACAATTTTTATTCCAAATTTGTTTGGCTTATTTGGTATGTACATTTTAAATGGGCATCTACCACGAAAACCAACTAGTTGCTCATCAATAGTAACATAGGATCCAGGCTTAAAATGTATATTACATTTGTCTATAAAATTTTCCCAAATTTCTGAAATTGGAGCAAATGAAGTTTCTTTTTTGCGCTCTTCTCTTGTAGTGGGATCATCAAATCTCAAAGCGTTTAATAGAAATTTGAACCTATCTTTACTCATTGTGGTTCTGTATCTATCTCCAGAATAAGACGTGTCAAATAAGAGGTCAGCAGTAAGGTGATTACTCTTCAAAGCTGCAGACAACAATAACAAACCCAACAAGGCTTTCAACTCCACCAAATTTAAGTCGGAAATTGTGGAGTTTTGCAATTTATATTTTTGTCTTAGCTGAGAAATTTTCAAATTTGTGTGATTCAAAATAGTATTTAATATATCCTCAGTCATAAATAAATTAAATATATCTTCTGGCTCTATAGACTGCTTTGCTGTGATCGTTGGGCCTAATTAAACAACAAAAATATTATACAAAAATACAACCAATGCATTTGTTATTTTCTTACCTGGCGGAATAAATATAATATTTCTTGAAGCGCATTTACCACCTTCACCGTGTAGGGGAAAGTTATTCCAAACGTAGCCGTTCTTGCCTAAAATTTCACTTTTTTCTACTTCTGCGCTAGCTACAGGAATGTTTTCTGTTAGGTCTGTTTTATGACGGTTATTAGTTTTTGGTAAATGCGAAGTATTCCGTGATATATCAAATGCTTCTGCCAATTCTTTTTCAATGTCATTTTCATCGTTTGCAGTGGGATACCAATTCTTATCAGCAAAACTGTCATCGCTATCGAAATCATCTTCCTCCTCTATATTGCTAACGTCGCTAATATCACTGAAGTCGCTGGAGTTAAGCAATGCCGCAACATCTTCACTGCTGAGACCGCGCTTAGAATTATTCGCTTTTTGACTTTCCATTTTCAGTCACTACTTAAAACTGTTATACAAAATTTTACTTTTATTGCTAACACCACGTAAAATTTACGTGCACAAATTTTACCCTTAACGCTAACACCACGTAATTTTTACGTACAGCCTCCTAATGTTCTCGCTCTAAGAGCACTTCAATGACTAAAAATGCCTTGCTTATGTTGTTGCGCTTGCTTAGAAACTATTGAAGAAAGCACTTTTTGAATTTGGTACCGTTAGGTTACTAGATGCTCGTGTAGCAACAACAAGAAAAAAAACTACATGTAAAATTTACGTATGTTAGCCTTCTAGGGTTAAAATTAATAATAAGAAAGTGCTTGAGTCTAAATTCAACTAGAGCACTTATTCCTTATTGTCTCAGAAAAATTGAATTCAATACAAATCAAACAAAACGTATATAAATGAAAATAATTTAGAAACGAAATATATACAATTTTAAATGGTTTTGTAAACGTGGATCATGTATGGCAAAGTTTTATGTGTTCTGATTTGGTCAAATCTTATATACATATACATATTTTTTCATGAGGTTAATGTGAAGTGTGAAGTGTTTATGTTTGCGATTAACTAAGTAAATATTAATAAAGTAGAAAAATTACATTCATGACCATTAGTTAAAAAATCTTTAAGTGTATATATATGACCTAGAGCCTAAATAAAAATAACCATAAATTTATTTATATTAATTAAATAAGATTTATGTTAATATTTTAAATCAAGAAATGAAGTTCTAAACTTATTTTTAAGGCGAATGTGAAAAATTTCAATAAAGGAATAAAACATACTTATTTGTATCTATGTATATAAGAAATACGTTTGTCCAGTCCATACTGAAAGAATCTAATTACATATTTGTGCGTAAATGCAGATGAAACTAAGCAAATTAGGAACAAAGTTAGATCTTCTCTTAGAGCAAAAGAAAAGTATTCAAAAATTTTAAATTTCAAATATATTAGACTCAAATAAAAAAGTTATTTATTTGATACGCATAAAAATTTTTGCTTAAAATTTGGTTCCTTTAATTTTGCATTAAAATGCCTAAGAATGAAGTAAATTCTAATTCTAATGAAAAGATTCAAAATGTCTTCATGCTTAACTGCATCACAGCACAAATAAGGCTTTTCTTCCAAAAGTGTGTCGAATATTATTTGTCGTATACCCGAGCGGTGGCAGTTCTGATTAAACAAATCATGAAACTTGTTCTCTAGCTTTCTAAAATAGTCAACGAAGCCCTGTGGAGGTTTTACTAGATGACAATTATAGAACTGTTTCTCATATGTAAAATAATAGTCCTTCGGAATTTCCTCCTGCTCCTTAAAGATCGGCAAAGGGGTAGTGCACAAATGTGCTTGATGCAATTTGTAATAAAAATAACAGCATATATAAACAAACGCATTTCTTTCCAATACAGTCTTTTCTCCAACACTTTTATCATGTACATCCGTCTCTTTAACGGATGGGCAGGGATTAGGCAATGCATGAAAGTCATCCCACTGGGTATTATTTGGGTCAAAGCTATAAGCCAGGTCTACAATTGAAAAATCTAATATTTTATCTTCAGGAGATACGTCTTCACAGTTGCCATTCACAACTACATTAACGTAATGTAGACCCCAACGCTTTTGAAATGAGCTCGAAAAATTCCGAGGAGTTATGTGGACGGAATTACCGGAACCCTTTCGAATTTGTCCAAAAAAAGTGCTCTAAATGGTCCTGGCTCAGTCTTTGAGTCTTTAGTCCACGAAAACCTTCTTGATTAAGATGTGACCAAAGACTTTTTAGGGCCGAGATGTTGGTAAGCCAACCTAGAACGAACTTGAAAGCCTTTGTAATATTATTACCCTTTTCATCTATGATTGTAAAAGTTCTAAGTTTTTTTGAGGCCTGTCTTAAAAGTTCTAATTTTTCTTCTGATCCATTGAAAATAAGGCTTTATGCACGACTGTTAAAAACATCAAAAAGGTTGTTGAAAAATTCTAAGTATTCGGCTGTATTTAAAAATGAATGGAACATCTTAGGATCTAATTTACCTGATGCTTCCAATGTGCGCATACCTTTAGCTACTGTGCGACTCAGGAGTTGAGCTGCTAAGTCTACTCTCATGCGCTGAAAATTATTTGGATTAATGTGCTCCATACTTAGCTTAGGAGCACATTTCAACAAATTGGAATCTTTATTAAAAAAGTGCACTACATCTTTCCATGATACAAGCTTATTATTAAAATAAACTTTATGGTCTGAATTAAGAAGACAATTACGCGCACTTTTCAACAAATGGGGACAGTCATGCATGAAATATATATTTTTTATTATTAACTATAAAATATGGTCGATGTTCAGTAACTGGAACAAGTTTAGAAAAATTTACAAAATTGGATCCTTGATCGCAAACGAACTGGCAAACATTTAAACCTATTGCTTGTAATTTAGAAATGGCCTCGAATATATATCTTTTCATAACACTTCCCTTGCAGCTACCCTGAATAAAAAAATATGATACTGCTTGCGACCAACTATTGCCACCTATACCACTTGCCATTATCACCATACCGCTAGTTGCTATATTTCTGGAACGATTTTCGTCACCGAAACCTTCAAGACCTATTCTTTTTTTTAACCTATCATACTCAAGAAAGGTTTTCAAAGTCATTTCATCGCAAGATACACTTATGTATTTCTCTTTCTCTTTAAATTCTCGCGCACGTAATTTTAAAGCTTCAAACGTACCATTTAAATTACCCGGAGTCTTCGGCCAATCCTTTACAAAACGGCGTAAAGTTCTTACTTCAGGCCAATCTAATAATTTTGACAAATAGCGGTAAACCAGAGGGGAAAGAAAATACACCGCTAGAGCAATAAGCTATAATCCGATACAATACCGACGGTTTTTAGGTTCCCGATTATGATTAATTAAGCTATTTTCTAAACATACCGAAAATGAGTTAGATAATTTAGAAGACATATCATTCTTCTTTTTCAACTCCAATTCCAATTTCTGAACTTTTTCTTTATACTTATCTAATTGATTAGATAACCTTGCATTAGCTGCTCTAAACTTAGATTTTAGAAGCCTTTCTGTTAAATATAGGGTCCGGTAATGATCTAGAGCAGCTTGTAATGTCTTTGATTTAGAATAACTGTCAGTTTTGTGATCTAAATTTTTCATACTTTTTTCATTACCTATATCTAGCTCATCTACGTCCATTTGCAGTTCTCCGCCATTTATGTCGCTACCTATTGAAATATCTATTGTCAAATTGTCATTTGTTTGTATACTTTCGTTTAGAATAGGAATTGGAGGTGAGTTTAATAAATTTGAAACCGATTTTTCATCATTCGACACTACATTCGCGATTAGTTCAGGACATTCACTTCTTGGTACAGCAAATTTCGATATTCTATTGCCATGAATGAATTCCTCCGAAAAATGCCGACTACATGCATATAATCGCTTTGTGGTTTTCTTTACGCATAAAATGCGAAGCCATTCCGCACGTCTAAAAAAATTTATTAAATGATCATAAATGTTTAAAGACATAAATTAATGTTATATACATATTTGAGAAAAATAAAAAGCATAACATTAGATCCCAACCACCACAAATAAAAAACAAAAGTAATAAGTCCCAAAAGAAAATGCAATTTTCAAAATTCCAAAAAAATTTATATTTCCTAAAATAATATGCAAAGCAAAAGTAACAAAGTGATATATGTATGTATATCGTGCAAAAGGTATAAAAATAGTGCCATTTTAAGGGATAAAATATAATCTCTTTTGAATAGTAATTAAAAAAAAAACAAATAAAAATATTAATGTTAAACACTGTTTAATGAAATACCCTTCTAAGGAAACACTTTTTTCCGCAAATAAATTTAAAAGCCATGACCTGAAACTAAATACCTTTTCTAAAATTGTGAATTCTAGTTAAAAAAAATATAAAGGTATAATAGCTTTCGATAGCTTTTATACAAATACAATACAACATACAGTTATAATCAAACCAGGGCTTTTTATCTGTATATAATTAATCGCCCTTCGGGTGATAATATTGTACTTATAAGGCAAAATTAAAATCAAAGTTTATAATCTGTATGAAATTCGTTATTCGATATATTCTGCAAAATACCTATTAACATGTTAATGTTTGTTATTGGCTTATCTGAGTATATGCCTATATTTCATTGGTGCTGACCAATTCATGTTTGAAACGCATTCAAACGCATATACTTGTATAAAAAGCACATTATTATCAATCAATAAAACTGAATCATATATGTATTTCTATTTGTAATTTGCAAAGCATATAATTATAAAAGCTTTAGAAGACTTTTATACAAACATGATGAATTGGTCAACACCAATGAAATATAGGCGTATACTCAGATAAGCCAATAACAAACATTAACATGTTAATAGGTATTTTGCAGAATATATAGAATAACAAATTTTATGCATCAAAAATTTATTTTTTGAGAATACTGAGATATTATCCATATTTTCTTTAATAAAATAGAAGTTGCTAATGCTAGTAGCCGGAAAAGCACCACATATTACTACATGCTCTACACTACTCTTTACTGTACGACATAAGTAGATGATATTTCCTAAACTCCATCTGCTTCCGATAGTAAAACAGCGTTAGACTGTGTTCAGACACATCATGTCTTATTGACATGATTCTTCCTTTTTCTTCTTTGAACTTTCTTTGGCGTTCACACAAGTCATGTCTTGTTGACGAGTTGTTTTTATATATGTGTACATAAAAAACGTTGTTTGAGCATTTTTGGCATTACGAATGAGAAAGCAAAACGTACTGACAGAGTACATAAACATGCGTACTCGTTTCTTTTCCCCTCGTCGATCTCGCCTATAAAATAGCAATCATGTCAATAAGACATGATGTGTCTGAACACAGTCTTAAGCACGTAATGCTAAAGGCCCAACTATAATGTGCTTAAGACTGTGTTCAGACACATCATGTCTTATTGACATGATTCTTCCATTTTCTTCTTTGAACTTTCTTTGGCGTTCACACAAGTCATGTCTTGTTGACGAGTTGTTTTTGTGTATGTGTACATAAAAAACGTTGTTTGAGCATTTTTTACATTACGAATGAGAAAGCAAAACGTACTGACAGAGTACGTAAACATGCGTACTCGTTTCTTTTCCCCTCGTCGATCCCGCCTATAAAATAGCAATCATGTCAATAAGACATGATGTGTCTGAACACAGTCTAACCAAACTTAAGCTAGTGTCAAAATTCAACGAAAAGAATGTCAAATGCTTAAGTAAATTACTGAAGACTTTTAGGTGGCTATATTGTACTTATTGAGCTTAAAAACTTTTTACACTTAGTTGCAAACATTTGTACTTTTGGAAAACTATTTTCGTTTTTATTTCTTTAAAATGTAATATTTTTGACGAAATCTCATTTAATTTGTAAAATTTATAAATATATTACCATAAACAAGTAAATCCATGTTTATCTTTTATTTATTTATAAAGTAAACGAAAACTAAAATAAAAAAAGTACTAAAAAAAGCAACAGTGGTTGCATCTTCTAATTGTAAACAATTACACTAGACAGCATAAGTTTGCGTACAAAAATATAACTTAAAATGAAGCTTTGTAATTTTCTATAAAAATAAAAGATTTTTATTTCAACTTTTTTTCAAAAAACAATTTATATATTTAGGAAAACTATCACATAGTAAAAGGCTTGTTTAAAGCTTAAAAAAATTAATAGGAACTCATAAAGTATAAAATGGTTGTTTTATGTGTATGCAAAAGTTTGCGTACAAAAACTAAAATTATGAAATATTTTTTCAAACTAAGACCTAGATTATATTCTAATAAGAAGTCGGGTATCCATGGAGTTTTAGAACCTCATGTAATCGTTTTGGCATTGATGCGACCAGTTTTGAGGTATATTCAGCACTAATATTGTTCCATTCTTCGGCTAAAACTGTTTTGAGCATTTCCTTTGAGGTTATTTCATGGTTTCGAATACGCCGTTCCAGCAAATCCCATAAATGCTCGATGGGATTTAAGTCTGGGGACTGCGGTGGGGTTTTTAACTGATTTTTTACGTTGTACAACAACCAAAGCTTTGTATTGTGCGCCGTGTGCTTCGGGTCATTATCTTGCTGGAAGATATAATCATCATGAATTCCCAATTGACGCACACTTTTTTGAAGATTTCTTTTTAGAATATCCAAATAGGCCTTATGATCCATCGTAGACTCAATAAACTCCAAGCTGCCCACACCTTTACTACTCATGCAGCCCCATACCATCACTCCGCCACCACCATGTTTTACTGTTGGTTTCAAATTTTTTGGATTTAGAGCTGTACACGGCTTTCTCCACACTAGCTGACGACCTTTTATGCCAAAAATGCAATATTTGCTTTCATCTGTGAACAGGACCTTTTCCCAGAACTCTGGTGGCTTAAATACGTGTTCTTTTGCAAATTGTATTCGTTTTTGTCTATTGATCAAAGACACAAGAGGTTTCTTCCGTGCAACACGGCTTCGATAGTTTGCCTTTCTTAAAATTCTCCGAACTGTGTCTCTGGAAACACATTTATTGAATTGAATAGTTACATTTTCTACAATTTTGGACGCCGTGAGTCTCGGATTTTCCTTAATAGATTGGACTACAGCTCTTTTCTCACGATCAGTTAGTTTTGGAGGGCGACCTGTACGGGTTTTGGATACTAGATCCCCAGTTTTTTTGAAATTATTTATTACTCTCTGTATAGAGGAGTGGGATCTTTCAACTGTATGCCCAATATCACGCAAGGTTTTCCCCTCCTTCCATAGGTGTACAATAATTTTCCTTTCTGCTACACTTATTTCTTTTCCTCTTGCCATTTTTTATAATTTTTTCCAAAATGAGAACGAAAAAATCCTTCCTTGTGTTATTTACAAGTTTAAAACACTAGCTCCACTCAATTTGTTATCATTTGATTGCAAAAAGACGTTAAAATATAAAACTATATTTTATGTACGCATATTTTTGCATACGTGTAAAGTTGCCACATTGTGATTTTTGCATTCCCAAAACTTTTAACGGTGTAGGAATGCAAAAAATAAATGTCCATTATAATTTTTACTTGCATGTCTATGAATAAAAATAATCTTAAATAAAAATGATCATTAAATAAAACAGCCATCTCAAAGCAAAAAATTAAATATACTTTGTACGCAAACTTATGCTGTCTAGTGTATATGTATCTATTGTGTACAGTGTTTATTGGAAAATTTTTAAAAATGGATAGAAAACTGAAATTTCTGAAGACAGTAAAGTTAATGAATTGTGCATTTGATGGAATATGTGTTCTTCAAAAAATAAGAGAGACGATGAAGAAAAGAAAACGCTCCTCAGTACGGGAAATAAATAGAGACAGAAAGAAGAATGGGTTCTTGGTGAGTCATTTGCTTAAGCAAGAGCGAAATTGAACGCACTTTCCTTAAGCAAATGACACTTGACGAAACTTGACGAAAAGTTACTTAAGTACATTATAGTTGTATACATTTGATTGTGTGTATTCGCACATTTGCTTAAGTTGCATTAAGCATATTTTAGTTAGGCCTTAAGGGTTTCTTGCTCGGCTGCTAGCATTCGTAACGTTTATTAAAGAAAACATGGATAGCTCTATCTTAGCATTCTAAAAAACAAATTCATATAGGTATGTATTCTGGCACAAGGTACCAACTTTACTATAACACAGCACATATGTATGAAAGTTCCAATTGGTTATACATACTAATTGGAACTTAGGCCGGAAACGCAAAATACAAGAAATATATAAACTTACCTTGTCGGATCCTTTGGAAACCGATGTAGATTCTCCATTTTTGGGCATCCCATAACACATTTACGACTCCTGAAACAAAAATACAATATTAATACATAATAACAATTTATTAACAAAAAATACTTACATTTTTTAGGGTTTTTCACTTGTTGTTCTTCTGTTTGTTCTTCTTTTTTAGTTCTTCTTCACCCGCTTTTTTTATATTATGGAATTGTTTTGTGAGAAAGTCCGCCAAAACATGACTTTCTGCTTTTTTTGGCGCCAATTCCAATAGTAACCACTTCATCCCTAATAATTTAATGTAAATAAACAAATTGCCACAAAAGAAAAGAGACAGAGTTACATTTTGACAAATAGTCTGTCCTTCATTATTTAGGGGTTAAATTTGTGATGCCATTGGGCTGCCATTGTGCTGCCATTCGGTTATTTCTTAGGGACCATTGCCAACAATAAAATATAAAAATATACATATAAAAGTGAGGGCTGTGGATGCTTGCAGGCCTGGGAATTGCCTTGACGCATTTATTTGGGCTTAAGTAGAGCAAGAAGTTTTTTGTTAAATGAATACTACAATGGTGACACGAGTTCTCGTTTATTGGGCGTATCTGGCTATGGATTAGAACCGTTTTTAATGACACCATACACAGATGTAACTCTCGGAACTATGGAACACAAATTCAACACAAATCATACATCAGCTCGTAACATTGTAGAGCGTGTAATTGGCGTATTAAAAAGCCGGTTCAGATGTTTACTGGGAACCTTGGTCTATAGCCCGGAAAAAGTCGTGCAAATAATAAACGTGTGCTGTGCTTTGCATAACATATGCATAGAATATACAATAAATATCAATGAAGATCCTATTTTGAATATCAATCAATAAATTGATGAAATTTATAACAATGACATAGACGATATTTCTCACAGGGACTATCATAAGGAACAGAATAGCCAACCAAATTACTTAAGTATTCTTTTAAATGTTAAAAACTACATTTTTTGTGATTTCAAGTACATATTTATTAATTTATATTGTTTTAAATGCAAATAAGGTACAATAAAGGAACACATGAGATCAGTTACAAAATCCACTTTTAAAATGATTTTTTTTTGTTTTATCAACATCTTTGTAGCTAAGTATGTATAAGAAAAATATTACTTCAATTTGTATTCAATAAAAATAAGGCACATTAAAAAACAGGAGATTTAAGTTGCAAAATTCACTTTAAATATATTTTTTTTTAATTTTATCAATTTTTGCTATTATCTTTGTCTATATTAAGTCTTAGTACTTCCATATCAATCAATTTAAGTTTCATTTCATTTTTCTCGCACAATCTCTTTTGTATTTCTATGTTGTGTAGTTGATCGTCTTTATATTTTTTATCGAAAATATTACCAATCCTTTCTAATTTGTCATTCAAAATTTTAGTTTCATTTCGTTGGTCTTCCAAAAGTTTGCAAATAGTTTTCAAATTTACTAAATTTTCTAAACATTTATTTTCTTCAGACAAAAGGCTTTTGAGGTCTGGGTTTGATGGAGTGGAAAGTATGTGTCTTTTTGGAGTGGCTGTAGTATTGGAAGCAACATTTGAAGAAGTTAAGGCAGTACAAGGTTTGGTTCTTGTTGGACTTAACTAACGAGAAGTGACAGATGTTCCTGTATTTTGGTGAGGTGTATATGAAGCAGAACCTTTGTTACCATTTATTTCTCTATCTGGATCTGTGAAGCGTGCAGTTTTACTTCTGGATCTTTTAGGATCAGGAGAATATGGGGAAATTGGTCTGGATCTTTTTGAATGAGCTGAGGTGCCAGAGCTTGCCTTGTTGCGCCAGTTGTTTGCGCATAGATAACTGCAATGTGTGGGCAGCACATTTAATAGAAATAATATTTTCTTACATTATCCAATATACTTTCGTAATTGTCTTCACTTTCACTGTCACTTTCTTCGTCATCACTATGCAATGATAACAGCTCCACCGCTTTCACCATATTTCTGCCATTATCCGTGGTTATTGCATAAACTTGCGCCTTATCTATGTTGAAACTTTTCAAAACATTTTCAACTTGAGTCGTTAAATATTGTGCAGTATGTTTCTGCTTCAATTCAAGCATGGCCAGTGTGAATATTTGAAGAGTATTGGATGAGATTATTTGCAGATTTATGCCCAAAATAGCACCATCATGGCGAGTAGCTGTATCCATTTTTATGCAAACTATTTTATTTTTTGTTATTTCTAGAATTTATTTTTGGAATACGAAGACCATCAAATATTGGTTTTGTTAATGTATTAAATGGCTCACTATCAAAAAATGACAAGGGCACTGATTGTTTGGTTAGCAAACATTAACAACTTCATTCATGGACATTTCAATAGTGAATTTAATTTTTTTATTATTTTCGCATGTATCACTGCTTTCTATTATAACCATTTTTTCATCATATTACTCACTATGGTCCTTTTGTAAATGCCTTTTCAGATTAGTTAAACATATCGCACTCAATTTTTTTTTACAAAGTTTACATTCTCCATTGGAGCCATCAATAATATAGAAATCACGTATGTATGTACATACTTATATATTCCGTTTTCTTCCCATTATCAAATTATGTAAAATTTGTACTTTTATAAATAAGCAGGGCTTGTCACAACTTCTCCCTCGCGATTGAATGTTATCACTTAATATACAACTTGCATTGCAATTAATAAATTAAAAACAACAATAAGATTACGCTAATAATAACAACAACAAAAATGAAAGAACAAATAACAGCGTTATTTCAAGTTTGCATAGGAATAGAATTGATCTTCTTTATAATCCTTTTGTTTTAGACTTTGCAATAAATTATTTTTTTATAACAAATACTTTATGCTTATTTATAAGTCCTTATTTTACAAATTTATAAGTTTTGCAATTAAGATTTTTATAAACATAAAATATTTTTTATAAATAACACAACTGTTTTCATATTTTCAATAAACAACAAACAAACCAGTATTAAGTAAAAAATGAGAACATAACAATTATACAATCAATTGTCTACATTTTATTTTATTAAAAAAAACATGGCAAAAACATCAAACATAAATAACTTAAAATAATAAAGAACAAAACATTTTTAATTCATTTCTAAATTTTTTGAGATTAATTTGTGATAAAGGTTTGTGATATATACATATGTATGTATATTTAGATGTAATGTAATGTAATATAATGGGGGTTTGACCCAGGATGGCCTTTTGCACTGCTACCATTGTTGATCTATTGTGCTTCCCCTTGTCCCTAACAGTCCAATAGGTTCGCAAATATGATCAGCTCCTTCAATGGGAGCATTAGAAGATCTTCTTCACTCAGCGTATATGCATGTAGAGTCCTGTGTCTTCTGTGGCACAATTTGCTATCAAGTGTTCCATCGACTCCTCATCTTCGCCGCAAAATCTGTAGATGTCCGTGTCACATAAGCCCATTCTGTATACGCGGGCTTAGCAGGTGTAATGGCCTGTGAGCGCCCCTAGCAGCGTTCGTAGGCTTTTCCTGTCCAGTCTTAGAGCCAGATCCGCCCTCCTAGCGTCAAAACGTAGGAATTTCTTGGAGTGATATAATCCATTGTGCAATCTTGAACGATGTCCATTTCGAAATCTCCCCCTTAAGGAGTCTTTTGTTGAACCCAAAAAAAAGGGTGGGTGCAATGAAGTTCCCTTAGCCCGTCTTCTATTTAGATACTTTGTACTTGTATATCACATATTTATTAGCTCTGTAATAAAATTCTTTATAAACGTATTGTGCTTATAATTCCTTTGTTATCCAATTATTTTTGTTAGTAAAGAGCAAAAGAGTAAATTTTAGAAAAAAACACATTTTAACGATAGTATCGCTATCGAAAAAAAAAACCATCGATAGTGCCGTGCAAACAAAACTATCGATACTATCGATGGTTTGCCAGCTCTAATAAGTGGTGGAGTACGTATTTCCTGGGGTTACTTTAGGCTTTTGACTCATAGCCTGTTTAACTTAAGAGTACACAGGGCATCCTCTGTAGTTAGCAATGTGATTACCTCCACAATTAGTGCACTTTTTTTCTTTTTTATCTTTTGAGTTATGGTAAATAGCAGTATCGTGTAATTCATCGCACACAACAGAAACAGTAGGTATGGCCATTTTCTTGAAAATTCTGGCACGAACGCTTGTGTGGTTCTTCAACTGTGATTTTTCGGTATAAGAGATATTTTAAATTATATGTATATTGGATGGGTCTCATTTTCCCTCAATTATTTGGCTCCAGTTCAACGCGAAATAGAGGTTGGGGGATCTTCTCCCTGTTTATTATGTTAGAGACATTTTTTACCTTAAATCCTTGGAGGGTGAGAGCATCTCTTATTTCATCAGGAACAACATAAAAATCTATGCCCTTCAATACGATCTCTAAGCCTTTAACAATCTTAAGCTGGAGTGTGTAGAAACTTGTTTTATTTTTCTCAAATTCAGTAACCATTTTGCGGAAGTCTTTTTCATCATATGTATATTTGAACTTTTGTTTAATCAATGTTACCACGTTGGAACAATGTGAAATGCATTTTCATTAATGTGAAATGCATTTTGATTAATTTTTCACTGAGGGTATTTGAATTTTATTCTCTCAGATAGATTGGTGATGGTTTGGAGGTTTTTATCGAGGATACTTTGGGTTTGTCGTTATCATCTTGTAATATTTTAAAACAGTTTTGACGATTAGCTGAGGCGGCGTCGTTATCTCTGGATATCTTCGGGACAGATGAGATTTTAGATGGATTTGAGCTTCGCCCGCGCCTCACAACTGTAATATATCTGTCCATTCCGACATGCACCTTATGTTTCTGACTACTGTTGTCTATAGTGATAACTTGGTTAAGTGATGAACACGAGTCCGCAGCGGATAATTGCGCTGACTTAAATAAAGAAGTACTAGTCAGCGGTAATGTTAACGAATCACTACTTGGCATTAGAGTAAACGAAGTTCTCGTGTAAAATTGGCTTTGCCGTTAGAAAAAGGCTATCACGAGATTTTTGCATTAAGAGCTTCAGAACTCACAGTAAAATAGGCATTTCTACCGTTAGAACTCACTTCACAATTTTTTGTTTTTGAGGTGCTCATGTAGACTATTCCTCAGTCACTTTGTTTGCGGTTTTTTTTGTTTTTGTTATTCCAGACTATCGCCTATGTTCTGACAAACGCTGCGTTTTAAAATCGCAAATCGTTTTTAAAACGCATTTAAGCATGTTCTGAAAACGAAGCGATTTGCTGGCGACCAGCTGTTTGCATTAATCGCCAGTTTATAAGTAAACAAATGATGCCGACAATTGACAAAAACAAAGCAAAATTTTAAATTGCATATTTTTAATTAAAATTGTGAAAAAATTTAAAAGTTTTTCTTCCAATAAAAACGAAACATATTAAATTTAAATTTTACATAATTTTATTTTCTCTTTCAAATGCAGTTTAAATAAAAATGACCAGATCGCTTCAGCATACATTAGCGGTTTGAAAACGCAAATTTTTAAGCGATATGTGTTTCTCATAGCATGGGCGTATGTGAAAAAATATTAATTCAAATAAAGCTTATTTATCATAATCAATACTTATTACGAATATTTTTTTGTATTTTTGTTTGTTTAGTTGCATGAAGAATATCGTGTATCACGTAAGATTACCAACAGTTTAATTAAAAAAGCCAAGTCAGACTACTATGCTACTAAGTTTTCTACTGCCATAGGCTCGAAGAAAACTTGGCAAACGATTCGATAAATTGGCGTTGGCAATCCTGGTAGCCAAAACCTTGTGCTGTCGATGCAAACACTTTAAATGGCCAGTTTCTGAATACTCCAATAGGACAACCAAACTCTCCAATGATATTTTAAACAATTATTTCAATTTCGCAAATGTAAGTCAATGTGATGTCTTATCCAGCCTACTATCAATAAAGTCCAATGCAGTTGGTGTGGATGAGATAGATCCTAGGTTTTTGAAAATTCTCATTCCAAAACTTCTTCCTTTTATATAACATTTGTTTTCAACAAGATTTTTACTACCAACCGCTATCCCAAAATTTGGAAGCTTGCTAAAATTATTCCTATTCCTAAATCTAGTTCTGATTACAGGCCGATAGCAATCTTTCCGTTTTTATCTAAAGCCTTTGAAAGATTAATTCATAACCAAGTTATACAGTATCTTGAAACCAACAATTTGCTCACTTAGCGGCAATCTGGTTTTCGTAAAAATCACAGTTGTATAACGGCCCTCGTTGATGTTGCTGAATACAACAGGTAGACTGCGGTAACGTTACATTTTTAGTTCTCCTGGATCATTCCAGAGCATTTGATACGGTTGACTATAACATTTTGTGTCTTAAACTTAAACACATGTAGAGATTTGCATCAACTGCCACAGATTTAATATATTCATATCTAACCAATAGATAGATATCAATATGTTGAGATACCTACCTCCGTTTCAAGCTTTTTGCCGTTAAGTCCAGGTGTTCCACAAGGTTCGATCTTAGGCCCTCTACTTTTTTCGTTATACGTGAATGATCTTAAGGATAAACTCGAATACTGTAGGGTTAGATTGTATGCAGATGACGTTCAGCTTTATATCAGTTGCAGCAAGACCGATGTTGATGAATGTGTAAGGACTTTAAATCAGGAGTTAGGTATCATTCATGAATGGGCCACCGCTAATGGGCTAGCAATTAATCCCACTAAGTCCAAGTGTTTGGTTATTAAAAAAAGTTATTAAGACTTGACTGTAATCGTATTTTATTTTTAAATAACCAGGACATAGATATTGTTAACTCTGCCAAGAATCTCGGTGCATACTTTAACAACACTCTGACTTGGTCTAATCACAGAAACTTTGCCTGCAGTCGAGCGTTCTCTATGTTAAGGAATCTTTGGCAAACTCAATATTGTACTCCAATTAAAATTAAAATACTTCTTGCAAAGTCTTATTTAATACCTATCTTATTGTATGGCTGTGAATTATTTGCCAGCTGCGATAGTGAAAGCAAAAGGAAACTTAATATGGCGTTTAATAACATTATTAGGTATGTATATGGTCTAAGAAGATATATATAACTTTACGGCATTAGCTTTTGATGATTTTTTAACAGTGCGAGTTTTACTGTTTATGCACAAAATTATATATACACACCAGCCCAAACACCTCCATGAACGTTTAAACTTTTCAACACTTGATAGGGGCAAAAGAATTCTAGCATTTGGTCATCGTACATTGATTTCTAAATACCATTTCTTTATTCATGCTATCAGTCTCTGGAATGGAATCCCCTATAGATCACGAACGCACGTCAATTCAGGAAATGTATTTTGTGTCATTTCTCACGTTGAATAGCAATGCATATTTTTTAGCTTTTGAAGTTATAAATTTACTCTTTTTTATTGTTTTAGCTTGTTTTATTAAATTTTGTAAACTCTCTGTAAGTAGTTTTAATTATATTTTATTTTTTTTATTTTATTAAAAATTGTATTGTTTTCAGCTTGTTTTATTGAATTTTGTATACTTTATGTAATTAATTTTTATCATATTATATTTTTTATTTAAAATCACTTGCAATTTATAATAGACTTAATTAAATCTAGTACAGTTTTGTTATTATTTCTTATTTGTTGATTTATTGTATTTGCGTATGCTTAGTTCCATACTGCAATATAATGCAAGCCACACACCATGCAACGAGTTGTACAACTCAGCTAGCAATCATGTTGTATGCTTTTCACACAAACGATACAATTTTGCACACAATATCATTTTGCAACAAAGTTGTCATAAAGTAAAGATGTCATTAAATGTGGTCGCATGTGCTATAATTACGGTGACCATTAAACCCATAAAGAAATAGTGTACACATATATGTATGTATGTACATACATACATAAAAAGGAAACTAAACTAAAAATGCATACACACATACAAACGAATGTAAAAAGATACATACTTTACTTTTGATGTTTCTCTACAGAATGTATTTTCTTCAAAACATCAGCTCTATTCGTTAGAAATGATTTAAATTCAGTGCAATCCATTTCAAAATTGCATTTTATAATTAAGAGAGATTCTAGTGTTTCCAATTTCATTTGAGATTTCTCGGAAGTCCATATATTATTAGACATAGAAAAAACCCTTTCTGTTGGTGCATTTGATGCAGCCAAAGAAAATGCAAAATTCACTAATTTTAAAATATTTTTATAAGGAATATTGTCACCACAAATATTTCGCTGTTATTAGTTTTGTTTCCCTCCACAGAAAAATTAAACAGTTATTCAAACTGGACGAAAAAAAAATATACGTATGTGTGTATATGTACATATGTATGCATGTGTATGAACAGCTGAAGAACTGACAAGTTCTCTTCTTTTCTCATAACATACATAGTGGCCAGATTATTTTTCATAATAAATGAGAATGAAACGTAGAGTTTCCAAGAATATTTATTAATGACCAAGAATAGTAAATAGAACAGAAAAGTGAACAAAAGTGAACACATGAAAGAAAATATGTTTTAAAAAATGGGGCAATTGACAAAAAAGTGTACAAATAGTGTACATGAAAAAAATAGTGTACAAGAGGCTCAAATAGTGTACTGTCCACTATAATAGTGAACGGATGGTCACCGTAGCTATAATTGACGAAGTGTTTCAGCAAGAAGAAGACGAGGAAGAAGTGGAAAAAAATTCAAGGAAAAAAAGAAAATGGTCAAAGGAGTGGTTATATGAAAAAGAATTATATTCTAATGGTAAATTATTGAATAAATTAAAAGACAGCGAACCAAGTGATTACAAGAATTATATGCGTATGACGAACGAAACATTTAATGAACTTTTGTCAAAAGTTTCACCTTACATTAAAAAAGAAGATACAATAATTAGAATGGCGATACCCCCAAGTGTCCGTTTGGCGATAACGTTGCGTTTCTTGGCAACTGGATGTTCATATGAAGACCTAAAATTTTCTACTGCAGGATCTCCACAAAAAATAGGGCATATTGTTATTGAAACGTGCGAGGCCATTATAAAAGTCTTGAAGCCCTTTATAAAAGTAAGCCAAAAATATCTGCATATACATAAAATATAATTATTAACATACATATAAAAATCCCTAATATGCCATTTATTTTTAGCTTCCTGAAACCTCTGCCGAATGGATGGATGTAGCTGAGAAATTTTACGAAAGATCGATGTTTCCTAACTGTGTTGGCTCCCTAGAAGGGAAGCACGTCAATATAATGAAGCCATCTCATTCAGGCTCATTTTACTTCAATTACAAAAAGACGTTCAGCATTGTTTTATTGGCAATTGTTGGCAGCAAAAGCGAATTTTTGATGGTAGATGTAGGAGCGAATGGTAGGATCTCAGATGGTGGTGTATTTTCGAGCGCGAAATTTTTCGATAAGCTTGAAAATTATGAACTGAATTTGCCTGACCCCAAATGCGTGATGACTGGGGAGGAACCATTGCCGTTCGTATTTGTTTCAGATGCTGCATTTGTTTTACGCATAAATATTTTAAAACCATTTGGCCATGTGAACTTAACGGAAGATGAAATGCTATATAATAAAACGCTTAGCTCGGCCCGAGTCAAAGTAGAGAATGCTTTTGGAATTTTAAGCTCTCGTTTTCGTGTCCTACGCACATGCATCAATTTAAGTCGAGAGAAAGCAACTATAATTGTTTTAGCATGTTGTTACTTACACAGCTATTTACGTCGAAGATTAGACATTAATTTTGCAGAGTGCGAACAATTTTTAGAATTACCTGGAATGGCGCCAACAGCAAGAAAAATGCATCCCAACAAGCAAAAGATGTCAGGCAAAAATTTTGTAAGGCAATAAAAGAATTAAAGGCTTTGTAAAAAAATTAAATATTTTTATTGTACCTACTCCTTTTTTAAAATAAATAAAAATTGCCATTTCATTTTTTAAATGTAAAAAATTAAAAACTAGAGTAAAATTCATTTCATTTTAAGGTCTATATACTCGTAGACCATGTAACAAATCTACATACGATAATTTTAGGCATTTATTGATATTGGAAATCAGATAGTAACTCACTAAAATCACTGTAAGGGTGCGATGAACTATTTCGTACTGGTTCCGAAACTCCGTTTGGTATTGGTAAAAATTGGACGGATTAATCGCTAAGAACTACTGGAGTGTTGCTATGATGATATGGTGTGCTTGCTCTTGAAATAATGGGTGAATTCATGGATGAAATAGAGTCGATTTGTACTGTATCAAGGGATAACTGATGTAATCGTCCCAAAATTAAAATTTCGTCAATGGCACGATTGGCAAATAATTGTTGATTTGGACTTATTTGACGAAACATACAAGCACAACCATTATCAAATATTGTGGCATCGTCTTCAATCTTTGCATTCTTTGATGATGACTCCAAATGGTCCGATGCTTTCTTTAAAAAATTAATTCTCGCATTAGCAATGGAGGATTTTTTGGGCACTGTCCTTTTTTCCTAATTTAAAGAAATATAGATATGTATGAATATTTAAGGTACTTAAGGGAACAATGTCATATAATATAAACACAACATTACTTACCGCATTAAACAAAAAATTTGGTTCCTCTTCATCTGAGCTTTAGCTTGATCGACCAGGTAATGGTACTTCTACGTCACGCAAAAATTCAAAGGCATCATAGTACCACAAGATTGATACATAAATATCATTTAAACCTGCTCCAGACTTTTCACTTTTTATTACTTTTTTAATTCTCGCCGGTAGCACGTTCGCATATTAGCTATTTTCTTTTTCAACTCTTCAAATGTACCATCACTTTTAACTTTCTTGTATTCAATTAACAACTTCTGATAGCTTCCATTGCCAATGCTTTTATTTTTATAATTTTCATTTTTACAATTCCACAACTCTGGCATGGATTTGTAGAACTCTATAAAATTGCGCATTTCACCTGTGTCCTCCATTTTGTGTTAATGGCAAAAATATTAATAATAAAATTGTGTTTACTCTTGAGTTGTGACAGCAAGAATAAAAAAAAGACTTAAATAGAGATGAGTTCCTTACAAAAAATTTTCACACTAAAAGTCAAACTGTATGCAAAAGGGTTCTGTTTTTTGTATAGAGTTGGACAAGCGACAGTTACACTGTGTGTAATTTTTTAAGTCGTGGCAAAATAACCATATACGGACACCACTACGTGATAAAAGACTAAAAAAAGACCCGTGTCTCCCAATTTTTCCCAAAGTCATGCACTTTTTTTATGGGCCGCCAAATATTTGGGGTCTCGGTATCATTTTCGCAAAAAAGTGATCATTTTCTCGGGCTCATATCTTGCAAACCGTTCCGAATTTCGATTTACTCTCTGAGGCAAACTTGTAGCTCTTGTCATAAAGAACAAAAATTCCGAACATATGAAATCAACAAAACTTCACCAGATAAAAATCGCAAAAACCTTAAAAAAATTCGATTTTTTTTACCTTTTTCTCTTGTTCTGGTCCATAGGTAGCAAACCGTTCAAAATTCAAGGAACAATCAACTACAAAAATTTACCTAAGATCTCAATAAACAAATTTCTACAACATGTAAACTTCCTGGGAATAATTCTGAACACCGTTTTTGTCATCATTTAGAGTGTAGGGCATCTGAAATTCAGGTACCTAAGCGCTACCTAAACGCTACTTATAAGTTGCCATTCTATTGAGGTCCCAAGCTTTTTAATTCCACCACAAATCTTTGCAATGATTTTTGGTCATTCTAAATTTGGATTTCCATTGAGCAATATCGGGATTTTTCGCATTTGCTGAACAAGTCTCTTAATTTGGGCTTTCGTTGTAATTTTCAAAGCTCAATATATCTTTCTACTTACGATCTCCCCTTTTTTCTGCACTTTATGTCAAAGTAAACTGTAACGTAGAAAAACCAAACTACTAATAAGCAGTTGTGTATTGTGACGATGAAAGTCGTAGATCTTGTTTTCATCACAACTATTTACGCTCAAACAAACTTATGTTATTAAGTTATTGTATTTTTGAATTATTTGGTTATGGAATTATTGTTTTAAAAGAGTGTTATATATTATTAGTTAACTATAGCAATTAATTGAAGGATACATTATATTGTTAGCCTCTTACAGTTTAGCACCCTCTTGTGGGGTATAGTAGCATTAAGTACTTAAAGCACATCCACTTGGATACAGCTTGCTTAACCGGGCCCGTACGAAAATTAGCATCGATTATGTGAAAACCAATAAGAGCTATAAATTAAGCAGCTTTGAACGGCTCGCGGACATTCTGTGTGTAGCTGTCGTTAGGCTAAGTTGACTACTATAAGCGGTTATCTCATTTTAGTAGTCCCCTACAAGTTGTATAGGAATTTTATTTTATATTAGGGTAAGTGGTTATTCCATTTTAGAAGTCTTACAAGTTGTATAAGGATTTTTGTTTGTATTAAAATAAGGTGTTTTTATTCCATTTTAGTAGTCTAGTATCAGAGTTTAGTAAATTTGAATTTATTAGAAATAAAGAAGATTATAGAAAATATGTATGTATGTATATGCACGTAAATTGCGTTTTCTTTTCTATCTCGGTGGTCTACAAAAATAAATATTTTGTGACAGAATCTTGGACACAGGCGAGCCCCACCCCAGCAAAGAAATGTCGTCATAGTTTCACGTTTCCACGTTTTTTACATAAACAGAGAAAAAACTTACTGAATTGAATGCATTAAATAAATAGGGTACAGTGGCTCACACCGAAAGTCAAGCAACTAATTAGAGAAAAGCAAAACAGCTTTAAAATAAATAATACAAGTTGCCATAAATTTCTGGACTCGTCCTCTATAATTGTCTTCAGCTTTAGAACGTCAGGCATTTGAGCAAGTAGTTTTTAACCCTAGAAGTGTACGGTTAAATTGTAGGCGCTATAGGTACCGATGAGTAAATTTTTCTCACTTCAGAATTTTTACGTTTTTATCTGATTTATTTTGTAAAGTAGTAGTTTTAAATGAAAAAATTTTAAAGCCAGCATATAATATAAGTGAAATTTTTGACGATTATGAATACATAAAAATTGTTTTTCAAGCACAGTCAGGGCACTTTTTTTGTGCATGTTCACCGCAAATAGCTAATCCACAATTGCAATAAGTGGTGGTGTATCTTGGCCCCTTTTGGTCTTCTCCGGCACTATGGGCCTCTTGGCTTGCGCCTACAATATTTTGAATAGATTTTTTCAACGCCAGGCTCATGTTTGCATTAGTTGCTAATCTTTTCTTTTGAAATCCTTCCTTTAACTCCTTGTGTAGAAATAACATAAAATTAAGTCGGAATTCTGGCTTTTGCCCACGGCTACACATGTTGTGCGCGTAAGCGATGTACGTAAACTTCCATGTGTTTCCTCCCTTTTTTCCTTTTCAGCTTCTTCTGCATTTATGATTCCGTGTATAAAATTTTCTTTGACATCACTTAATTCTTCCGTTTCTGGTTGATATTCCGGATCTGCAACACTGTACCAAGAATCCTCATCAAAGTTACAAAGCTCCAACTCCAAATTGTCTTCTTCCTCAGATTCTAGTTCAAGTATTGCATCCAAAATATTTTGTTTTGATAGCCCGAGACCTGCCATTTGTATGCTTTATAGTTTTCTTTACGGTAACATAATACAAAACAAAAACATAATTGTCATAACTCAGCACATAATAGCGCAATTCACGATCAAGTGCAAATGGTCTAGTATCGTAGCATTTGCAAATGGAAATAGCATATTTTTACATTACACTAACAAAATATACACAAATGCACATGCTACCTTTGTAAATATATGCTTTGATAAAATCCGTAGTTTTTCTTTGCACTGAAAGTGCAATGCTTCATTGCAAACTTTCTGTCAATGGTATCAATTCATATTTTTTTAACGCAAAAAAGCGATTTTTGTGTTAACATATTTAAAAAAGTTTTTTTGTCCCGTTTTATTTTAATTTATTTATTTTTTATATCTTAAGCTAAGGTTACACTATCGGCGCAACTAGCTCAATCTGGACCGATTTTTATGGTGCTGTATCGGCACAGATTTGAAAATATGTCACAATTTTTTATTGAGTGTTTACATTATCGGCGCTAATTGTGTCAATTATTTTCGGCTCATATCGGCCAAAAGTGAATTGCGACAATCATCGGCACAAAGCTTATACACTATCGTGCTTAGCTGGTTATATTTAAACACATGTTTTTGGTTTATTTTGCTGACAGAAAAACTTTTAAAATTCGTTTAAAAACAGAAAAAGTAGTGCTCTTGTTATTGTTGATGATGAATAAAATTATTTATAAATTGACGTCGGTTGAAACGGCCGCATTTCATAAGCTGGTATTATTGATAAATGCGCAAAAATTTGCAAAAATGCGAAAAATGTTTATTTTTAAATTTTCAAATCACTTAAAAAATGTACAACTCGCGAATAAGCGTTTAATTTTAAAGTAGTTGTCAGTACTTGTAACAGCTGACAATAAAAGAGTAAACAATTGGAAAAAAATTGCACGGAATTTATAAAATATAATTCACAATTTATTGCAAATATTTGCTTTAGTAAATATATTCTACCTCAAATGCACGTAATTGTGAATTGCGCTAATATATTTTTTAGACACGTAGTAAGTAAATATGACTCACCCAAATTAGTACGTAAAGGGTAATGCTGAGTAAATTTGACTCACACAATTTGGTACATAAAGGGTACCGATAAGTAAATTTTACTCACTAACTTTTCTTAAATTGTCCACGAGCGCGATAATCAAACAACTCCATTCAATGCTTGCGGCAGCCGACTAATGACAGAGTGCGCCAAGCACTGCTAGTGGCTTGACTTTCAGTGTGGCCAAACTGCTGATTTACGAACAAATCTATTCCTTATGTGAGTAAATTTTACTCACAGTACCCTTCTAGGGTTAATAATCTCGTATAACTACATAACAATTTTATTAATATACATATGTATGTATGTATGTATAAAAAAAAATTACTATGTAAATATTCTAGTAGTTTCCCAGCAGCACTTTTCCATTTTAAAATTAAAATTATTCTTATCGGTTAGAGCTACTTCTCATCGGTTTTATATACTTTTTAATTTTTTTTTAATTTTATTAGATTTATTCAAATGCAAAGTTTGGTTTCTAAACATTTTAAATTGAAGATCAATTTTGAATATTTGCTTGGTGTGCTATTTTCAAATATATTATTTTTTTATTGGTTTTTTACTTCTATACGTTTGAGACCACCTTTCTAAAATACTGTCAACGAAAAAACTCTACATACAAGAAGTTATTTTAAATTTCTTAGGAATTAATAGAATTTTCGAAATAAAAATTATACAGGTACATTATTGAGATATTGAAAAGTAATAGCGCTTACAAAGTAAGTTATTAAAATGTCCACCTACGTAACAATTATTAATAAACCATATTTTTAAGTGGAAAAAAGAAAAAAGTTTAACAACACTAAACTGTTTTGTATGTTTCATATTGTTACGAATTTGGTTGTGAACAGTCCCATTATAATAATTCTGGAACCTACTGAATTTTTGCTATTCTTATTTGCTCTTATAATTACTCTAGAACATAATGAATTGTTGTTATTCTTATTGTTTTTATTATTCATTGTAAATGAGCACATGACAACTATACATGCAAACACACATGTTACATACGCACGGTTTCTAAGTAATTCAAGAATCATAAAATACGGATTGCGCATTCAGAGTGTAAAACTTTTTTCGTTCTGCTCATCTACATACATACGTCACATCAGCCAATCGTTTAACAAAAGCAAAAATAAACAGATTTATATACACAAATGAAAGAAAAGTAAGAAAATTTTGAAAATAAAAGCAATCAGTGTTTTTATATTTATTAAATATACATTTATTTAAAAATCTAAATCAATTTTTTTATTTTTGTGTACATATACATATATACATACATACATATTTAGGTATGTAGTATCACAATAAATAATAATCAGTGGATTGTTTTATAAATTTTTCGTTTTCTTTGTTTAGAAAACTCGTCAATTTCGATTTTTATAACTCTAATTCTAAAATACATACGACCTCGAAAGAAGATTTTTTTTTTTAATTTCATCGATGCACTCTATATTTTGGGCCCATTGCAAGTGTTTTTCTTTTGTCTCAAAATATCTTCTGTGATAAGCAAGCCTTCTTTATTGTTTTTTTTAAAAAATTGTGTGAAGTGCTTGCATTTTGCACATCATGTCTTCTGTTGGTTTTAATAAGCCCCCTTCACTGAGATGGTCGACCCATGTGTACGGTTGAACGTTCATTTCATTTGTTGGTACAGAAATATTTGGCTCTTCATCTTTTAATCTGTGGCATATGTAGCCAGCCAAGTTTTCTAAACCATCATATGCCATCATCATATGAAGCTAGTGTTATTGTTGGAACTGATCCATGTTTTAAAACTCTCTTTTTAACGAATCCTTGGAACAACACAGATTTTTATAAACATATTTTAAAGTTCATTTTATGTACGTACCCATTTCATACTGCAAGCTTTTTTCGATGTCATCAGGACAAAAATGCAACATGCACACATAAGAAGTTTTTGGATCTATGTTATTTCCTCGTCCACAAAATTTCACCCATTGCTTCTGAACTTTAGCATTACTTGGAAATAGGAAAAAAATAATTTCAAAAGCCTTGGAATTGTTGTACTATTGCAATTAGCTACAGCGCACTTCTTTTTCAACTCTTTTGTTTTCCTTTATATATTATTATGTTTTATTTTGTTATTTTATATTAAGTTCACTTATCTTTTTTTCACTTTTTCAGCTTTAAACTCCTTTTATTCAAATATTTTCCTTTAAACTATTCGCGCCAAGAAAATGTTTAAGCTGATGTGACGTCACACATTAACAGCTCATTTTTGTTAACATTTGAAAAACATGCGCAATGCGCAATCTGTGTTTTATCATTCTTGTAAGTAATTGAAACCCCGATTAAGCTCATGATTATTGTTGTTGTTAACCGCGGCATTTGTACGTCTGATTGGAGCGTGTGTGTATGTATGTATGTACGTATGGCTTGAGTTCATGTTAATTTAAGTCATAGAAATCCAAATCTTCATTTTCTGTGCACAATTGTGCTTCAAAAACAATAAAAAAAACTCACACGGACGCTTGTTCTCTTCTATTTCAGGTTGTTTTCAGTCGTTAATTGAGTGTTAACGAGTGTACATGTGCGGATGCTTACTGCTTTTTTTTCAGCTTTATTGTTTTTTCAGCTTTGATTTAATTTCAAAATAAACCAGCAAACAAAATAGTATAATGGAAGACAGAAATTTTTGTTTTGTCATTAAAAATGCTTATTTGTTCCAAGCAGAGACATAAATTAAGTTCTTCAAATTTAAAACATATTTTGTTAATAAGAAATTGTTACAAAATCTTAAATTTAGAAAATTTATTTTTTAATGCCTAAATACACTTAATTTTTAATTGTAAATTAAACTCGACCAATCAAATATGTGTGAAAAAAATTCTGTAAAAACTGAGGCATATTTTGTATTTAATTTTATTAACTTTTTTAAACTTCATTTCCATTTTGCTTTTAAAAGTAAAATTCATTACATTTCTAATGCTTAGTTTTGTGTTTGCTGGGAAATATTATCTTATCCAATACAGACGCATTTCATTTATTGAGAGTTTTGGTTAACTATGATTTAAGTCAGGGATACGCAAAACAAGGGCGCCGCGCCAATGCTTACGCTCTTTTTTTGTGTACATGTGCACACGTATTGCAGAGAAATAAAAAACATAAATCAGTCTCACTCGAGCATTCAAACACGATGGACGTGCTACGCTTGTTGTTAGAAATTAGCGTTGCCATATGCAAAAAGTGAGATCCCCAGAAATTCATATGAAATTAACCTGAGGAAATACTAGTTCTTATGAACAAAATTTTTATGAGAAAATGGAGATTTAAGATTTCAAATTTAGGTATGACATGAAAATGTCAGATCTGGCAATAGTGATTCTTTATGTGTGTTTGTGAGGGCAAACAAAATGTTTATATGTATTTTTGCCTATCGCTGATTTAAGTCATACCCAGTAAAAAATAGGATCATCTAAAGAGTAATCTTGGAGCGCTCCTTTGCGAGTAATGGATTACTCCATAAAACTCCGGACCTCATTGGATTTTTAACACAACATGTCCGCAGACACGAGTACTCCTTTTAAGCTCCTTATGGAGTACTCCCTTTGATCTTGAAAATGACGACAGAGGGAGTAATCGTTTTTGTCTCCTAAAAGAGCATAAAGGGAGTAATCGTTTTTGTCTCCTAAAAGAGCATAAAGGGAGTAAACATTCATATAAAATACAAATTTGGTTATTTATTTAATGTACGAAATCTGAAATATATTAAAATAGAAAACAAATAATTAATAAATTTTGCACATTTTTAACAATTTGTTACTATACCCGTAGCTTACGCTTTTTTAAATCTTTCACTTTTTAAAACTAAACTGACTAAATTGAAAAACAAAACGAAAACGTCAACAATTAACAGTTATGTCAAAGAAAAAAAACCAAAAACGAACTGATACATCCCTCATTGATCCATTTGGAGTATTAAGCGAGGCATAAACAACAAAACAAACAAAAAGTTTCGATAGCTCGCTTGTTACTCCAAATGGATGACCAAGTCATTACTCCTTTATTGCTCGATTATGGATTAATCCATATATTTTTTGCTGGGTAGTTAACCAAAACTCTCAATAAATGAAATGCGTCTGTATTGGATAAGATAATATTTCCCAGCAAACACAAAACTAAGCATTAGAAATGTAATGAATTTTACTTTTAAAATCAAAATGGAAATGAAGTTTAAAAAAGTTAATAAAATTAAATACAAAATATGCCTCAGTTTTTACAGAATTTTTTTCACACATATTTGATTGGTCGAGTTTAATTTACAATTAAAAATTAAGTGTATTTAGGCATTAAAAAATAAATTTTCTAAATTTAAGATTTTGTAACAATTTCTTATTAACAAAATATGTTTTAAATTTGAAGAACTTAATTTATGTCTCTGCTTGGAACAAATAAGCATTTTTAATGACAAAACAAAAATTTCTGTCTTCCATTATACTATTTTGTTTGCTGGTTTATTTTGAAATTAAATCAAAGCTGAAAAAACAATAAAGCTGAAAAAAAAGCAGTAAGCATCCGCACATGTACACTCGTTAACACTCAATTAACGACTGAAAACAACCTGAAATAGAAGAGAACAAGCGTCCGTGTGAGTTTTTTTTATTGTTTTTGTAGCACAATTGTGCACAGAAAATGAAGATTTGGATTTCTATGATTTAAGTGTAGGATGATGTGATTCAGCTTCGACAAACATCATGATCGTTCTAGAAATGATCATTAAGGGTATATAAGCTACGCACATCAGCGTCAGCAGTCAGTCTAAGTCAGGGATACGCAAAACAAGGGCGCCGCGCCAATGCTTACGCTCTTTTTTTGTGTACATGTGCACACGTATTGCAGAGAAATAAAAAACATAAATCAGTCTCACTCGAGCACTAAAACACGATGGACGTGTTAAGGCCCAACTATAATGTGCTTAACCAAACTTAAGCTAGTGTCAAAATTCAACGAAAAGCATGTCAAATGCTTAAGTAAATTACTGAAGACTTTTAGGTGGCTATATTGTACTTATTGAGCTTAAAAACTTTTTACACTTAGTTGCAAACATTTGTACTTTTGGAAAACTATTTTCGTTTTTATTTCTTTAAAATGTAATATTTTTGACGAAATCTCATTTAATTTGTAAAAGTTATAAATATATTACCATAAACAAGTAATTCCATGTTTATCTTTTATTTATTTATAAAGTAAACGAAAACTTATATAAAAAAAGAACTAAAAAAGCAACAGTGGTCGCATCTTTTAATTGTAAACAATTATATGTATGTATCTATTGTGTACAGTGTTTATTGGAAAATTTTTAAAAATGGATAGAAAACTGAAATTGTTGAAGACAGTGAAGTTAATGAATTGTACATTTGATGGAATATGTATATATGTGTGTATATATGTGTTGTATATATATGTGTTGAAATAAGAGAGACGATGAAGAAAAGAAAACGCTCCTGCTCAGTACGGGAAATTAATAGAGACAGAAAGAAGAATGGGTTCTTGATGAGTCATTTGCTTAAGCAAGAGCGAAATTGAACGCACTTTCCTTAAGCAAATGACACTTGACGAAACTTGACGAAAAGTTACTTAAGTACATTATAGTTGTATACATTTGATTGTGTGTATTCGCACATTTGCTTAAGTTGCATTAAGCACATTATAGTTAGGCCTTTAGACTTTACCGTGATCGTGTAAAGCGTATTAAGTGGTTACTATTGCTTTTGAGCGTAGTACAGTGGTATTAAATTAAATAAAGTAGTAGCTGTTAAGTACTAAAAATCAAACAATCGTGCGTTTAATTTCATTGCAATAAAAGAATCCACGGAAAGCGTTTTTAAAAAGGTAAAAACGTAACAATTGGTGTCAGAAGTGGGATTGCAAAATGAAGTTCG
Organism: Germaria angustata; assembly: GCA_963681545.1. Classification (NCBI taxonomy): domain Eukaryota; kingdom Metazoa; phylum Arthropoda; class Insecta; order Diptera; family Tachinidae; genus Germaria; species Germaria angustata. Next base: position 80,004,330 of record OY812999.1, on the reverse strand, counting down.
ACGAGCTTAAAGTAGAACAGCTAAAACGAGAGTTGGCCAAACTGGACTTGCCCACAGTTGGTAACAAAGCAGAGCTGCAGAAAAGGCTACTGGAGGAGTTTATTCGGCTTAACCTGGATATCAATACCCATGAGTTCGAAGAAAAAGAAGAACTGGAGATGGGTACACGTTCAGCTACAAGCAACATCGACATAAACTCTATGTTTGCAGTGTTTATGCAGAAAATGGAAGAAATTTCTAAAGCCAATAATGAAATGATGATGCAGTCTATCAATGAGGTCAAACAAAGCGTTAACGACAATAATGAAATGATGATGCAGAAAATCGAAGAAAACTCTAAGATGCTGGAAGCAACAAATAAAAGGCTGGAGGATATCTATGAGTCCGTGAATGTGAGGATTAACATCACTAAAGATAAATCGACTGACATGGTGAGAGAAGTTTCTAGCGTCAATGTGCCAGAAGAAGATGTTCATGAGGAGCTTGATATGCTGGAGAATGGTGTAGATCAGAAGCTACAATCGCAGGAGGAGAAATGCACTGAGTTAATCCAGGCATTAAAAGGCTCTGATGCACAAGTCCTGGAAACTGTGGCCGCTACAGCAAGGAACCAGGATGAGGACATTATGGCGGCTATGCAACGTAAGTCTGGTGGAGAGCATAAGGGGCAGATCCACAGAATGGAGCTAAAGCCGCAAAAGGCAAGGAAGGCCATGAGGATGTCTCCAAAGAATTGGAAGCCAAAGGCGACAGTACAGCGAACGGTGGTGGCAAGAATCGCGGCTCTGCAAGGCAGGTATGGTGGAGAGCATAAGGGGCAGATCCACAGAATGGAGATAAAGCCGCAGAAGCCCAGGAAGAATATGAGGATTCCGTCAAAGAATTTGAAGCCAATGGCGGCAGTACAGCGAACGGTCGTGGCAAGAATCGCGGCTATGCAAGGCAAGTATGGTGGAGAGCATAAGGGGCAGATCCACAGAATGGAGCTAAAGCCGCAAAAGCCGAGGAAGATTACGACAATGCAGTCAAAGAATTTGAAGCCAATGGTGGCAGTACAGCAAACGGTGTCGGCAAGAATCGCGGCTCTGCAGCGTAAGGGTGGTGGAGAGCATAAAGGGCAGATCCACAGAATGGAGCTAAAGCCGCAAAAGCCGAGGAAGATTACGAGAATGCAGTTAAAGAATTTGAGGCCAATGATGGCAGTACAGCGAACGGTGTTGGCAAGAATCGCGGCTCTGCAGCGTAAGTGTGGTGGAGAGCATAAAGGGCAGATCCACAGAATGGAGCTGAAGCCGCAAAAGCCAAGGAAGATTATGAGGATGCTGTCAAAGATTTTGAAACCAATGGCGGAAGTACAGCAAACGCTAGCAGCAAGAATGGAGGAAAGGCTAGCGAAAAGAAGGCGAAAAAGAGCAAGACAGCTGATTCCGAGGAAGAGAAAGAAAATGAAAGCCAGGTGCGATGGAGTTGCGGATTCTGATGGATTCCGCGAGGGACAAATGGTCCTACTGTTTAATCCACAAAGGAAGAAAGGGCTGTCTCCCAAACTACAAACACAATGGTATGGACCATACAACCTGATAAAGAGATTGAACGATGTTGTGTGTAGGATACAGAAGCACAATAACCCCGCTCTACAATTAAGGTGGTACATTTGGAGCGACTCGCGAAATACGGAAGCGGTGGTTCTGTGCCTGTTCGGGACGAACAGGCTTAAGCGGGCGGCAGTGTTACGAATTTGGAGTGAATAGTCTTATTGTAATTGCTCTAGAATATACCGCATTGTTGTTATTCTTAATTATTGAATTATTGATTCTTATTACTTAGTTGTTTATTATTTGCTGAATTGTTATGTACTGAATTGTTTACTATTTCTTATTCATTACATTGTTGTTGTTAGTCTTATTTGCTTTTTGTTTACTCATTTTAAATGAACACATAACAGCTATACATACGTGCATACATAGTTACTTGTTTACTGGCAAAGCGACAACAAATAAGATCATGATTATTGCTGTTGTTGTCTGTCGGCATTTAAATATTGGGTACGTGTATGTGTGTATGTGTGTATGGCTTGTGTTTACGTTTAATTTGAGTGTACGATAATGTAAACAACTTTAACAAACAAACATGATGATTATTCTAGAAATGATCATTAAGAGTATAAAAGCTGGCGCATCAACGTCAGCAGAGTCAGTCAGTAAAGAGTTAAGGCCCAACTATAATGTGCTTAACCAAACTTAAGCTAGTGTCAAAATTCAACGAAAAGCATGTCAAATGCTTAAGTAAATTACTGAAGACTTTTAGGTGGCTATATTGTACTTATTAAACTTAAAAACTTTTTACACTTAGTTGCAAACATTTGTACTTTTGGAAAACTATTTTCGTTTTTATTTCTTTAAAATGTAATATTTTTGACGAAATCTCATTAAATTTGTAAAAGTTATAAATATATTACCATAAGCAAGTAAATCCATGTTTATCTTTTATTTATTTATAAAGTAAACGAAAACTAAAATAAAAAAGTACTAAAAAAAGCAACAGTGGTTGCATCTTTTAATTGTAAACAATTATTTATTTTATTATTGGAAAATTATTATTTATTTATTTATTGGAAAATTTTTAAAAATGGATAGAAAACTGAAATTTCTGAAGACAGTGAAGTTAATGAATTGTGCATTTGATGGAATATGTGTTCTTCAAGAAATAAGAGAGACGATGAAGAAAAGAAAACGCTCCTGCTCAGTACGGGAAATAAATAGAGACAGAAAAAAAATGTTTTCTTGACGAGTCATTTGCTTAAGCAAGAGCGAAATTGAACGCACTTTCCTTAAGCAAATGACACTTGACGAAACTTGACGAAAAGTTACTTAAGTACATTATAGTTGTATACATTTGATTGTGTGTATTCGCACATTTGCTTAAGTTGCAATAAGCACATTATAGTTAGGCCTTTACGCTTGTTGTTAGAAATTAGCGTTGCCATATGCAAAAAGTGAGATCCCCAGAAATTCATATGAAATTAACCTGAGGAAATACTAGTTCTTATGAACAAAATTTTTATGAGAAAATGGAGATTTAAGATTTCAAATTTAGGTATGACATGAAAATGTCAGATCTGGCAATAGTGATTCTTTATGTGTGTTTGTGAGGGCAAACAAAATGTTTATATGTATTTTTGCCTATCGCTGGTCTAAGTTAAGACCATGTCACATACAACTTTTGCTTCGCGTTGCGTTACAGATTCGCTTTGACATTTAAGTTGAAATGTACATACTTATACGAAACATGCCACATAAAACACTTTTAACGCAGAGTGACGCAAAAAGTTCGGCAACTCTCAACTTTTTGCGTGCTTTGACAATCAAAGTTATGTATGTATGTATGTGTGTATGTTGGAATATGATATGAAAATGTGATGTGATATGAAAAATACTTATTTTTTTGTTTTTAAAATTTATTTCCTGTTAAAGAATAGGAGCTTGTTTTTTTAAAACTAATTTATAAAATAGTACCTATTTGCATGCTATATGTAAGTATATAGCATAAGATTATTTTATTGTAAAAAATCAGCGGCAGCCTATTATTAATAAGATTTTACCTTTTTATATGAATATGTATGTATTTATGTATTTGAAAATCCAAAAAACAAAAACATTTATACTGTATAGTGGTGTATTTTCAATAAACTACAATAGGTGATAACAAAATAAACACACAAAAGTAAATAATATTTTGAATTTCACTTTTATAATAAAAAATAATTAGCAAAATTCATAACCACCTTTTTGGTAAACATACAATGCGCGCGTTGTGTCAAACTTTTCATTGTGTCATACACCTTTTGCGTTACGCTTTTCTCTCAAAGTTAAAAACGTCACGCAACGCTACAAAGTTTTATCTGACACGGCCTTTAGAGTCAGTTAAAGTTAAGTTCAGTCAGCAGACAGACAGTGTTGAGTGCCTTTACCGTGATCGTGTAAAGTGTATTAAGTGCTTACTATTGCTTTTGAGCATAGTACAGTGTTATTAAATTCAATAAAGTAGTAGCTGTTAAATACTGAAAATTGAAGTATTGTGCGTTTAATTTCATTGCACGCAAGGAAAACGTTTTTAAAAAGGTAAAAACGTAACAATATTATAGTGGCTGTTGTATGTATGTATTTTATAACAGATTTGATTTCAAATCATTTTTAATATCCTGATATATTTTTTTGCGCTGAAAAAAATATATTGTATAAAATTCATCATTTTAAACAAGATTTGTTCTACGATTTTTGTTTTTTTTTTTTTGTGCTCAATTGATAGAAGTGAAAAATACTTGGCTGGTACCTGTAGGAACCACTAGGATATTTGGGATAAAGTATACTTGGTCCCTGAAGGAACCACCAGGGCCTCTAGAAAGAATTAAAGTCGGTATGAATTTTATTATTTTTCATTGAAAATAAGAACATTTTATTTTTAGATTTTGGTTAAAATTTATACATTAGCAAATAATTATAGTGGCTAGAATTTAGTTCTGATGGAATTCGGCAAAAGAATTTTTTTCACCTGAAAAACATAAATTTGCGCCGCATTTTTGGCATCGAACCTTTGTACGGGATGTGGATTGTAGATTTTTGCAACGTGGCTTACCTTCTTTTGTAAATTGTGGCCAATGTCCAATGTTGTCGAGGCGTATGACACGTGTTGGAAGAGGAGCAGTGGACGGCTTCATACGTTTTGTTGCAAGTTGACTTTCTATGTTGCTTTTTCGTCCTTTTCCTCCTCGCATTTCACAGCCTGATTTTACTAAGCAATGAGTAACTTCTGCCACAAATTCATGTAGCTTTAGTTTGGGATCAATTCGCTTAGATTCAGCGTGATGCCTTTTGTACAATATCCATGCTTTGATTATGGCCATGTCGCACATACAAGCGATTTGTCCACTTCCGTGATTTGATTCTAATACGACAACGGCCAAGTGAACAGTCGAGGAGGTCAACGCCTCCTATGTATTTGCTGTATTGATGGACTATATTTGGGCAGTGAATAGTCTCCATTACCTTCCTTTTTTAATTAAATCTTTCAATTGTTTTAGAATTATCTGGTGTTTGCCCATCTGTTGAAATAAACGGCTTCACTCCGACCAAGGTCGACATCATATTAACAACTTTGCTGTCATTCCATGATACTGTCGTGATGTCAATTCCATGAAAAGTTCCGACATATTCTTCGCAATCACCTCGATTTGCAAATTTCTGCGGCAGTTTGCACAAGGGCAGACGAGGACGGCGCACAGTTCCAAGCGAATAAATACCTTGTATTCGCAAAAACACCATCAGTGGAATCGAAGTATAATAATTATCAAAAAATATGACATGATTCCTAAACTGAGGAACAGTGCGAGCCAAACGTACCACAACATTAGCAGATGCACCTAAATTTGGTTCACTCTCCTCACGTTGGTCGTCGTCACCAGAATAAATTTCAAAGGAGTAGCAATATACGGAATCATCACACAAAAGAAACAATTTATTTCCCCACGGATGCGGCTTGTCTGGCATATATTGCTTTAATTAATGCTTTATTTTTGTTACACAAATCTGCTCATCAACGCAAGATCTTGCTCGCTTTGGAACTTTTTTTAAAAATTCGGTTTAGTGCGGAAATTATGGGACGCAGTTTATGATGATGCTGATTGTTGTTGAGAGCGATGGCTTCGCGGCATTGTATCATTGTCATTAAAGTGTAAAAACTGGCGGATTGTTTCGTGGCGATTTCGCGGCATGCATTCCATAGTTGGGCTGAAGCCATAATCGCTCCAATACGATCGAATGCTCGGATATTTAAAGACCGACATGAAGTAATTGATTCCCATGAACCGCTTTATTTCATCTGGCGTAGTATTTAGTGGTCTATCAATATTTGTTTGTAAAGCATAGAGATTACTCTGCTCGACGATATTTTAAACAATATCATCTGACATAAAAAACGAAAAAAACTGAAGGGGAGAGTCCAATGCAAAAATTTCCGGTGTTAGAGATTCGTCACCATAAAACTTTACGCAATTATCATGCAACTGGAGATTTTGTTTTCGCCATAACGGCTTTTTAAATACTGCAGACTCTTTATCAATTGATACACCCTCAAACATTGTGGCATACTCTTGCCATCGAGAACTATCACCAACTATGAGTGGGGCTTCTGCATTACATTCACCAGACTGCACAATTGCGTTATTGAAACCTTTATTATCTGTTGCTGCATCGAGCACATCTAATTCTACATTTTTTCTTCCATCAAGTTCTTCTGCTTCTTCGTTTTCTTCATCGTCTATTTCGTTCTCACCATGATTGCGTAAACCAGCTTCAAAATCATAGTCTGGATCACAATCAATATCATCAGAAGAAAAGTCTTCCTTGTCTTCGCTTTCTGATCATGCCACTGAATTGACGAACTCGGAAAGCTGTTCCTCCGTTTTAAAACATCGTAGTCTGCGTGCCATTTCAAAAACACTTGCTAAAAGAAACTAGTAACATAGCAAATTGTAATTAGTAAGTAGTAGTATGTAATTTCATATGTTGTTGGACTATTATTTAAGTGATGAAGGCATAACACTTAACATTAACAGCAATTTCATACTCTCTATGCTAATGTTTACTGTATCAAGCGCCCTCCTTCGTCGATATTGTTAGCAAGAACCGTCGGCGAAGTAAAACAATTAATAAAATGGCTACACAAATACACCTTATAGCATGTTTCCACGGCACCTGCTTCGCTCTCTATTCTTGCTTCACATCCCAATCATGAGCGAATCAACTTGCTTCGCCATACAAAATTTTGAGAGCGAAGCAGGTAGATTCATATTGAATCTACTTGCGAATCAAGAAAAAGTCCTCTCTTCTCCAATTTTTATCGTAATTTTTAACTGCACTAGTTGTCAAAATTAAATATTTTTGTAAACAAAGCAAATTTAAAAGTGAAAAGTTAAAAAATATAATTGTTTTTGTGTATGTTTCCTAGGCGTAATAATAAATTTGAATTCAGTGAAAAGTTAATTTATTTAAATTTTATAAAAGTTAAAAAAAAACAATGGAAAGAAAAAAATTATAAAATCGAAGCAGGTAGATGAGTCGTGTAAACAGCATGATTCATAAATTTGCTTCAGAAAGCGAAACAGGAGATTAAAGTTGTCGTGGAAACATATTATTAAGAGAAATGCGTCTACTTAATTAACATCACAGATGCTGCAACTCTGCTATAAAAAATATATGTAATAATAATCATGTAATCAACGCGGAATAGCTGAGTTGTAACACGTAAATTAAAAAAAAGCTCTCTCGCTCTCTCTCTGTCTTCTAATTTCACCATCTCTCTACCCTATCCTTTTCACAAAAGAAGTAACAACTTAATTTAAGTAGTAGGCATTAATTGCCTGAGTGTAACTTCTCTTAAAAAAAATATATATACATATATATAAATAGTATTAGGCACCAGCGCCTGATGGTTCCTCAAGGAACTATTCGGCTTTATAGGGAAAATCACCAAAAAAAAAACCAACAAATACCTATATTTACATATATACTTACATACATATGTTTCTATACACTGTACTGATATTGGAAATATTTTATTTTTTAATGTTTTCAACGTATTTTTCACAAAGTTTTTTTCCTCTATGCAAGCAAAAGCACACAATTTTGTTTTTGAAAACCAAAACCACTCCACTTGACACACAAACTTTAAATGATGTTACATCCAATTGGTGATCAACGTAGATAACAGAATTTGCATCAGCGAAGAGTTTATACGGCATAGCAACAAGATTTTAAAATAGTCGTTAAAGAAATTTTTAAATTTGGTTGGCTGGTTCCTCAAGGAACCACTAGGCTATTAAGGGTTAAAGGTAAATTCGATATCGAACCTTTTTGTTTTCTGGGTATCATATATGAAGTCAATGATAAATGGCTAAAAATAATAGAAACTTACCTTGCAAACCGCAAATGCTTTTTTCCACGGAAATATATGTATGTATGTATATACTTTTTTAAATTTTACCACGTTTTTCTTTGCAATTTAGTACCTTTTATTAAAAAAGATTTCTACACTACTTTTATTAATGTTGTGCAAATAATGAAATTTTTTATGAAACGTTCTTGTTTCTTTTTTATACTTTAATTACATACACATATTTTTCACTTTTATAAAAAATCTATATTACTATAAAAATATATGTATGTATATAACTATACTGCAATCGATAATTGTTGAACCTTCGTAGTGAACAGACGTGTTAGCGGAGTTTCTTTTTTACATACTAAACAAACAAAAATACAAACAAACAAAAATTTTCGTAATAAGTACTGATTCGTAATAAGTACAGTTTTTGCTAAATTTGCTTTGCTTGCATTAATAATATTTTTCGTATAAACTGAAACAACAAAAACAAACAAAAAAACACAAACAAAGTGACTGAGGAATACTCTGTATGAGTACCTCAAAAACAAAAAATTGTGAAGTGAGTTCTAACGGTAGAAATGCCTATTTTACTGTGAGTTCTGATATTCTTAATGCACAAAATAAAAATAAAAAATCCGATGACAGTCTTTTTCTAACGGCAAAGCCAATTTTACGCGAGCGATCAAATTCGCTTACTCCAATGCCAAGTAGTGATTCGTTAACATTACCGTTGCCTAGTAATTCTGTATTTAAGTCAGCGCCATTATCCGCTCCGGGCTCGAGTTCCTCACTTAACCAAGTTATTACAATAGACAATATTATTCAGAAACCAAAGGTGCCTGTCGGAATGGACCGATATATTACAGTGGTAAAGCGCGGGCGAAGCCCAAATTCTTCAAAGATCTCATCTGTTCCCAAGATATCCAGGGATATCGACACCTCCACAGTTAACCGTCAAAACCGCTTTAAAATATTGCAGGATGACATTGACAAACCCGAAGCATCCCCAACAAAAACCTCCAAACCACCACCCATTTATTTGAGAGAAAAAAATTCAAACTCCCTCATCAAAAAACTAATCTCGGTCATTGGCGAAAAGGCATTTCACATTGTCCCAATAAAACGTGGTAACATTGACGAAACTAAAATTCAAATATATGAAGAAAAAGATTTCCGGAAAATGGTTAATGAATTCGAAAAGAATAAAACAAGTTTTTACACATTCCAGCTTAAAAGCGCTAAAGGCCTACAGATCGTACTGAAGGGCATAGATTCTTATGTTGTCCCTGCTGAAATAAAAGATGCTCTCACCCTCCAAGGATTCAAGGTAAAAAATATATCCAACATAATAAACAGGGATAAGATCCCCCAACCTCTTTTTCGTGTTGAACTGGAGCCTAACGATATAATATTGAAGAAAAATGAGACCCATCCCATTTATAATTTAAAATATCTGTTATACCGAAAAATCACAGTTGAAGAACCACACAAGCGTTCTGGACCCGTACAGTACCATAATTGTCAAGAATACGGCCACACTAAAACTTATTGTAAATTACCTACTGTTTGTGTTGTGTGCGGTGAATTACACAACACTGCTATTTGCAATAAGTCGAAGGACCAGAAGGAAAAGAAGTGCAGTAATTTTGGAGGTAATCACACTGCTAACTACAGGGGATGTCCTGTATACTCTTTCGTTAAACAGGCTATGAGTCAAAAGCCTAAAGTAGTCCCAGCGCAAACAGGAAATACGTACTCCGCCAATTATCCTGTAATGGCCCAACCAATCTCTACACAAGTATCGTATGCTGACGCTGTGAAGATCAAGTCCGTTCCCATGCAAAAAGTGTCACCACCAACTAATACAACAAATGCAAATGCAAGCTTTAATTTCAGTCGCCTTGAAAATACTATTGATAATTTGGTGCAAACTATAAACAACTTTACAACAAATATGACTAGTATGATGCAAGAAATGATGCGAATGCAGAACACACTGCTTCTAGCATTAGTTAACAAGCCATGAACACGTTAAAAGTATGTTTCTGGAACGCAAACGGCATTCGCCAACATAAAAATGAACTAGAGCACTTCCTCACGGCAAAAAATATTGATATAATGTTGGTATCTGAGACTCATTTGACTTCAAGAAGCCTTTTTAAAATTAGTGGCTATACCTTATATGATACAAAGGACCCGAGAGGAAGAGCATGCGGAGGATCAGCAGTTCTAATAAAGTCAAGACTCAAACACTACATTCTTGAGAATATTAGTGAGGACCATCTGCAGGCAACAAATATTTGTATCCAAAATTTTTGTACAAATTTTGTGATATCATCAATTTACTCCCCTCCCAGATTTTCAATCTCTGAGGATCAATATGAGGATTTTTACAGAACTCTTGGACCTTGTTTCGTGGCAGCTGGGGACTACAATGCAAAACATACGTTCTGGGGATCGCGTCTTATTACACCTAGAGGTCGAGCATTATTCAACACAATTTCAAAAATGGGTTTGGATGTCATTTCTAGCGGGGAGCCTACTTACTGGCCTACTGACCCACAAAAAATTCCAGATGTTATAGATTTTGGCGTCATGAAAAATATCTCTAGGGATTTAATTCATGTTGAAGCTTCTCATGATCTCTCCTCCGATCACTCGCCAACGATCGTTACAATTTGTAGCCCACTAAGAAGTGACTTACCTCACCCATATGTGAAGATGATAAATCATGTTAATTGGCTGGAGTTCAAAAAATATCTCAGTAGTCATTGTACGGGAAACATCAGGCTTAGAACTCCCGATGATATTGAACTTAACATTGCCAATCTTACCGAGAATATTAAACAGGCTGCTAAACATGCCACTACTTCCTACCCGCAGACTGGGTTTAATAGAATTTATTCTGCGGATATTGAACGTCTCGTGTGTGAAAAAAGAAGAGCTAGAAGGGAATGGCAACAGCACAGATCACCCCAACATAAAATTAGACTTAGAGAATGCACAAAACGACTCCAAGAGTTGCTTGCATCTGAAAAATCTGCTTCTCTTAAGAACTATCTGGAAGGTCTCGATGTTACAGCAGCATCTAATTACTCCTTGTGGCGCGCTGCTAAAAAACTTAAAACACCTGTTGAGTCTAAACCACCCCTGCGCACTTCTACCGGAGGTTGGGCAAGAACTAATACTGAAAAAGGTAACATATTTGCTGAGCATTTAAAACATGTATTTACCCCAAACATATGTACTGGTGCTGTTGATTTGCCGAGTGTAGTTGCTCTACCCCCTCGACCCATAAAGTTTAAGATGCGTGATGTACAAAAACTAATTGCTGAAACCAACCCGAAGAAGGCCCCGGGTATTGATGGAATTAGTAACAAGATGCTGATGAAGTTGCCTAGTATTGCTATTAGAATCCTCTTGTTCATTTTTAATGGCATTTTACGAGTGGAGTATTATCCACACAGCTGGAAACTTGCCATGGTCAAAATGATTCCAAAGGCGGGTAAAGATCTTACTAAGCCTGAATCATATAGGCCAATAAGTTTGCTGTCAACAATTTCAAAGCTCTTCGAAAAACTGCTCATGACAAAATTATCCCCAATTCTAGCTGAGAATGGGTGCATACCGGACCATCAATTTGGGTTTAGAAGTCAGCATAGCACCATTGAACAATGTCATAGATTGGTACATTTTATAAGAAGAGCATTTGAAGAAAAGAAGTACTGTTCTTCCCTCTTTATTGATGTTTCTCAGGCATTTGATAAAGTGTGGCATGAGGGCCTGATTTTGAAATTGAGGACATATCTACCAATGAACATTGTGAATCTATTGGAAAGTTACATTCTTGCCCGGAAGTTCACTGTCGTGGAAGGAGACTTCATGAGTGTGCCCGAAACTATCTCATCCGGTGTGCCACAGGGTAGTATACTGGGACCAGTTTTATATTTGATTTATATCTGTGATATGCCTCTGAGCAGTAATATCTTCACTTCTACATTTGCAGATGATACAGCCTGCCTTAGTATGCATGAAAACCCTCACGAGGCATCCCGATATCTTCAGAATCATATTAGCCTGTTGGAACTATGGTTGAACTTATGGAGAATAAAAGTAAATGAACAAAAGTGTGTTCATGTCACATTTACTCTACGAAGAGACACTTGTTCCCCCATTCGAATCAACAATCAAGTTGTTCCTCAACATTCACAGGTGAAATACCTTGGTATTCACCTCGACCGACGGCTTACATGGAAACACCACATTGACTCTAAGCTGACACAAATGAAGCTTAAATTAACCCAGATACATTGGCTGATTGGTAGAAATTCTACCCTCAGTCTAGATTGTAAACTTTTAATATACAAGTCGCTTTTGAAGCCGATATGGTGTTACGGAATTCAGCTATGGGGCACTGCTTCAGCTTCCAATGTAGAGAGAATCCAACGAATGCAAAACAAAATATTAAGGTTAATAACTACGGCTCCATGGTACTTGAAAAATTCTACTTTACATCGTGATTTACATATGCCACTTGTGACCGCTGAAATTGCAAAATATGCTGGAAAATATTTAACAAAACTCGAGTTCCATCCTAATCCCTTTGCTCGTAACATCTTGAACTTTCCTGGACACATCCGCTTAAAAAAGAGGGACACTACGGCATTAATACGCAACTCTCCAGATGAAATTCTTTGAAAATATTTTTTGTGCGTAACATGAATTTTATGTATTATTAATTATTATCACTAAGTTTATGTCCGACACTGGTTGGGCATAATAATTATTTATATATTTAAGATTTGAACACTTATTGTTAGTTCAGTTATTTGAAGATACAATAAACATATATTAGCGTGAAAAAAAAAAAAAAAACTATACTGCAATAGCAGTTACTTAAAATGTATTAAAATTTACCCAATTTCCATTAAAAAACAAGTGTATATGTTATCCTTGTAAATAAATGAGGCAACCAGTTTTAAGGAGCAATTTATATTCGTTACATTTATTTGAAGTAATTACATATATATGTATGTAATTACATATATACATATATATGTATGTACATACATATGTCATAAATTAAACTATACATTGGACAAATTTACATACATATGTGTATACAAAAAAGTCTATACGTTTCAACTTTTCTTAAATTTTTGCAGAAGACAAAAGAAAATTAGAAAAAAATGATAAATTAATTAATGAATAATTTTAGATTTAAAGTTTGAAAATTTATTGTTTGCTGAATTCATATTTCAGATTCAATAAATAATAATAATAAAGGGCACAAAAACTTACTGATATACAAACGAATGTACACTAATGGTAATTATCTTGTAACCTTTACATTTTGAGTATAAAATGTGAGCAGTTTTATGCAAGTAAATAAAGTTCTTTTTTATTTAAAAAATTATATACTTATTATTTCGATTTATTTGAAGGAGAAGACCATGTCTTCTTTATCCTTTTTAAAATATATTTCTTAACTAATTATTTTATTGAGGAGAAGACTATGTCTTCTTTTGGCTTCTTATTATTAACTAACTTTATTTTTTTGAAAAAATGCTTAATATTCCAATTTATAAAAACCCAATATATATCGAATAGCAATCATCACATTGAATGTAACGTGAGCTGTTCCAGTTGCATTCAACGTAGACATGTCGTCAGCACTTTAAGTAAAAATTAAATTTGTGGATTTAAATTTAAATGAAAATGTGTCAGCAATTGAATTGCGACACATTTTTATTTGAACTTTTATGAAAAATAAATATGTTAATTGTTAACTTGCATTTTTATGTTTATGTTAATATACATATTTTCGAACTAAAATAAAAGTTAGTCACCAGAAGCAAAACAATTAAAAATAATGGAAACAATTAAAAATAATGTAAGAACAAAAAAAAAAAAACAAATGCAAAGCAAGCTGAAATGAATATCAATACTGATCATAGATGTCTCTTTTGTTGGTCTGCTTCCTATGAAAATTTTTTCTAGCATGTATCTGGTATAAAACTGGAGATCACATGCTGCTCCAAATTGACGTCCCAAATGGATTGAAACAGCATAAATGACTTCATCTTGAGAATATGAAAAATTAACAATGGATATTTTTTCTGTTGTGAAAATCTCTGGATTATATTTTTGAATTTTCTTATTTTTATAAGGTTCTGTGGTATCCACTTCTAATGAAGTTACTTCTTTAGTACAGCCGGAACAACAAAGAATAGCTGCAAACTGCTTTATGTTAAGAAAATAAAATTCTTTTATAAGACTGAGTGATATAATATTGTAGATGAGAATCATTTGGAAATGAATAGTGAAATCTTTCCCTCCTTCTGTAATTGAAGCCAGATTATTGATGGATTGCTTTAAATGAGTCGCCTGAGTAGGTAAAAAATTCACTACAGCAGCATTTTTCTCTATCATTGATCTGAATCTATGAAGTATGTTTCCTCCCCATACCATAGCACACCAGTCCTCAGAATCTACGTCTTCTAATTCTTCTGGTACTGTTGCTTGTTTCTCTTCTATAAGTTGATCCAGCAAGGTAATCAGATTTGTCGCATTCAGTCTTAGGCACCATGATTTAATTAAATGTAGTTGTTGCAGAGATTTTGTAAAACTTGTTTTTGCTACAATATCTAATGTAGGCTTCTTCACATTTTCTTTAGTCGCAGAACCCAAATAGGCAATAAATGGGCCATCTTTTAAATAATTTACAGAGTTTCTTTCTGAATATTCTTTACTAAGTGTAATTAATATAGATTTATTTAGCTCATCGGGAGAACAGAGATCTACATTTTGAATTCTAAATTGACAACTAGGAAGAGGTTTTGACGCTCCTATAATATCAAGCTTCCAATGATTTATTCTTAACTCAGAAGAGGCTTCTGTTGGGCAATCCATCATGATATAATTTTCTAAGTAATAATTGTCCTGTATTTTAATCCTTCTTTTCAAGAGGTCTATAACTTTTTTGTTGTTCAATTCTGATATCTCTAAAAAATCATACTGCTTTTCTGATGACTTATCTTCTTCAATATATGATATATCTCTTGTTATATTCTTTAAGTCTTGGGGTGTCATATCCTGAATCAATTAATTTATAGTAGATAAATTTGAGAATTGATTTCTAAGTGCTATAAGGATCCCGGAATTCGAATTCCTCAAAATCTCATGAGCAATTGAAGGTATGAAAGGATTCATTTTAATTAGATTTTCAACTATATCTTCCTTACTTAGGGTTGACTCACTTCTGAATATATTGGTTACCTCTGGGTTTGTGACATTAGTTGATGTCAAATACGCCAATGCTAAATTCTTCATCTTTTTTTCTACAGAGGGGAGATTTCTTATCTTTAAAGAGAATATATCTTCAACAAGTTCTGAATAATTTATTTCTCCTGGAATTGGGGTTGCATCATTTAATTTTCTCGAATATCCGTAAATTTTGGGATAAAGTTCCTTTAAGATTTTTAATATAGATATCCAGATCCCCTGATAGTATGAGAAAAATAAGTAGATAGTGAAATTCCCCCAAAGTCAGTAGGGTGGTAAAGATAAGCCATAGCTAACCAATTTTCTGTGTGTCTATCTATAACATTTTTCCTTCTAAGATATAACAAAACCATAAGCTGATTTATAAAAAACGAATTATCTGCATTATAGTCACACTTTGCTGTTGCTTCGGTTATGGTGTTTATAGTTGATAGGGAAGACATAAATGAGCAGACTCCGTCATTTATGTCGGGTATACATCTATTTATTTTCTTATCACTATTGGAAATCGCCTCGCCGTCATAATATCTAACTTTGCCAAATTCACACAATCGAATAGAAAACCAGGTTTCTTCTTCCTTGAGAACTAAATTTACTGATTTCAAAGTATCAGACAATCTAGTAAGGAATGATCTTCTTTTCCTAGTTTTTTCTTCTTCTATTAATGGGGGATAGTTTACCATTACTACTTGGTTGTCTCCTTGACACATAATGTTGATTGAAAGGTCTTCTAATTCTGCAGCTAGTTTTATTAGACATATGGTTATAATAGTCCAAAGTTTTTGACGCATTCCCTCCATTCCTCCAAGGTGATTATCATAAAAATAATCTCCGGGGATAGGGTTTAGCTCCACATCATAATCAGGGGGAGCTAGCCTAGAATTACAAAAAACTGTCGCACCAAGGAACCAGAAGTGATTATTAGTAAAAAGTACACTAGTATCGAATAGATTATCTAATACTTCTCCAAAAGGCTTTACAAGTGCATGTATAAACCTCATATTCCATTTGCTTAAATCAAGATTGAATGTTTCTAAAGTTGAATTCTTCTGGCTTCAACTGAATTTCACCATCTGTCATCGTTTGTTCAGGAACATATTTCATGAATTGAGTTGCAATGTTTGATTCCATTGATGTTTGTGCTAGTCTCTGATTGTATGGTTGTTTAACAAATAATCGTCCATCCGGTTTAAGTTCTTGTTCCTTCCTACACAAGCTTGCGGTGGAATCTTCAGGATCAAAATAGTTATTTGAAAGCTCGAAAATTTTCTTCTCTAGGTCATATTCATTTCTTTTTAGATATCTTTGAATTACTCTAGTAGGCTTTCTATCAGGATTAATCTTAGGACGCCATTTCCCGTACAAAATTTTGAATGCACAAGGGTCATAATCTGCATACCAGTTAGAGTAGTCATCAGCAGCAGCTGAGTCCTTGATTAATTCTGACGTATCTGGGCTCATGTCATAGTCAAATGTCTTAGAGAAAACAAGCTCTTGCCAGAGGATATACTCTTTGTTGAAATGGTTTGGGAATTTATTTTTCTTGTAAAAATAATTTAACTCACTAGGCAATTTCTTAATTCTGATATATACAATACAGAAGGTATTAATCCGTACATCGGCATCAAACACTTTATTCAGGCTACTTCAATAGATAGCAAGGAAAAATTAAAAAGAGAACTAAGTGATTATATTGATGTAGCTTATAAATCCCTCGAAGTACATAAAGTAAATTTGTTGGGGAAATCATTGCATCATGATCATAAAGATATTATTAATAAAAAGATAACTATCTGTAGTATGCAATTGAAGGATTATATTCCCTTAATTCTAGAAGATTTTGAGATGATGAAAAAAGTAGAGCAGATTAAAGATTCGGTCTGCTCAAAGCGAATTCCTTTTGGTCAATTTTTAACTTTAAGAGATCACTTATTTATTGAAAGAGATATTTTTATTATGAAAATCAGAGGAAATTGGGTATCTATCTAATCTATTCCTATGTGTTTTGGACATATATAAATCAAGATTTCCTAAAAAAGTCTATTGGCTTCTTTCTGACATCGCTCAAAAGTATCCCACTAGTATGTTAGAAGCAGGATCGAATTTGATAACTCACTTTGAAAGCTTGAGGACTCATTTAGGAAATGATTTCTTTAAATTTATTGCCACTTGGGAATCACTAATCATTGGGTTCACAATAAACGATTCAGAAAATGACTTAGGATTTTCAGATTTATTTGAAACGAGCAAAAATACAATGGAAGAAATTCTTCAATCAAAAAATGTAGAATTCCAAATCGGAATTCTGACACTATAAAGTTACATTTAGAGTTATTAGGCAACACTAAACATTTTGGACATCCTTGTTTAGAAATTAAAAGTGGTTTTGACAATGTGAGAAATTATGGAACATAAAGAGCCTATATCGATCCGTCTGTGGTTAATTACGGAACAGCCAAAAGTTCGAACTAAAATAAGTTATATATATTTGGCCTTAGAATAAATATTGTCCCTATAGCACTTTAATTTATTTACAGCTCAAGTGTGTTCTGAGCTAATTGGTAGGCTGCACTAGTCATTAGCTAGGAGCCTGAATTTGAGAGTCAAATGAACAGCTATGTTTGCCAGTTTGAATCTGAACTTTATTTGCATTAGCTTAACTATTTATACAAATTTTCTTAACCTACTTAACTATAACCTACTTAACTATAATTTTATTACTATAATTTGCTTATCATTAACCTACTTAAATTTATTTATTTAATTGTCTTTTTGATTTATACAAAGTGTTTTAAATTAGTTCAATGCTCATATTTCATTTCATTTCAGCTTGCTTTGCATTTGTTTTTTTTTTTGTTCTTACATTATTTTTAATTGTTTACATTATTTTTAAGTATTTGTACTCTACACCTTTCCCCCTTTCTGAGTGTTTACGGAGTTGCCAAGCCAAATTTAACTTTGTTAATTTTGAGTTTTTTGCTGTAATTTTTTTTAGCAAATTAAGAGAGAAAGAGAAATCATGGCTTTATGATTGGCTAATATTCTTAACTGTTTTTAACTATCTTAGGCACAAAAATGTAGAATAAAAAATACATTCTGCACTGCTTCTATTGACAATCTATCAAACAAACAAAAAATCAAGCGAATACGTTGAGTTTAGGTCAGTTAAAATGGTTCTTAATTTTTCCACTTGCCTATTTATATAGAGTAGAATAAAAAATACATTCTGAACTCCTCCTACTGACAATCTATAAAAAAAAATCAAGCGAATACGATGAGTTTAGGTCAGTTAAAATGGTTCTTAATTTTTCCATTTGCCTATTTATATATAGATATATATAGATTACTTTTTAATGATTACATTTCGCGATCGTACTGTACATGTTTTTTAGCAGGTAACGGAAAGTGTAAAAACCAATCATAGAGGATTTCACAAAAAAAGCGAATAAACAAAATAAATTTGCTACCTATTTTTTAGGAATCTATGTTTGTATGTAAATCAGTGATGGACAAAATTGTTTTGCACTTGTGTTAGTGAGATAATTTGAGGGTACAGTGACAAGCAAAACGAACCACATTAAAACACATCACGAAACACATCATTATATTTATTCATATCAGAGTGGAAAGAATCATAATGCCTCTTAATAACATTTTCTCTATACCTTTTAAATATTTGGTGACATAAAAGGCATTGTACATTTCCAAAAGCATTGTTTATCATAAAAAAATCTTTTAAATGCATTTCCATTTATATTAAACACTGTAATTGAGAAAAAATTTGCACTCGCCAAAGTCTCTTGAACGATTAAACTAAAGAGCATAAGAAAAAAAGAGGCGTTTCTCATAAACAATTGTTTGATAAAAAGTCTACCACTGTTTTAAACACTTTATACACGGTTTTTATAATAAAGATTATTTTTTTTTATAAAATAAAACTAAATTTAATTAAAAAATCCTGATTTTTATCGAAATATAATATATATTTGTTTCGACCAATCAAAACTAATCTTGAACTCCAGGGTTGCCAAGTCTCACATTAGACTTAACAAAGTTTCGGGCAAAATTATTTATTTGTGTATACTATATATACTAAGATTTAGATTTTTTTTTCACTTTTTGAGATTAACGGTTTGTTTTATTTATTATTATCTTTATTTTTGAATTAAAATTCACCAATTCGCTTTGAAAGACACAACACGACTGATATTACTTAAAAAATTATTTTCATATCAAACCATGAAAACTGACTGAGGGTGTTTAAATTTATTTTTTTTTATAAATAAACCAAAAATGTTTTATTGAGGGTATATTCAGAAATAGATTTCCTACATTGCAGTTTATTGCAGGTAGTTTTTTAAAGGGAGAAAACCCCTACATGCAATAAAAAACAAAGGAAAACATTGGAATGTTACAAATATTTTTTTATATTTTGAAGGTTTGCAGGCAAAAAAATTGCTGAAATTTATTTTTCCAGGAATTAAGAAAATGCGAAATGGTTTTATTGAGGGTGCATTCAAAAATAGTGTTTCAAACATCAAGCCCTTGTAACTTCCACAATAAGATTACAATGACGAAAAAGACCTACATTGCAGTTTATTGCAGCTGGTTTTTTTAAAGGTTTTTCCTGACAAAAAGAAAAAGAAAACATTGGAATTTTATATTATTTTTTATATTTTTAAGGCTTACAGGTCAACTAGAGAAGTAATTGGTATACTTTATAAGGCCACACAAGTCAACTTGTGAAACATTAAAACCAAATAAAGTTAATTAAGTCATTCTCTTATAATTCATTATCGAAGTTCACATATAAATTTAAATTATAAAACATTACGAGTAAAGACTGCTTAATATATTTTAAATACCTTTTACAAACAATTTTTTTAAGACATTTCGTTTACAAAAATAAGAAAACTCTTTAAAATTGTTTAAACCCTTTAAAATTGCTTTAAATTGTTTAACGCTCCCACAAAGTAAAACTATTGGCAAAATTTAAAAGCAGCGTTGCCGCGCAAGAAATTCTTTTCCCACCAAAATTATAAAAAAAATCTACCAAAACGCTTTTTTGTCTACGAAAATCGAAATTTTAAAATTTATTTGGTTATTAACAAGAACACTGATCCAATTACACTAGTAAGTAAATATAAAGGTATTAATCATACAAGATAAAAATACAGCCTTAAATGATTTTTAAATACATAGAATAGGCAACCCTTGCATGGGTTAAACTACGTCATCACTGAGTTCACCTTAAAGAGAGTAAGAAACAAAGAGGCGTTGATTTTGAACAATTGTTTCAAAGAATGTCCATCAATGATGTAAATATATATGCAAAGCCTTAAGACTATTTATGTACTTATGTATATGCATGTTGCTTGGGCGACCAAGCCACCTTCTTTTAAATCCATTTTTAATCCACGACGGTCGAGGAATAAATAAATACCTTCTGTAAAAAACAAAATAATCGAACCTGTTTTTTCATAAAAGTATATGTGGTTTTGTGCTAATAATGCTGGGTTATGACTGGTTGAAAAATTGTGCCGACGAAAAACCATTCCCCTCGTCTCTCTTGCCTACAAAGTAGGATGTTATGCCTGAATAATTGTTCTCGTGTGTTAAGGCTCAATAAGAACAACAACAAGTCAGTATATTTTTTGTTGTAATTTTTTAGCAAATTAAGAGAGAAAGAGAGAAAAAGAGATCATGGCTTTATGATTGGCTAATATTCTTAACTGTTTTTAACTATCTTAGGCACAAAAATGTAGAATAAAAAATACATTCTGCACTGCTTCTATTGACAATCTATCAAACAAACAAAAAATCAAGCGAATACGTTGAGTTTAGGTCAGTTAAAATTTTTCTTAATTTTTACCACTTGCCTATTTATATATAGTAGATATATATATATATATATATATATATATATATATATATATATATATATATATATATATATATATATATATATGTATATGTATATGTAT
The DNA here is from genome assembly GCA_963681545.1 of Germaria angustata. Classification (NCBI taxonomy): domain Eukaryota; kingdom Metazoa; phylum Arthropoda; class Insecta; order Diptera; family Tachinidae; genus Germaria; species Germaria angustata. The sequence goes on along the minus strand of OY812999.1, from coordinate 79,983,121 downwards.
GTATAATTTTTTTTATAATTAATATTTTTAAAATAGAGATTTGAGATAATTTTTTATTTTAAAATATTAAAAATAGCTGCTTATGGAATCTTTCATAGAAAAAAATCAATGTAAACCTCTATTCGTTTAGCCACAAAAAATATCAATAAAAAAAGATTATTTCGTAGAATATTCAAATATAAGTGTTTATCCATCGAATTTTCTATAAGCACCATTTTTCCCATACCTGCTGCAGCCATACACGCCCACACCATGATGCTACCCCCACCGTGTTTGACGGTAGGAATTAAATTTTGTACACGCATTTCCTCGTTGGACTTTCTCCATATTTTTTTCGCTCCAACCGGCCCAAAAATATTGTACTTGGATTCATCGCTAAATAATATATTGTTCCAAAACATATCCGGCTTATCCACATGCTCCTTTGCGAAATCCAACCTTTTTTTCTTGTTAACAGCGGATATTAATGGCTTTTTACGAGGCATTCGAGCATTGTAACCAGCTCTGTGCAGAACATTTCTAATTGTTTGCGAGTGAACACTTGTATTTGTGCTTTTAAGTAATTCGCCCCCTAATTTACGAGCTGATTTTTGGGATCTGCTTTAACTGCATTTATAATTTGGCGTTCTTCGCGCTTTGAAATTTTTTTTGGACGACCAGGCCACCACTTTTTGTGCAAATTTCCATTTTTTTATGAATTAATAATCGTTTGCACGCTTGTGTGGGTTTTACCTACAATTTTTCCTATTTCATGTAAAGACTTCTATTCTAAATATAATTTCAAGATCAACTTTCTCACACAATTGATATTTCTTTTCCTTTACCCATTTTGTAATATGTATCTATTGCAGTGCCAGTACCCAACTATAACAACTGTCAACAAAAAATGTTTTGTTTTTCTATTTTTATTAGGCGGAGTTGAAGTAAATACAAGGCTCATCAATTTCTTCAATACTCGTGGTAGCGACTAAATTTTGATCGGCGTCTGGGGAAATAGCTTTCGGTCTTTTAATTCCAAATGCATCATTATGTTGTATAACAGCACGCAAATCTAATAAATTAATTGCTTTTTAACCGGGCTTCCACCCGCAGCATAGCTTTCAGCTTTATTATGTGCTTTATTTTGTGCTAGTGGTTCAGCTGCTTGCGAACTATTTGCTGCAAGTGCCACCAGTGGTTCAGCTGCTGGTAGTCCAATGGTTAATTTTGAAGTGTTATAGGCCGAGAGAGCTGTAGGTGGAGGCAGTAGGAGTTGCTCGTAAGGATAGTGTATTGGGCCAAAGTGGGCAAGGCCATACAATGGGGGTGCATATAGTACGTGACCGTAGGGAAATTATGGCACATATGGCTGTTGCTCCTGCTATGGATTGCCGCCCTTGTTGTTGATGCCCTCCTTTTGTCTGCAAAAATAATATAAATACTTTTATGAAATTAATATTAAAGTCTGTGTTGTAGTTTAAGCTATTAATCAAATATTGGACAGCTAGCCCACAACAGTAAATTTTTTAAGCTGAAATAATAATTATTGGGACTAACTTACCAACGTTAATCTCTTCCTCCCTATTCCCGGATAAAAGCGCTATTTCCGCTTTAATACAAATTAAAGTTCTCACAATTTTAATGACGTGGTAGACTACCAGACACCATATCCATGACTTATATTTTCCAAAGTTCCGTTCTTTGGCCAATCTTTTAAAAATTGTTGTAATGTCCTCACATGAAGGCAATCTAAAATTTTAAATAAATATCGTTAAACAAGAGGCGACAGAAAATAAACTGCTAAAGCAATTGATTTTAAACTATGTATGTATATCGTAGCGATGTCTTTTTGCTTCGCAGCCATGATTTATTAAACTATTTTCTTCGCATTCCGATATTGATTTTGATATACTATTAGAGGACAAGTCATTATTTTTTTTTATTGTTTCTTTATATTTATTCAATTCATTCGATTGTCTAATATTGAGCGACCGTTCTTAATTTAAACCACATTTTTTTCTAATAAATATTTTGATCGATAATGATTAATCCTTTTTTTTAAAGATTTTTACATTATAACAGCCCCGTTACGTTATTTTCACTTGCACTATTCTTTATCAATATTGGAGTTTAAGTTGCCTCTACATCACTTATCACAGATTTTGGTTAAAACTTTTAATTTTTTTGGTATAAAAAATTTATGTGTTTTCCACCAAAAAGAAGTTCCCCCGAAGACATCAAATAATCCCCCATATTGCCAAAATCAATGTCGATGCCGTCACCAAATTTTAACTGCAGTCAAATTTAGTCGACGCCGACGTCAACACGATAATAGATCGGCATTAATGTGGGAGAATGTGTTGATGTCGACGTGTTATCGATATTTTTTAAACTTATTTGCCACCTTTATGTATTCTGATATTTATTTAATTTGTTTTCTTATTTTGCGCGATAAAAATGATATTCTTGTTTGACTCCAGATTGAAAGAAAATTCCTTAGGCAAAGATCATCCATATTCAATTTGCCGGACAGAACGTAAGTAATAAAGGAGTTTACTACGTACAAACATATGAACGTGGATACGTTTTGTTTGTGACAATTTTATATAAAAATGTTAAATTCAGTTTGTTTATGCAGATTTATAGAATACTTTCGATTAACCAAGCCGGCTTTTAACTTCGTTTTAAATAAAATTGAGCCTTTAATGAAGAGTGTAACTCGCTCAACATCAATTTCTAACACGGCAAATTTAGCAACAACACTGTGGTTCTTGGCTCAAGGTTCATACGAATCGAGTGTTGGAAATGATTTTAATCTTGGGTTATCACAGCCCTCTGTATCCTTAATTCTGGAAGATACTCTTGATGTTTTAGAAAGGATTATTTGCCCTCTTTTTATTAAATTGAATATGACAGAGGAGGAGGAGAAGGCGGAGTGCAAATTACATTTTTTTAAGAAGACTGGCATTCCCGTTGTAATTGGTTGTGTAGACGGTTCACATATTAAGATTATAGCGCCGAAAAAGGAGGATGAAAATATGTATTACAACAGAAAAGGATTTTTTAGCTTGAATGCCATGCTGGTAATAGAAAAGCAAAAGAATTTATATCACTTTTTAAAGTTTACTTCATTTATTTCTTTTTAGGTAGAATTAGATATGTAGATGCTCGATGTGCTGGCTCCTCTCACGATTCACTTATTTGGAAAATAAGCCCGGTAAGGCAAGTTTTACGTTAGCGTTACGAAGCTGGTGAGAGAAATTGTTGGCTTTTAGATAAGATTTCAACATTTGAAAATTTCTTCATACATGTTTTGTGTGTACTTATCTCAGTATTTTTATTGATACAGGTGACGCTGGTTATCCGCTCGAGCCTTATTTAATGACCCCATATCGGTCTGCTCAAGAAAGAAGTCCTGAGGCAATTTTCAACAGTTAATACACATCAGCAAGAAACGTAATTGAAAGAACAATTGGTGTACTAAAATATCGCTTCCGCTTGGTGCTCGTCAGCTCCATTATAAGCCGGATAAAGCAACCAAATTGTTAATGTTTGTGCTGCGTTGCACAACATTTGTATTGAATATCGAAGCTGCGTTGAAAATTATGATACTCCAACAAACCCCGAAAGTAATACTAACAGTTTTGATAATTATTTAGAAAATTCAGCACATAATGAAGCTCAACAAATAAGGGAACAAATAAAAAACAGTTTTTTGTAATTCATATTCAGTTTCTTTTTATTAAATTAATAAAACAAATCTAAATATTTAAAACTAGGTAAAACCAAACAATTTAATTTAATAAAGTTGATAAAAGAAAAGGCACACTCATGACTAGGTTAAAAAAACATTAACAAACCTCTTAAATTTAATTTTTAAAAATGGTGGAATGGAATTCCCATGAAGAAGATTAACAACAAGTTGAAAGTTTTAGGCGGCCAAACTTTTGTTCTTTCAACTACAAACACTTGTTTCGCAAAACTTCTAACTCTCTATTTTTTATGTCAATTTTTATATTCTTTAGTTGGATTTATGATTCATAAAGTTTCTGTTCTCTTTGCGATTGCTTTTCTATCAGCTTTAATTTTTTTCTTCGCCTTCATAAAGTTTTCGTTGGTAACGGTTATTCTCTTTTAAAAGGGTTTTTATTTCTATAAACGTATTTTCTTGAGACTCACAAAGCTTTTCTTGGTGGCGATAATTATCTTTCACAACGGTTTTAATTTCTGGTATTATATCCGAAATTTGAGTGAAAGCTTCTTTATGAATGGTATTATGCTTTTCAAATAATTCCTTCCGTTCATCCATCGTCCGTTTTCATTTTCTTACATTCACCGAAGTTGAAGCAAAGTTTTCTTCACTATCCGAAATTGTCAAATCCATGTTAGTCGTCGGGTTTCTTTTTCTTACATTTACGGAAGTTGAAGCAACGTTTTCTTCATTATCCAGAATTGTTAAATCCATGTTACATTCTGTTCTTGTATACCCAGATCGTCAACAAAAGATATTCCTTGTAATTTGCTTTCAGGGTTCAATTGGTTGCCGAATTGTAGAAAGTTTGCTGCAACTTCTTCCAAAGGCGAAAGCGGCAATTGCTTAAATGTACCACCACCAGTTGTATTTATTTCTGCCTTGTGTGCGTTAGTTTTTTTTTTCAATTTACATTTAAAATCTCCCCATACATACCTAAACCAAACAATATTTTAAAACTGATATTTAAATTAATTGTTTCGCCTTACCTTTTGCCAACCCTCACTATCTCTAATTGACGGTCCCATTGAATTTAATTTTATATATACATAATTGTCTTTCAGGTAAAAGTGTTTTTCATGGAAATTCGTTGCCCCGGATGCTATTACTGGCACAAAGATGACAAATTATTTAACTCAAGGTAAGACAAATATAGGAACAAATATTAAGTAAAAAACTAATCAATGCATTGATATATTGATAACTTTGTTAACCATAATGAGATAAGATCTCATCGTAGTATTGTAAGGTTTATTTTCTTGATCGCGAACCGCTAGAGCAAACTATGGTAAGGGCTGATATAAAATAGTCAATTTGTTAATTTATGTATTATCTATACATTAAAAATGTAAACAGAAAATATGAAAGAGTAAAAAGAAACAATAATTATATTAACTTGCAATAATGTGTTTGTAATCCTGTAAAATAGTCAATTTGTAGTGAACTATGTGTATAATAAATCCTATTTATTCCATATCAAATAAAAGTCTTAAGAGAAATTTATGTTCAATACATTTATTTAAAATAATTAGTGTATAATGCAAAAATATTGTTTATTTTTATTAAAGACTAATTGAATTTTATTTTTAAATTTTCATTTCCATATCAGTCTGTGTTGAACCTTCGTAGTGAACGGATGTGTTAGAGGAGTTTTTTTTACAAACTAAACAAACAAAAATACAAAAAAATATATTCGTAATAGTTACTGATTCATAATAAGTACCGATATTGTTAAATTTGCATTAATTAAATATTTCATATAATCTCAAAAAACAAAACGCAAATAAAGTGTCTGAGGAATACTCTGCATGAGTACCTGAAAAACAAACAATTGTGAAGTGAGCTCCAACGGCAGAAATGCCTATTTTACTGTGAGTTCTGATATTCTTAATGCACACAATAAAAATAAAAAATCGGATGATAGTCTTTTTCTAACGGCAAAGCCAATTTTTCGCGAGCGATCAACTTCGCTTACTCCAATGCCAAGTAGTGAATCGATAACATTACCGTTGCCTAGTACTTCTTTAAGTCAAAGCCATTATCCGCTCCAGGCTCGTGTTCATCACTTAACCAAGTTATCACTACAGACAACAATAGTCAGAAACCTAAGGTGTCGGTCGAAATGGACAGATATATTACAGTGGTAAAGCGCGGGCGAAGCTCCGCCGAAGACTTCAAATAATATGAAACCGATTCTAACTGTCTGACTGACAAAAAATAATAAAAACTTCATTTAACTATAATTGTATTAAATAGATAAGTATGTATGTATCACTAAATTCAAATATCAAGATGAAGAGCCGTGCAGTTGCGAAAATTCGTAACTTTATCACTTTTTGTACATCACCTTTAGCCACAAATCCATTTACTAAACTTGTGTCCTTTTAGTCCAGCTCTCTTCATTTGCAATAAGCCCTTGCCTTACGTCTATTTACTAATTTGAATCAAAAAAAGAGAACTGAACTGAAATGCGCTGTTGAGCATATGTGTGCTGTCCACCACCGCTCTTAAGCTGAAAAATTAGAAAAACCAAATTTTTTATATTTATATAATTTTGATTTAACCATTTACATACATACTTACATAGATATGACATTTTTACTGTAGCCTCATAAACTTTTTCTATATACTATATACATACATACATACATACTTACATATGTACATATGTAAGTATGTATGTATGTATATAATCCCAGATAGCATTTGGATGATTGAATTTTTAGTAGTCATCTTACTCACTAATTTTTGACTATTTTTGGTGATTAAAAACTGAGTTTTCATAAATTTCATCAAAAAGAACAGTCAAAAATTGTCTATTATTTATGATTAAAAACTGATTACAATAATTTTTATCATTTACTTGAGTTCTTTTTGACTATTCTTGGTGACCAAAATGTGATACAATTCGGTAATCATCTTACTTACTTTTTTCCCCCACCATTTCGCAAACATTAAAAACGATCAGCATGTAAACAAGTTCCCGATAGCCAACAAGTCAAAGGAAAAGCAATGCAGAAAACATTATATGTAAGTAAATATATTGTGTTTTGATTGCATAGTGAGAAGTCCTGTTTTTGATTGCTAAAGTGAGAATTGGTGTCTATTTTTGTTATAAAAAAGTTTTTTATTGAAAAAATTAAAAAAAGTTAATATAATTAATAAACAAAATATTAATTACTATTAAAAAAATTAAAAAATTAGAAAATTTTAAAAAATCAAATAACACTATGTCAGCCAAAAAAATTAGTCGTATTGCTAAAAGAGAAGTTGAAAAAATTATGTCACACAATTTTAGAGGTGAACAAAATGTGGAAAAGCAGATTGAAACTCGGTCAGAAGTGGATAATAGCTTTGAGACATTATTTGAAAGTAATGGAGAGGAAACCGTTTTTTCCAGCAGTGAAAGTGAGGAAGACGAATATAATATTTGTGAAGAATTGGGTAAATGGGCAAATGCATTGATATTATTTTAATAGTATTTTGTTTTTTAATTAATAGTATATGTACATATAACTTAAGAGCAATGAATTTAAGAAATTATTTTATTATTTTGTTTTGTTTTGTAAATGCATAAGAATTGAATTATAATAAAAAATTTTATCATAAAACTATACCAAATTATAGTCTAATTTCTATTAAAAAAAGGGAAGAAATATTATGCATAATATATCATAATATGACTTCAAATTATGAAAAGATTCGTTTCAAAAATTTATCGAATATCATACAAAATATGATCATTGAACGATTTCAAAAATGGGTCGAAAATGATGCAGAATATGATCATAAAATGACTGCAAATTCAACTAAAAAGTGAACAGAAAATATTACCGCATATGATAACAAATGTACATTAAAGCAGAGATCATAAATGACTATTCTGGAATAGTCACATGCAGGGTACCATTTTCTCCCGATGAAAGAATCATTTATGATTAGAAAATGATTGCATATTTGATAGTTTTAATCAACTAGAATATTCAAATGTGACTATTTTTTGACCATTGTTTTCACAAAATGCTAGCTGGGAATAAGTTAATAAGTATGATTTTTTACGATGACAGTCTTGATCATAAAGTTTGTGTGAAAGGGATAGCAAACCTATTAGTTTTTGTATGGATATCTCTTGCGCACAAACTTTATGATTTGACATTTTATAAACAAAACAAAGAATATATGTATGTATGTAGGTAGGCTTAGAAAAATATTCCTTGGCGCAAAATATTAATTTTGCACCAGAATAATGATAAATTGTGGTAAAATAAACTAAAATGAAAAAAATGGCATAGAATATGCAAAGCATAATCTAGGCTTTGTATATTCTGTGCTACATAGTGTAATACAAGGTGCCAAAAGCAGCAGGTCCAGAAATGTAAGTATGGAAAAAATTTTTTTAATAATGTTTCTTATTATAAATTACTGTTTTTCAGGAGTCAACAATATTCAATGGGATGTCCAGCAGGGGAGAAGATCGACCGGTTCCCGAATGGTAAGGTCAGGTGAGTTTTTTAATTATTTGACTAGTTTTAACATGGAAAATTTGACGTGAAAATTTTTTTACATACATACGTATGTATGTATGTATGTATACTTATGTACTTCTAATAATAAATTTGTTTTTTCAGGAGGCAAAGCTGTGTAATGGGATGTCCACCAGGGGAGAAGCTCCACCGGTTCCCGAAAGATCCGACCAGCCGCCTTATTCTGTAACTCTCCTAGCTAAAGCTAAATTTCGATCGCTAAAATACTAAAATAAAATTAAGGCAAATATTTTAGCGATGTCGCTTAAGTAGTATTCTGCATTTGCAATCGCTTAGCTTAAAATTTATTTTTTCGCCGTAGCTAATATGCTATTAGTATACTATCTCTTTTTTGCTGCCTTAATGAACCCTGTTAAAGAGAAACAAATATAGTGTGTAAATTTCTGAAATCTTTTATTAGTATTACCATATTTTATAATCTGTGTTTCTTAAAAATTTTAAGCATTTCACCAAAAATTTTTTTTTGTTTTTTGGATGTTATCTGCGTTTATATAACATTTTTTAAAAACATACTCCAAATGATTTATTTTGTAAGAAATATGTTTGAAAAATTCTAACGTCTGTAAATTTGAACAAAATAAATTTTTATGAATCTACAGAAAACAGAAATATTGGGAAGTGTTTTTAAGTGATGGCATCCCTGATGGGGAGTTGTTTACTTTTTGCATCAAAGTGTCTATAATTTTCAGTTTTTATATTCGTTTTTCATTTTTTTTAAATATAATTGAATAAAATAACAAAATGAGTGGTTTTAATCGGCGAAGTGTAATTGCGAGATTAATTAGATCTAATGAGCGGAATAAATTAATTGCGAAAAGGAAGCACTTAAGGAGTAGTACGGATTTATTCGATATTACAGACGAACAATTCCGGCAGCTATTTAGACTTCCTAAAGAAATTTGTCGACGTCTTATTATAGAAGTTTCCGCATATATGGAGCCTAAGCTACGAAATACGCGACTAACCAAAGCGTTAAGAATTTTGATTGCGTTGCGCTTTTTTGCACAAGGTAATGTGAAATCACATACTATTAAAACAACGAAGTTCATCAATGTTTTAATATTCCCTTAGGTAGCTATCAGCAATCAGTAGGACAAGATTTCATGCTGAATGTATCCCAACCCACAGTAAGTCGATGCATCAAAGAAATATGCTCAATTATGCAGCGATATTTGCTTACTAAATATGTAAAATTTCCCACAAACAACGAGGAGTATCAAAGAATCAAACAGCGGTATGTATGTGCGATAAAAAGTATATTTTCACATACATATTTTATTTCCACCTTAATGCACATATGTAACAGATTTTATGAAAAATTCCACTTCCCGGGTATTATTGGAGCGATTGACGGCACCCATATAAAAATCAAAGGTCCTGGCGTGGACATTGAACACATTTATGTGTGCCGAAAGGGGGGACATTCAATAAATGTTCAGGCTGTAAGTGATGAAAATTAAAATAATTGTCAAAAAGCAAAGCCAGTTCCTAGCGGACAAAGTTTCCACCCGATTTTCAAGAATTATCAAACATCTACTTTTTTAAAGTCGGTTAAAAATTAAATATAATTCCTTTTTCTTAGGTATGTGATTTGGATCTGAGGATTCTTGACTGTAATGCCAGATTTGGTGGAACTGCACATGATGCCTCTGTTTGGAGAGCAAGTGCCTTAAGAATTTTTCTCCAACAGAAGTACGCCAGTGGTGATAGAAATTTCTGGCTCATTGGTAGATATGTTAATTACAATTAATATTTGTAACATATAAAAACACTTTGTTTCCACAGGTGATAGTGGCTACCCTCAGTTGCCGTATTTGATGACTCCATTGCAAGCGCCGAATTTAACGGAAGCCCAAAATTATTATAACAGAGAACACCGCAAAGCTAGAAATTGCACTGAGCGCTGCTTTGGAGTCTTAAAATCACGATTTCGATGCCTAAGCAGAGAGCGGGTGCTGTGTTACAATCCCGTGACAGCAGGCAAAATAATAAACTCGTGCATTATATTGCACAACATACTTATTGAAAATGGAATTATGGATGACGTGGTAGATGTTGACGAAAGCGATGAAGAAGAAAATTATGATGAAGGAAATGATACCCAAACTAGGGAAAATGAAAATGGGTTCCATGCAAGAAATCTACTCATTTCACAATATTTTAATAATTCCTAATAATAATATTTGTTCTCAATTTCATTTTTTGTTGCGAATTGTATGTTTTTTCAATTAACCCCGCAAAATATAACTTTTTATTTCCCCTTCGAACAAACATTTTATTATTATTATTAATTCATTTCTTTTATAAAAAGCAATTTTATTAAGTATGTATGTAAGTACACTCATACATATATATGTAAAAAAAGTAAAACAAATAAAATTAAGTTATGAAATCATTGCTGACGAGTTTTTAAAATATTAAGCAATGTTTCATTTATTGCGCTAAGAGCTTTTACTTGCTGCTCCAGAATATCATTTTTTCTGCGTTTTTCTTTTAAAATTTGACGTTCAAGTTCCAACATATCTTTACCTGTGTCACTTTCCTTTCTTTTTTTTCTTTGAAATTGCGAACTTTCACAAGATTTGTTTTCCTATGTAATAAAAACATCGAATTAAAATCTTAAGAGAGTAATTATTGTAGCATAGCGGTGCCAAAAAATTCAATTCTGTTCAGAAACGGAGTTTAAATAACACTTATCTTCACAAAACGAAAAGAAAAATCAACGAAACCATGTTTACCTTCATCAATGGAACCTTTTTGTTTCAAAACTTAAAATTCAGGAAACTGCTATCGTTTTCTGAAGTATGCCGAACAAAATTGAACTTTGTTACATGCACGATAGTTACTTACACCAATAAAAGACTTGCTTGGGCCGAGGTCATCACATTCAGCCAATATGGAAACGTCAGCAACTCTTCCGGCTACCCGCTACATAATAAGACAATTGTGGTTAACGGAAATATACATATGTACATACATATGTATGTATGTTTGTAACAAAAAGAAAGAAAAACATACAAGTGGTTCTGCGACTTCTTCCTGCCCAACAACAGATTCCTTTCTCATTACACCTATTATTCGCTGATCTAAATCTGTAAGATGATGTTGTTGTGCCCCATTTACACCGCTTCTGTCTAAGGAATTCTTATAATCCTGAAATTTTTGCTTTGTCTTACTTCTGTTAAAAGAAAGAAAAGATTAAAACTTTATTTGCCAAAAGACTCGAGACTTACCTCATATTTGTCCACGCTTTCTTCCAGTTTTCCCCAGTTTTGTTGGCTCCTCCTAGGGCATTAAGCTTCTCTGCCAGAGACTCCCATTGCTCCGCTAGGCTGTTCAGCCCTGAGGAGTTAAGAAATCTAAACAAAAACGTTATAATTTTATATTACTTAAATCGTATTTTATTTACCTGTCATGTGCGAATTCTTTATGTTCTTCCAAGTATTGGACGAGCATATATTTTTGTTCTTTTGTAATCCTCTTCGTTATTTCTTCCATTTTGCATTACAAAAATTTGAATTTAAATTTCCATTTTAGCAGCGTTCAACGACTGTTGCTAAAAATTTCGATTTTAAGACATAAACAGCTGTGTATTTGGATGTAGAGAATACAAATATTACGTATTTTAGCGATAATAACAAAAGCTAAAATAACGGCGAATTCGATATTCAAGGCGTTGCCAAATTTAGCAAAACAGTTTACAGAATTCCATTCGTTGCTAAAAATCGCTTAATGTAATTTTTAGATTTTTAGCGATGGAGTTTAAGCTTTAGCTAGTTACAGAATAAGGGTGCAGGTGAGTTTTTTAATTATTTTAGTAGATTTATGTTTAATAGTTAGCGAGGGTAAGGTAGGAATCGCGTTCGATGAAAATCGGCTAAGTATTTTGGGAAGCAAATGCCGTGCACCCAGCAAACGTTCCGGGCTATGAAGAAGAGAGTTTTTGTGAATTGGCTACTGCTTTAAAACCATAAGCAATATAAGTATAAAAAAGTTTTTGTTTGGTTTAATTATGCTAGCCAAATGGAATGTTTTATAATGTTATCTGTTGTGGAAAGTGAAGTGTTATAAATAAACATAAAAGAACAAAAGTATAAAACGTAAATGAAGCTGTTTTATAATGTTATCTGTTTTGTAAAGTGAAATAAACTTAAAAAAAACAAAAGAAGAAGACGTATCATCATAAAAACAAAAGCAAAAAATTACACAAATGAGGTGAACGTGTGGGAATGTACATACATTGTATGTATGTACATACATTTGTTCAACAGAAATCGCAGTTGAAGCTAAACATTTTTATGTTGTATAAATCATACTTACATACATACATATGTATGTCCTTGTAAATAATTAAATATGTATCTATGTAAATATATCTAAAAATATAAAAATATATACATATCTAATAATATAAAAAAAATCGTTTTTCTAATTTTTCTGTTTAAGAGTGGTGGTGGACGGTACACATGTGCCCAACAGCTCATTTCAGTTCAGCTATTTTTTTTTCAGTCAAATTAATAAATGGCCTTAAGACAAGGACTGATTGCAAAAGAAAAGAGCTGGACTAAAAGAAGCTGTTGAACACAAGTTAAGTAAGTGGATTTGTGGCTAAAGGTGATGTACAAAAAGTGATAAAGTTACGAATTTTCGTAACTGCACGACTCTTCATCTTGTGCTAAAATTCATGTGCCATATACCACTCTGTTTATATTTGAATAATTTAAACAATTTTTATTTATTTTTTATATGTACATAAAGGTATTAGTGATACATGTCTATTTAATACAATTATAGTTAAAATGTAATTTGTATTATTTTTTGTTAGTTTTATTAGTTTTTTCATTTTTGTTGGTTTTTTTGTATTGTTAGTTTTATTGGATTTTATTATTTTTGTTGGTTTTGGTTTATTTATTTATTTATTTATTATCATTAGGAAATAATTACTTGGCCTTAGGCTCGAATATTGGTTTTTTATTTTTGTTGGTTTTATTGGTTCTCGTTTTTTCTTTTTTACTCTTCATTAAAGACTATAAAGTCAGGCAGTTATAATTGGTTTTATTTCATTTGTATATTATATAATGTATGTTTTTTATTCTAGGCGCTCCGAATGGCTTAACATATTAGGTGTAAAGTCTTCGGTGAAGCAGATATTTGCATGCAGTCAGCATTTTTCGGCGGAACTTCTTTTTTGTGGCAAAACTCAAAAATTTTCTTTACCAAAAACTCTGAATAGAAAAGTGTTGTAAGTGATGTAGAGGCAACTCAAATTCCAATACTAATAAATAAAAGTGAAGATGAGAAAATGAACTTCGGTGTCAAAAGTTCTGCATCTTCTAACGTGTCGGGCTCCTGCAATGTAAAAATATTAAAAAAAGCATTAGATCGTTATCGGTCAAAATATTTGTTAGAAAAAAGTGAGGTCTAAATTAAGAACGGAAAATATTATGTAACGACCAAAGTCGGGACCTCGTTTTGGCCGCACTACAAAACAACATTTTTATCCCATTATTACTGTAGTATTATTATTTAATAAGAATTTAATGTTTTTTACTTTTTTTCATTATTACAGTATTATTATTTTATAATTATTTAATTTTTAAATATGAATAGCCGTTAAGTTTAAATTTAGTGTTTTCACCTCGATAGGAAAATACAACCCAGCATCAGCGGTGTAATAAGTCACAGCTGTTCGCTATGTGCACACACACGTATGAGTTCCATATGTGTGTGACTGCTGTGATTTGTATAAAAGGCCGAACACAACAAGCGATCGGGGACAGTTGGTTTCTGACTGTCTGCTAGGTAAGTGATCTTATAAGAACTGTTGGTTTGGCTTTTCTTATAAGCTCACTAGAACAAGTTGGCTTGGCTTGTTCTATTAGCTTATCGTTGGAAAATAGAGACTGTTGGTTTGGCTTTCTCTATCTTTCTGGCAATTTAGGGCACAGTCTCGTGGGAATTGTTGGCTTGGCTCTTCTTATGAGATTTGTGGTTTTTTTTCTTATAGGCTCACTAGAGCAAGTTGGCTTGGCTTGTTCTATTAGCTTATCGTTGGAAAATAGAGACTGTTGGTTTGGCTTTCTCTATCTTTCTGGCAATTTAGGGCACAATCTCGTGGGAATTGTTGGCTTGGCTCTTCTTACGAGATTTGTGGTTTTTTCTTATAGGCTCACTAGAGCAAGTTGGCTTGGCTTGTTCTATTAGCTTATCGTTGGGAAATAGAGACTGTTGGTTTGGCTTTCTCTATCTTTCTGGCAATTTAGGGTCACAGTCTCGTGGGAATTGTTGGCTTGGCTCTTCTTACGAGATTTGTGGTTTGGGAGGAGGAGACCGCTGCTGGTGTGTCCCGGCCATTCCAGAGAGGGAAACTGCTGGCTTTGCTTTTTCCCACCTTTGAGAGTGAGACTGGTGGCGCTGCGTACCGACCATCCCAGAGAAGGAAACTGCTGGTTTTGCTTTTTCCCATCTCTGAGAACGGAACTGCCGGCGATTGCTTTCTCCTCACGCCTGGACAACCCAAACGTCACCGTGCTGGAATACTGTATTTCTCCCACTCGTAGTGGAGTTTGACGCGAATTATTTGGCGTCAAGCGAACATTTTCTATTCGCTTCTATTATTTTTTCTTTATTGTTTTTTTTTTTATTTTTTCTTTTCCCGAATGTACGGGATTAATAAACGGTTGTAAGTATTATAACGTTAAATAAACCAGTGTTTAATTTGGTCTCAGCCTCGAGACGCTGAGGGTTGGTATTTTCCCTATTAAATTTTACTTTCTGTAACGACCTCTGGACTCCGCTGACCTACCCCGGCTAAGAGGAGAAATTCCGTCGTTACAGTGGCGCCCGAGCAGGGACCTATAACAAGCCATAGGTTTCAACAAAGGAAAAAAATTTATATTATATATACATATATAATAATTGTAGAATAAGAATTAATAAAAAAAAAGAAACTAATTTAAAATTAAAAAAAAAAAAATTAAATTTATTGTTGATAAAAGAAAAGGTTTTTTTTTAAACAAAAGGGAAAATTTTAATAACAATAATACTAATAAAAGAAAAAAAGATTTTTTTTGTTCCTCTAGTAGCACATCTCAACAAAATAAAACAGTTATGCTGAAGGTGTCCTGGGCCTACTCACTGAGGAAGGATGATTTGGTGGCGTACCTGGAGGAGTTCGGAATAACACCTGCTGGAAGTGTGGACGAAATGAGAAGACAGTTCGCACAATTTATTAATAACACGCACCCACCGGAGCAAATAAGACGCTTACTAGAGTTACAGGCGAAATACGAGAGCGTTGCCAATAATGTGGCTGTATCACCCGCCAAGGAACCAAATGTTCTTATTAGTGCGGAGTCAAGCGTACTCTTAGGGAAGGAATCAACCACTGGTGGGAAGTCATCAACATCGGTCGTTTCACTGGTAGAGGGAATGGAAGCCAATGTCACGCACATCATCGATACTGTACGAAAGTGGGGCATACATTACGATGGCGGCAGAGACCCGTTATCCTTCTTAGAACGATTGGAAGAAATGTCGGACGTATATAGAATTAGTAGGGACAGCCTCCCCGGTATTATGCCTGAATTATGTAAAGAAAAGGCTTTGATATGGTTTAGAAATAACAACCAGAAATGGAGAACGTGGGAATCATTTAAATCTGATTTTATTAATTTTTTCCTGCCTTCTAGATATTTCGAAAGATTAGAGGATGACATCAGACGGAGGTGCCAACGGCCCCGAGAGGCCTTTAGAGACTACGTTCTAGCTCTCCAAAATCTCATGTGGCATTCGAAAATGACCGAGGAGCAGAAACTGGAAAGAATTTACCGGAACGCCTTGCCCAGCTACTTATGGTACATACGCAGACGAGACTTCACAAACCTCCATGAGCTCTTGGCCCTGGCAGATGATCTAGAAGCCATACCCGCGACAGGTGCACCAATTAACAATCCTCAATCTACTCGGAATGAACAACACCGAATAATGACGTCAGAAATGGTCGACGAGGTCACACTAGAAGATCCGTACGCCGACAACAAGACGATCCCCACGGAGAATTCACAATACCCGATCGAAGTGGTGGGACTACATTGCAGTGAATCACGGCTAAGTGCCAGGGTGCGAATTGGCATACATTTCGTGACCGCTACCGTAGACACAGGAGCCACCAGCTGCTACATCAACGAAAATCTTACCGAGACCATTTTTCATGGCTACCGTAAAATCAGAACGAATCTGAACGTTACCCTCGCCGACGGTTCAACCAGCCGCATCTATGACGCCATTGAGGGGACAGTAAAAGTAGGAGAAAATGTACACTCCATTACATTACTTATTATGCCAGCAGCGATAGAGGACATGATAATTGGCCTGAACTTGTTGAAACTGCTCCAGGCCACAGTCACATTGAACCAAATATCGCTAAGCTTAGCCGAAAAGGACACTAACACCGAATTCAGCTGTATGTTAACTACATCACCAACAGACAACTCACCAGGGCTGGAACCTCAATACGCTGAACGGGCAAAAGGATGCACCACGAAGATTACACCACATCCAGACTCCCTGAGAGAATCCACGGACGAAGGAAGTCGGGTAAGTGTTGAACATCTAGAACCGATCGGAAAGGGAAGCGACCATAGTGATTGCCAGAGGGGAACCAAATATCAGGGCCACGGGGTCTGTGGTGATGGAATAAAAACAGATCCAGAGAAGATTCGAGCGATTACCGAAATGCCCCCACCACGGAATATAAAAGAGGTGCGGAGCTTTCTCGGAACCACATCATGGTACAGGCGATTCGTGCCAAATTTTGCAGAAGTGTCTCGACCATTAACGGGTTTATTGAAAAGGGGTAAACACTTTAAATGGGGTTCCGAACAACAAGTAGCCTTCGAACAGCTCAAACGAAATCTTACAGAATCACCAGTACTGGCGTGTCCAGATTTTCGAGAAACATTTGTCTTACAGACCGATGCTAGTGCCTTAGGACTGGGCGCCATCCTCACACAGACCCTAGAGGGTACAGAACGAGTGATAGCCTACGCCAGCCGCCACCTGAACCAAGCCGAGAAGAATTACTCGACAACGGAAAAGGAATGCCTCGCGATAATATGGGGTATACGGAAAATGAGAATGTACCTCGAAGGATACCATTTCATTGTGATTACAGATCATTTGTCACTGAAGTGGCTTAACTCCATAGACTCCCCAACGGGTCGACTGGCCAGGTGGGCACTGGAACTCCAACAATACCAGTTCACCATACAATACCGGAAGGGCTCACAAAATGTGGTTGCCGATACCCTATCACGGCAGCCTATAGAAGCATTCCAACGTATGGTTACGAACGAACAGGTGGGGGAGTGTCCATGGCTGGCGGCAAAAATTAAGGATGTGCAGGGTGACCCAGAGAAAAATGCCGACTTTGTATTAATAAACAATTCTCTTTATAGACATTTTCCTAGGAACCACCAAGATGAGGATTGCCATCCATGGAAGCTATGCGTAGGGAAGCCCCAGCGAGAGCGAATTCTGCGAGAAAACCATGATGACCCTACAGCAGGTCATTTGGGGATTCGGAAAACCATCCGGCGTATATATAATCGTTACTACTGGCCTGGACTGTTTCAAGATGTCAGCTGTTATGTACGAAAATGCCCATCCTGCCAAAGGTGTAAGAGCGACTTGCCGGCACCCACTAGAGAGTTACCAACTGACACACCTGAAGCCGAGAAGGACAAGGTGATCCTCGTACAGGAATGGGTGAAATCACAAAATGAAGGACAACTAGGGAGCAGATCTACTACATCAGATATACCACCTGAAGAGTTACATCCCATTGAAGTCGAAATAGTGGCGGGCGACGTACCCCCGACGGCGGTAGAAGAGTTAGCACCAAAGATCCGGGAGGCGTTCCTGAGGGTAACCCACCGTTCGAGCCGCGTATTCAGCCTGGATGATGGCAGCCGCTATCGAGTACTTTTCCGGAAACCACATAGGGTCATAATTCGCCCCGTCAGCCGAAGAGGGGAGGATGTGTAACGACCAAAGTCGGGACCTCGTTTTGGCCGCACTACAAAACAACATTTTTATCCCATTATTACTGTAGTATTATTATTTAATAAGAATTTAATGTTTTTTACTTTTTTTCATTATTACAGTATTATTATTTTATAATTATTTAATTTTTAAATATGAATAGCCGTTAAGTTTAAATTTAGTGTTTTCACCTCGATAGGAAAATACAACCCAGCATCAGCGGTGTAATAAGTCACAGCTGTTCGCTATGTGCACACACACGTATGAGTTCCATATGTGTGTGACTGCTGTGATTTGTATAAAAGGCCGAACACAACAAGCGATCGGGGACAGTTGGTTTCTGACTGTCTGCTAGGTAAGTGATCTTATAAGAACTGTTGGTTTGGCTTTTCTTATAAGCTCACTAGAACAAGTTGGCTTGGCTTGTTCTATTAGCTTATCGTTGGAAAATAGAGACTGTTGGTTTGGCTTTCTCTATCTTTCTGGCAATTTAGGGCACAGTCTCGTGGGAGTTGTTGGCTTGGCTCTTCTTATGAGATTTGTGGTTTTTTTTCTTATAGGCTCACTAGAGCAAGTTGGCTTGGCTTGTTCTATTAGCTTATCGTTGGAAAATAGAGACTGTTGGTTTGGCTTTCTCTATCTTTCTGGCAATTTAGGGCACAATCTCGTGGGAATTGTTGGCTTGGCTCTTCTTACGAGATTTGTGGTTTTTTCTTATAGGCTCACTAGAGCAAGTTGGCTTGGCTTGTTCTATTAGCTTATCGTTGGGAAATAGAGACTGTTGGTTTGGCTTTCTCTATCTTTCTGGCAATTTAGGGTCACAGTCTCGTGGGAATTGTTGGCTTGGCTCTTCTTACGAGATTTGTGGTTTGGGAGGAGGAGACCGCTGCTGGTGTGTCCCGGCCATTCCAGAGAGGGAAACTGCTGGCTTTGCTTTTTCCCACCTTTGAGAGTGAGACTGGTGGCGCTGCGTACCGACCATCCCAGAGAAGGAAACTGCTGGTTTTGCTTTTTCCCATCTCTGAGAACGGAACTGCCGGCGATTGCTTTCTCCTCACGCCTGGACAACCCAAACGTCACCGTGCTGGAATACTGTATTTCTCCCACTCGTAGTGGAGTTTGACGCGAATTATTTGGCGTCAAGCGAACATTTTCTATTCGCTTCTATTATTTTTTCTTTATTGTTTTTTTTTTATTTTTTCTTTTCCCGAATGTACGGGATTAATAAACGGTTGTAAGTATTATAACGTTAAATAAACCAGTGTTTAATTTGGTCTCAGCCTCGAGACGCTGAGGGTTGGTATTTTCCCTATTAAATTTTACTTTCTGTAACGACCTCTGGACTCCGCTGACCTACCCCGGCTAAGAGGAGAAATTCCGTCGTTACAATTAGACATGCAAATGAATTAAATAAATATAAATAAAGAATAAAAATATTGGAACTTGAGTTGAAAAAAAAGAACGACTTGTTCTCTAAAGTATCGAAATCGTTATCGGTATGCGTAGAAAATAGTTTAAAAAATCATTGGCGCGAAGCAAAAAGACGTCGGTACGATAAAGTTTAAAATTAAATGCTTTAGCAGTTTATTTTCTGTCGCCTCTTGTTTACCGATATTTAATTAAAATTTTAGATTGGCCTGATTTGTAAAAGACTGGCCAAAGACTCCCGGAAATTTAAATGGAAGCTTTGAAGCTTTAAAAGTTCGCGCGCGTAATTTCAGTGAGGCGGAGAAATATGTTAGCATATCATGTGATAAAATGTCTTTAAAAAGTTTTCCAGAATGCGATAGGTTTAACGACAAAATAATAGGACTACAGGATTTCGGGGATGATAATCGATCTCGAAATATAGCGGTAAGCGCTATGGTTATTATGGCAAGCGGGCAATAGCTGGTCGCAAGCAGTATCCTACTTTTTTATTCAGGGAAGTTGTAAAGGTTATATTATTAAAAAATATGTTTGTGAGGCAATATCTAAGTTGTAAGCAATAGGCTTGAAACCTTGCCACTTTGTGTGCGACCAGGGAGCCAATTTTGTTGGATTTTCCAACATTGTAGAGGTTACTCACCAACAACCATATTTTGTGGTAAATAATGAAAGGATTTACTTTATGCACGATTCATCAGATCTGCTAAAAAGTGCTAGGAATTGTCTTCTTAACTTAGATCACAAAATATATTTCAATAATAAGCTTGTGTCGTGGAGAGATATCAGCCATTTTTATAAGGTAGATTCGAATTCTCTTAAGTGTGCTCCTAAGCTAAGTATGGAGCACATTAGCCCAAATAATTTCCAGCGGATGAGAGTCAACTTAGCAGCACAGGTTTTAAGTCGCACTGTGGCTATAGGCATGCGATCGCTACACGCGTCAGGGAAGTTAGCTTCATCCAACTCTTTAACTTTTTTAAATACTGCTGAATATTTAGAGTTTTTTAATAAACTTTTCGATCTTTTAAATAGTCGTACAGATTGTAGAGCATTCACTTGTTCTGTAGACCAATTGGAAACTCTTAGGCAAGCCTCCAAAAAACTATTAACTTCTAAGATTATAGATGAAAAGGGAAAGGATATAACTAATAAAACTAAATTCATTTCTGGTTGGAAAGAGAATATTTCGGCTTTGAAAAGTCTTTAGCGATACCTAAACCAGGAAGGCTTTGAAGGACTTTAAACACGTAGGTAGACTCAGGACCATCTAGAACACTTCTTTGGTCAAATTAGAAAGGGTTCTTGTTCGCATCACACCTAGGAAATTTTCTAGCTATTTCCAAAAGCGTTGGGCTTTGCATTATGTAAACGTAGTAGAAAATGGTAATTGTAAGGATATATCCCCCGACGACAAAATTTTAGATTTTTTTATAGTGAATTTAGTATACAGTTTTGACAAAAACAACATACAGTGGAATAATTTTCATTCTCTCAATGAGCGAAGTAGACAAAAATCACAGCATTGAAGAAATTGCATTTTTAGAAAGAAATGCTTTTGTTTATGTTTGCGGGTATTTTTATCTTAAAATAATCGAGCGCATGTGTGCACTTCTCGCTTACCCACTTTCGATAGCAATGATGAGGTTCCTTTAGATTATTCGTTTTGTTCAGAAAAAGAATTTGATAACTGCCATTTAGTTAAGCCCCCGCAAGCATTTGTAGATTATTTTGCAATTCTGGAAAAAACTTTCAGCAGGTTTTCGTTAAAAATTGCCATCGTCACGGAATAGCAAAAATAATTAATAGCGAGCTTGTTAAGGAGAAACCTTATCTTTGTTGCAATAAAATAACGCATGATGATGTTCTTAACCCATTTCTTACCGCCGTGTGTTTGAACACACGTTTATGTTTTCTCAATTTTGAGTAACTATAAATTTTACATACACACAAATAATTCAATGTATAATGCATTTATTTTTGATTTGATGTCTTGCAAACAAAAAATAAGTGTGAAAACATTTCATAAGTTTTCCCCGCCTTATGAAAGGGGGAGTTTAAAAAGTGTCCAAAAATGGACTTTTTTTAAAATTAGTTGTATAATATATATAAATATATCAGATATATTAAATATATATTACTATGTGTTACCAAAACTCCTTAAAGGATTCTAAGGCCATTTACCCACCAGACTTGTAAATATACGTGTCGTCAGGTGGCAGCGAATATCAGGGTGTGTTTCACCACACGTTGGTACTGATAGTGACATTGAATATTCAATATATTTTATACGCGTAACGGCGCATTTTTTGCTATGTTATTTTTGTGTTACAGTCCCCCTTATCGTGTTTGGCGATTTTCGACTGCAAATTCGACAGTTTGTAATAGACTAAAGATACCGAGCAACATTTTTCTTTAATCTAGTACTAAACGTTGAAGTCGTAGGCGAATTTCGCCAAACAAAATAAGGCCCAATATTTTCGTTGTTCTTTTTGCAGTTGCTTCATATTGACTTTTCTTATTGGTAATTGTTATTATTAATTTGTGTTGTAACTAAAAGTGAAATTGTAACTAAAAGTGAAATGTCTCGCCGAGAGTATGTTACAAACGCAGAATTGCAAAACATCATCGATAACTGGAGCGATGATGAAGATGACAATCAGGTTGAGAAAGCTTCAGCAATTGAAACTGTTATTTGCTTACCTCCTGAAAATACTGCTGGTGATTCCGATTGTGAAACAATTGACGACGACCAAATAGCAACAAATATTACTTGCGATGAAAACCCGTTGTCCGAAGTAGCAGGTATTATATTTCATTGTTTTCCTTTTGTTGTGTCTTGTTGGTTATTTGTGTGTTTATAGGCACAATTGAAGTTATTTACACATGCGCTATTGACGACTATGGTGGTCCGGAGATTGAAGTTCAACAGGAAGAATCACAACCAACAATGTTAAAAGAAGTACCCAAAAATATATATCGTCCGGTAACTGATTTCAAGCCGATGTGGAAAAAAACTAAGCGAACTGCTTATGATAATCAACCTGTATATGCGCCATTGATAAAAGAAAAACAAGAGCCATTAATCCAAACTTTAAGCGAAAAAACGCCATTTCAATTATTTCAGTTATTCTTTGATGATGATGAAATAATTACACTACTTGTGCAAGAAACAAATCGTTATGCTGCCCAAAATAATATCAGTAAAATATGCGACAAATATCTGATGCAACGTTTTATGGGAATTCTTTTATTTTCCGGGTATCACAATGTCCCACAAACCACATTGTATTGGAGCTTAGATCCAGCATTCGGCATTCCAATGATTCGCCAAACAATGCCGCGCAATATGTTCACAAAATTGAAATCGAACTTTCATATCGCTAACAATGATGATTTGGATATTTCTGATAAGTTCGCGAAGGTTCGTCCATTGTTTGACATGCTTAATAAGCGTTACATACAGTTCGGTGTTTTTGCGAAGCATTTAGCGATTGACGAGACAATGGTGCCCTACTTCCGCCGACATTCAGCGAAAATGTTCATACGTTGTAAACCGATCCGTTTCGGATATAAACTGTGGGCGCTTTGCTCGAACAATGGCTACATGTTTCAGTTTATACCATATTCTGGTGCATCCAGTATTTACAATAAGAATTTGGGACTTGGCGCATCTGTCGTAATGGAATTATTGTCACATTGCGAGCATCCAATGCAGCACACTGTCCACTTTGACAATTTTTTTACTTCCCATTACTTGCTATGCTTGTTAAAAGAGAGAGGCTTCTGCGCAACTGGTACTATTCGCACCAATCGTATTGCCGGTGCTCCTTTAAAGACTGGGAAAAAAGCATTGAAAAAGCACGATACCGACTATGCATACGACACACGAAATGACATTATGGTAATTCGCTGGATGGATAATTCCGAAGTAACTATCGCAACCAATTACGACGCAATCGATCCAATGATAACAGTACAGCGGTACAGCAAGGAGAAGAAGAAAAAAGTTGGTGTTCAACAGCCACTTGCCTTCAACAACTATAATAAGCATATGGGCGGCGTGGATTTACACGACAATGGCGTTGGAAATTACCGTATCGGTATTCGTGGCAAAAAGTGGTGGTGGCCGCTCTGGGTTCAATGTTTGGATAGCGCTGTAATAAATGCTTGGAAATTTCATTGTTTCGTGTCAACTTCGAAAAAGAGGAAGCCTATGTCCCAGCTTGATTTTAAAAACTCCGTGACCAAGTCTCTCCTGCTTGCGTCGGAAGAAGCAATGGACGTAATGGAACCATCCTCCAGTGAAGATTCAGACACTGATTATAGGCAACAAAACCTGCCGAAAGTAGTCGGCTTGCACGTTCCTTTAAAAACCACTAATCGTCGCCGTTGCATTGTATGCACACCAAAAGCTACTATATTCAAGTGTGAGAAGTGCAACGTCCACCTACACTCAGAGAATTGCTTCAAATTGTTTCACGAAGATAAAGAATTTTATTTACAACGACGTGCCACACGCTCAAACAAAAAATTAAAAATTTATTAATTCTAAGTTTACTTTTTTCTAAATAAATACTTAAAAATAAAAATATTGCTTTTTATAACGTGTGTTTAATTTATCTCATGTGCAACCTTGAAACATCAGGTTGAAATAGCACTTGCTACTATGTATACTTACATATGTAAATACGTACCACAAACAACATAACAAACAAAAAGAAAAATTACCGAAGAAAATATTTGAAACCCCTTTATAGTACCAGCGTGTGGTCAAACACACGCCGATTTTCCGAGAAACTATCCGTAGCAAAAAAAAATTTTTCCTCAGCAAATGTTAAAAATGATATAGTAAGACGTTTCTGAAATTTTTATCAAAAAATTCCAAAGTCTAAATTTCTGGTAAGAAACCGGTTAATATTTTTATCAGAATTAGAATTTACTTTCTCCTTAAGTTCTTCAATGCAAAAATGAAAGAACCCAATTTCAAAAACAAATTTTTATGTATTATAAATAAATAGTTATGTGATCTTTAGAAGTAGGTATGTGATATTCTGAACATGATATTCAATTGTAATTTAATTCATTACTGTCTTCCATTTCCATCAAAAACCGGCAAAATCCTAAATACGCTGCAATAAACGTGATTTACAAATGCTCTAACTCCTGAGTTTTCATTTAGTAGTATAGTTTTCATTTATTATACTATAAGTATATTCATGATACCACATTAAGTAACCCTTAACTATGCATTATCTTTTTGTTTACTTTTCATTATTTTATTATGGTGGTTGCTTAATACTACTCTCCACACTAACATCACATAACACGTACAAACATACAAACGTACCTGATTTTTAATGTACCTGATTTTTTTTAATGTACCTGATTTTTTAATGTATATAATGAACTTACAGCACATTACACAAAACATTACAGTACACGATACCATAAATTTTCTAAAATAAACAAAAAATATAATGATTATGGGAATTTTCAGTTAAATTTTTTATATATTTTCGAAAATTATGTAAAATTATCTTATGAATTTTGAAGTCTTGTTTTTGTGTATTGGATTGTCTAAGCTCATTTATATGTATGTATATGTACATAAGTATGTACATATGTATGTACATATTTTAAACAAATTTACTTATCTTAATTTTAATCTTATCGTATCGCAGTACACAAAAAGGTTTCAACAAAATTTAAATATTGAAATTACATCTTGCATTATTTTAGAACTTTGTATTTTTGTTTGCTGGAACGGCATCCAGGATTGATGAAATGATAACAAATCTTTCGTAATCCAGGAGTAAGTGCAGTGAAAATAAAATGTAAATGCATTAATAGCTTCTCCAAACTCAAGACCATCATGCGAGTTACATATATAAATTCAAACACACACACTTACATAAAAAATGACACTATTGATGAATTTATCGAAAATATAATAAGCACAAAATAAAATTAAAGTAAAGCAAACTCATTTCCGCTTAAGAACAGAAAACAAAATTATTTCTCGGTCGCAATTCCAAGAATTGCAACCGTTCAATATTAATGTAAAATAATTAAGCAATAATGTCAACATTTAGAATAAGCAAGCAAAAATTGTAAAATGCATTTTAAGGCGAATTAACAAAAATTCATGTTAACAATAAGTTTAATAAATATTAAAGAAATTTAATAAAGTCAGTTGTTGAATATCCAAAGTTGAGCTTAGTTATATTTTTATGTTTTTTTAAAAAAGCTCCCAAGAACTCCCATTACAAAATTGGCGCAGTCGGTACTCCTTTTCTCTTTTATATAGAAAGGAGCGTGAAACGAAAATAAATAAATATTAGTGCAGTGACGACATACCTTAAATCGGTGTACAAACCACTAATTAATTAAATAAAAACAGCTATTTCCCATATTAGTGCAGTGACGACACACGGCAAATCGGTGTACGAACCACTAATTAATTAAAAAAAAATATATATATATACATATAACTATCAAAATCTTGTGAAAGTGCAACAAACATCAAAGTCAAAATTCGACGAACAAGGCAAAGGAGATTTGACGAAAGAAGAATGGAACAAATACAACAAGAAATAGCCAATGTGGATATCGTAGAGCAGCTTGCCAGAAGGGAGCAGCAGCTGGAGCAACTCAGACTCGCTTATGTTGAATTACAGCAAAGACAACAGCAGAACCATGAAATTCTGGACAGGACACTGCAAAATGTTAATCATCTTCCAGTATTCACAGGAGTTGGAGACGTGACGGTCAACTCATTTTTTAGCGGCGTGGAATATCTGATATCAACGCTACAAAACGAAGAACAGAAGAAAGAGGTAGTTAGAGCCATATACTATAAAACTATCCAAGGTGAGGCAAAAAATTCAATTATCAACATCCCCGAGCCGGATAACTGGAAACTTATTAAAGACACATTAAAGTTGAGATACAAGCCGGACACAGAACCCCACCAAATCTATAGAAGAATCTCCAATTTACGAGTTAATACAGTAAGTGAATTAATTGATAAGATTCAAAAAATTAAATATAAGACAGATGAATTAATAATATATTATAATGGTGAATGTGGAATAGACTTAACGAATATAGACAGCTTGTTAGTAAATACTATCAAGGAAATAACACAAGGGACATTACTAGACAAGATTTATGAACAGAGAGAATTAAAAAATATTTTATACATAATGAACCAAAGACGATTTGAAGATACATGCATAAGACCAGAATACAAGACATATTGGAAAGAAGAAAGACATAGAAACCAGTACCAAAATAAACAAAATACTGACAGGACATATCATGGTAGGGAAGCAATTAATAAGCGACAATATCAGGATAGAAATAGATGGAACCCAAATTTTTATAGACATGAAGAACAGAACGGTTTCAATAAAAATAATAATAATATTAGTAATAATTCTGGAAGATACAGATTTCAAAATAATGTAAGAGATGACAAATTTTCAGGGCAATATCAACAATTAGGGAACTCAAGACCAAATTCCAACCAAGTTCGTTGGAATCGTTATAAAAATAACCAACCAGAACCCATGGAAATTGACAATGTAGAAAGAAATTACAACAATCCTCAGGTGGCAGGACACCCTAATCACAGATTTGGCCAAAATCGCTTAAATCTGGATAGGCAAAGCCCAGAAGGACCTGAAATTAATAATACCGTTTTTTTTACGAGGCAGCCACAGAATGCCTACCAAAGATAAAATTAAATATTGAAAATAGAGAATATGTAGCACTAATAGATACAGGTGCCAGTCTTAGTTTAGCTAATAAAGAAATAAATGATTTTAAAATATATAAATTGAAATACCCCATAACATTTAGTACAATCACTAATAAAGATAAAATAAATTACGAAATACACACAAAAAGCCCAAAGCAATTTAATTTACCTAACAATGCCAGGATTCGTTGGAAGATCACTCCATTAAGAGGAAGAACTTATGATTTCATCATAGGTATCGATATATTAAACTTTTTAAATACACAAATAAATATAGAAAAAGGACAAATAACACTAAATGGAAAGGTATCATATTTTCTTAACAACCCATACAAATTTAACCAAATTTACACGCTTGAAGCTGGTGATCCTAAAATTGAAAGACTTCAGTTAAATCATTTAAATCATGAAGAACGTAGAGAAATTATAAAATTATTAAACCGATATAGCAAATTATTATTTAGAGAAGGAGATTTATTAACTAATACAACAGAAATTCAACATGAAATAAAAACCATTACACAACAGCAAATTTATTCAAAACTATATAGATATCCACCTCAACACGAAGCGGAGGTAAGAAAACAGATCAGAGAAATGGAAGAGCAGGGTATAATTAGAAAAAGCCATTCAAGATATGCCAGCCCACTTATAGTCGTACCTAAGAAAACGGATAATTCAGGCGAGAAAAAGTATCGAATAGTGATAGACTATAGAAAGTTAAATGAAATAACTATAGACGACAAATATCCGTTACCCAACATAGATTCAATTCTAGATAAATTAGGTAGGGCGCAGTATTTTACCACACTAGACTTGGCAAAAGGTTATCATCAAATTTTAGTAAAAGAGGAGGATAGAGAAAAAACTGCCTTCGTAACCCCACATGGTTTATATGAATTTTTAAGGATGCCATTTGGCCTTAAGAACGCGCCAGCCACATTCCAACGGCTGATGAATGAAATTTTAAGAGATTACATTAATAAAACCTGTGTAGTATACTTAGATGATATTTTGATCTTTAGTACTTCTTTAACTGAACATATTAAAGCAATAGGAGACATTTTCAAAATTCTCGAAAGCAAAAATTTGAAGATACAAATTGATAAATGCAACTTTCTGAAAAAGGAAACTGAATATTTAGGACACATTTTAACAAAGGATGGCATGAAACCAAACCCAAATAAAATTGCAATTATTCAAAATTTAGAATTACCACAAACCGAAAAACAGATAAAAAGTTTTTTTGGGAATAACGGGTTATTATCGCAAATTCATTAAGAATTATGCGAAAGTAGCTCAACCTATAACAAAATATTTAAAGAAAGGCACAAAAATTAATGTGAGAGATCCAACATATATTGAAGCTTTCGAAAAATTAAAAACTTTAATAAGTACGCATCCTGTTTTACGTTATCCCGATTTTAATAAACAATTCACGTTGACGACGGATGCATCCAATTATGCGATAGGTGCAGTATTGTCGCAAGAAGGTCACCCAGTATGCTACGCTTCAAGAACATTAAATAATCATGAAAAAACTACTCTGCGACGGATAAAGAATTCCTAGCAATAATGTGGAGTGTAAATTATTTTAGGCCTTACATTTATGGTAAAAAATTTAAGATTCTTACGGATCACCAGCCAATCAAATATCTCCATTCCAAATACAAAGGAAAAGACATGTCGCCCAGGCACCAGCGATGGCTGTTAAAATTAGGTGAATACCAGTTCGACATTGAATATCTAAAAGGGAAAGAGAACAAGGTAGCAGATTTTTTAAGCAGATTAGAAAATAGTGAGGACACTATTTCAGAAAAGGAGGGAGGTAAAGACTCTGATACTTTTTCAATCAATAATATTGAAGACAACATAACTATGGCAACAATACACTCAGCACAAGAAGATTTAGGTGATCATTTTTCTATAAAAGAAGAAATCGTGAATAAATATAAAACTCAAATAATTTTAACAAATAATAAAACAGAAGAATGTAAAGAAATACATGGGAAGAGAATTATTTTTATTGCAGAATGCGATTTTGAACAAATGGGAGATATTTTTAGAAGATATATTTCAAAAGGTAAAATAGGCATTTATTCAGAGTTATCAGAGCATAGCTATAATTTGGTGCAGCAAAAATTAATAAGTATGTATTCAGACGATAATCAAATTGAATTCATAAAATCTACCAGGAGAGCAATGGACATTGAGACAGAAGTTGAAGCAATAAAGCAAATTTCATTATATCATGTTAGAGAAAGTATCCATTCAGGAATAATAGAAACTTATAACAACATTAAAAACAAAATATATTACCCAAAACTTATGGAGCTAATTCAAATCGTAATAAACCAATGCGACCTCTGCCAACAAGTAAAATACGATAGACGACCGATTAAAAATAAATTTCAATTTACGGAAACACCCTCAGATAAAAACCAAATTATACACATTGATACGTATGTAATTAAAGGTAATCGTTTTTTAACAACAATAGATAAATTCTCAAAATTTGGGGCAGCTTACTCGCTGAACGATAGAAATCCTATTACAATAGTTGAACAATTGGAAGAACACTTTGCAAAAATTGGTAAACCAGATAAAATTATAGCTGATAACGAATTTAAAGCAGCACGAATTCAGGAATTCTTGAGCCAAGAAGGTATTCAACTGCATTTAACAAAACCCAATAGTCATACGGGTAATGCGGATATAGAAAGAATGCATAGTTCACTAGCAGAAAAATTTAGAATTTTATACCAAACAGACAAGGAACTTTCGATAAAACAATTAATCCAAAGAGCAATAAGAAATTATAACGAGCGTTATCACTCAAGCACCCAATATACCCCGAATGAAATTCAATATGGAAAAATAGAAAAAGAAAAAGTTAGAAAGAATCTAGAAAGTAACAAAAGAAAGGTAATACAAAGACTAAATAAAACCAGAGAAGAATACAAAGAAATTAGAAAAGAAGGATATATTAAGAATTATAAGGCAGTCAGACATAAAGAACAACCAAAATATAAAAAATCAAGACTAGAGAAAGTACATCCAAGCAATATTAAAAGACCGTATAAATTCTCGGACACTAACAATGAATACGATGACATAGATTTCGAATGCTTGTCCCAACGTTTAAAAGAAATAAAAACAAAACACAAAAACACTGTAGAAACTCAATCAACCCAGGAATTAAATGTTACTTAAACTAAAATTTGCAGATAATAATTATGATACTGGTTCTGGCAACGTGGACGCAACCGGGTAATGGCACAATAACTATAACCGAACTAGTAGACCAAACAGGATTTGTTGACTTACAAATAAGAGACCAGGAAATAGTAAAAGACAGCGACCTAGTACTACACATAATTGACGTTAAACAAATAGAAAATATTATTAACGAAATGACGGACAACATCATACTAGCGAAAACAAGTAACAAGGACATATTACAAGCCGAATTATTAGAAGCAAGGAACAAATTACTAACTTTAATACCAACAGAAAAAAGACAAAAACGAGGACTTATAAATGCAATAGGTACTGTATCCAAATGGACAATCGGAACAATGGACGACGAAGACAGACAAACGATACAAAAACATTTATCACAGACTGACAAGACACTAGACGAACAGGTACATGTAAACAATCACTTTTAATTTAGCGATAAATCAAATAAGAAATATTGTAAAAGATGATAGGAAAGAAATTGAAAAAGGTATTAATACTATAAATAAAATTGTAGATGAAGAATATCAACAACACATGTACTTACAACAAATGACAAAAATTCAGTTAATAAAAAGCAAAATTGAACAAATTCAAGACAATGTAGTTTCAGCCAAATACGGGTTAGTTCACCCAAGTATTTTGACAAATCACGAAATTGAAAAATATAATGTTGACTTTAATAAATTAAAATATTTGCAACTAGGAACAGCCACTTGTAATAATACTTACCTAATATTAAGCCTTAGAATACCAAAATCGTTCATACAAGTAAAAATAAGGAAAATAATACCATTACCAGATAAAAATCAAAAAGAAATAGAATCCAGAATAGAAGAAGTCTTTACATATAAAAATAAAACTATACAATTTGAAGAAAGTAAACATTTCAGACAATTAAAACCCAGTACTCATTGTATACTAACAAAAAACTGTAAACTAATAACAAACAGAGCATTAGAACTTATAGCACTGGATGAAAAAACAATCTTGGTTAAAAACGCAATAAAATTGTTTGTAAACACTACATGTAATAAAAATAATAATACTACTCTAAATGGAAATTATGTAATTCAATTTAACAATTGTTCTATAAAAATTAATGATTACTATTATTCTAATTTAGTTGAAAAATTTGAAGGAAAAATTATGAGTTTGCAATATAACGATATAAAGAATTTTACAGAAAAACTTACGTTCGAACAATTAGATGAAAAAAATGAAATAAATTTTAAAAACATTTCTAATTTGAAAACCCATAATAAAGTAATATATGGATGTAACTTCTTTTTAATACTTACAATAATATTAATAATTATACTTTGGAGAACAAAGTTAAAATATATTAAAATAAATTTGAACAAAAGAATTCAGGAGAATTCGAATCTAAAGGGGGGAGAAGTTACATATATAAATTTAAACACACACACTTACATAAAAAATGACACTATTGATGAATTTATCGAAAATATAATAAGCACAAAATAAAATTAAAGTAAAGCAAACTCATTTCCGCTTAAGAACAGAAAACAAAATTATTTCTCGGTCGCAATTCCAAGAATTGCAACCGTTCAATATTAATGTAAAATAATTAAGCAATAATGTCAACATTTAGAATAAGCAAGCAAAAATTGTAAAATGCATTTTAAGGCGAATTAACAAAAATTCATGTTAACAATAAGTTTAATAAATATTAAAGAAATTTAATAAAGTCAGTTGTTGAATATCCACAGTTGAGCTTAGTTATATTTTTATGTTTTTTTAAAAAAGCTCCCAAGAACTCCCATTACAAAATTTGCGTGGTGAAGAGCCATATCAAGAGGTAATGCTGTTTATAGCAAAACATGATGGATCTAGACCAGAAAAGTTCGAAAAATAATCATTACTCATAGCTCCTTGTTTTTAATTGTCGCCATTTTTGTATCTCTTTTTATTTTGTTTACTCCGCAATAGAGACGATAAAACTTTGTTTTGGAAAACAACATTATGGAACATGCCATAATACCACCGTTGTAAGTACATACATATGTATATACATATATTGTAGTTGCTAAAACTTTATTTAATTTGAGCTTTATTTAATATTACTTTATTTGATTTGAGTTTTAATTTCTTTTCTTTCCAGCCATTGGTGATCAAGAGCAAGGAGAAGAACAAAAATATAATCTTAAATGGCCCATGATGTCAACGTGGAATCTGCCACCTACCAGCTTTTAGAAACCTCACCATGTAGAAATAAGTTTATTTTTTCGTTTATTATTATTATTATTATTTATTTAATCTGAAATATTAATAATTAAGTTTTCAAATCTTAAATGTAATGTTATACATTATGTACATAATTTATAAATTTTTAAAAATTTTTTTCTTTGTACAAAAATATTAGAAAGGTTGAAATTTGTAAAACTTTTGTATACGCGTATGTAAATTTGTCAATAGTATAATATAATTTTTAATATATTACATTATGCATATAAATTTATAGAAATAATAAAGGCTGTGTCACATAAAACTTTGTAGCGTTGCGTGACGTTTTTAACTTTGACAGAAAAGCGTAACGCAAAAGGGGTATGTCACATAAAAAACTTTGACAGCACTCGCGCATAGTTTGTTTACCAAAAAGGTGGTTAATAATTTTGCCAGTTTTTTTTTATTATAAAAATAAAAATGTTAATTGACGATTTGTTGGATTTATTATTAATTGTGCTCTTAATGTATGAAGCATTGGAGCTATTAAAAAAAATATCATCGCGTAGGTTTTGGGTGCGAAGTCTTTACCAAGATCGCGACTACTCAGGCCTATTCGCTTCTAGCTTCGAAGAAATGTATCAAAGAGACCCAGAACAATTTCAAAAGAGTGTCCGAATGACCCCTGCTGTGTTTGATATGATCTTGCAACTTTTAAAGGAACGTCTCACAAAAATGTCGAATAGACCAGCCATATCTGCGTCCTGCAGACTATTTTTAACACTTACGTAAGTAATATTAACTACATAATTTAAATTTACATCCATATGCAATATTTATAGTTATCTGGCGCACGGCGATAGTAAGCAAACACTTGCTACAGCTTTTAAAATGGGACGCTCAACAGTAACCACCATTATAAATGAGGTATGTGAAGCTATTTGGGAGGAATTGGGTATTATTTACTTGTCGCCCCCAAAAGAATATGAATGGAAGCGTATTGCTGAAGATTTCAATGCCATGTGGAACTTTCCAAATTGTGTTGGTGCTGTGGACGGAAAGCACATTACAATATCATGTCCACCCAATTCAGGATCTCTATTTTATAATTATAAGGGAAATTACTCCATTGTACTGTTAGCAAGTTGCGACGCCAACTATACTTTTACAACCGTGGATATCGGAGCGTATGGTTCCCAAAGTGACGGTGGAGTATTATGGAATTCTGGCTTTGGACAACGATTGTTGAGTGGTAAGCTAGATCTGCCTGACAGTGCTTATCTGCCTGGGAGTTGCATTAAATTCCCTTACTTCATGGTTGGTGATGCTGCATTTCCTCTTAAAAACTGCATTATGCGTCCATACCCAGGTTTGTACATTTACTTTAACTTCTCAGTTATATACTTATACATATGTATGTATATTGGTTAAACTTTTTTTCGCAATTAGGAACGCGTCTGTCATCTGACCGGGAAATATTTAATAGACGGTTATCACGAGCCCGAAGAGTGATAGAGAACGCTTTTGGAATTTTATGCGCTCGTTGGAGAGTTTTATTATCGCCTTTGTTTATGCACCCAGAAAATGCAGAAAAGTTGGTGAAAGCTACTGTTGTGCTCCACAATTTAGTTAAATTCCACGATGGCACTTATTGTCCTCCCGATTATGTGGACCGCTTTGAAGGCGACGAAATTATAAATGGCTTGTGGCGGAGTGACGTTTCGGCACCATTGCGAAACCATCGCCGAATGACCTCCAATAATGCAACAAAAAGTGCGTTCGCCTTGAGAGATCAACTTAAGGATTACATTATATCCCACCCAATTTAAATTTTGTTTTTAAATCC
Organism: Germaria angustata; assembly: GCA_963681545.1. NCBI lineage: Eukaryota > Metazoa > Arthropoda > Insecta > Diptera > Tachinidae > Germaria > Germaria angustata. Next base: position 79,948,340 of record OY812999.1, on the reverse strand, counting down.
TTCATTTATACTTTGAAATTTTATGATTCTTTCTTCATAGTATAAAGAAATCATTTGAATAGCATTTAAATCTTAAATTAACGATAAACGCACCAAAGCAAGAAAAAACTGAAGACACTTTTTTGTTACAAGAAATGTTATTTACTTTTGTGTTTTTACTTTATCACATATTTTAGTTTATTGAAAATACACCACTATACCAAAAACTATTATTCTCATTAATTCATTTATTTTTTGGATTTTCAAATACATATTCACATAAAAAGGTAAAAATCTTATTAAAAATAGGCGGCCAGTGATTTGTTACAATGTTCACAGTTATTAAAATTTTTAATTTCATTTAAATTCCAAACAAATCTTTGTGAATATTGTAGTCACTTTTTACACTTTAAAATAAAAAAATCTTATGCTATATACATATACATACATAGTATGTAAATACATGCTGTTTTATAAAATAGTTAAAAAAAAACAAGTTCATATTCTTCAATAGGAAAGAAATCTTAAAAATAAAAAAATAAGTCTTTTTTCATATCAGTTTTTAATTCATTTGTAAATATGTACATGCTGTCTTATAAATTAGTTAAACAAAAAATTCATATTCTTCAATTTCTTAAAAATAAAAAAAATAAGTCTTTTTCATATCAGTTTGTAATTCATTTGTAAATATGTACATGCTGTCTTATAAATTAGTTAAACAAAAAATTCATATTCTTCAATATCTTAAAAATAAAAAAATAAGTCTTTTTCATATCACGTTTCAATTCATTTGTAAATATGTACATGCTGCTTATAAATTAGTTTAAAAAAAATTCATATTCTTCAATATCTTAAAAATAAAAAAATAAGTGTTTTTCATATCACAATTTCATATTATATTCTAACGTAAATTTGTTAGAATATTTGCACAACTAATTTGCGTTATGGACATATGCAAGCAATTCAATTTTGAGCCGGTCTTGCACCTCCTCGGGCTTTTTTTGAAGGCATTCGTCCAGCATTTGTAAAAAGGCACTATTCCTTGATGGAACCTTTTCAGTTCTTGCAGCAATAACTGCTTCAATGGTTCCACAGAGTCTTTCAAATCGCTCGTGCGATTCGTTGCTCAAACGCTGCCGTTTTGTGCTTCTCACACTGCTATTAGTGTCCTCATTGCATTGGCTATTGGTCACTTCGCTTGCGTCTGTGTATTCACCATCGATTATTATTTCGCTTTGGGTGATGGGTGGTGCCTGGCTGCAAGACGGTTGTTCATCAGTATGCCACTGAAAATTCGAGATGGTTCTGAAATTGATATGGGAAGATTAAAAATGTAACACACAAATTGTAAATCAATAAATTTAGCTTACTTTCTTGGCGATATATGTTTTGTCAAAAAGCGCATTGCCTCCATGTAGCACCATTCTGTTCTATCTTCAGCAGCGGCTCCCGACCTTAACTTGCTGGCCGACATTTCGCGAACAAATCGGTCGCGCAGAGATTTCCATCTCATTTTACAATGTTCCTCTGTTATTAAAGGAAAAAATATAGAAAGAAAGACACGAGTAAGACTTAAAACTTAATACCTGACACTCCTGTTGAAGCAGCTACTGACTGCCATGCCCGATCCTTTAAATATTTATTTCGGAACAATGCTGACCTTTTGTCGAACAGACATGGATGCGTTTTTATTGCCTCGATGAGTTTTTCTTCCATTATTGACTAAAATGGTAATAACTATATTTTTAGCATTTATTGAATAAATCGCACATACATATTTACATACCTTTTATTATACCAGACTCAAAAGCACAATATGTTTTTCTTAACTACTTAAAATTTACGTCCGTTTGGCAAAATCACAGAATATATGTACATATTTAGCCTATGTGCAAAATAATAAAAGAAAATGGTTGACGCTGATTGTCAAAGCACGCCAAAAGTTGAGAGTTGCCGAACTTTTTGCGTCACGCTGCGTCAAAAGTGTTTTATGTGGCATGTTTCGTATAAGTATGTACATTTCAACTTAAATGTCAAAGCGAAGCTATAACGCAACGCGAAGCAAAAGTTTTATGTGACATGGCCTTAACTTACACAGTAATTTGGGGCGAATGACATCACATGACGAGAATGTTTTATTAACATCGCAGGAAAAAATCGTAATAAGTACTCCTGTTTGCTGGTTACATGCTTTTAACCTTCCTTCGGTCTGTGAGACCGATGAATCACTTTTGTGTTAATTTCACGACAACAAAAAACGGGAACTCCGTCATTCTTCTAGTATTTTCATTATTTCTCATTATACAACGTTTAGAGCATAGAAATCCAAATCTTCATTTTCTGTGCACAATTGTGCTACAAAAACAATAAAAAAAACTCACACGGACGATTGTTCTCTTCTATTTCAGGTTGTTTTCAGTCGTTAATTGAGTGTTAACGAGTGTACATGTGCGGATGCTTACTGCTTTTTTTTCAGCTTTATTGTTTTTTCAGCTTTGATTTAATTTCAAAATAAACCAGCAAACAAAATAGTATAATGGAAGACAGAAATTTTTGTTTTGTCATTAAAAATGCTTATTTGTTCCAAGCAGAGACATAAATTAAGTTCTTCAAATTTAAAACATATTTTGTTAATAAGAAATTGTTACAAAATCTTAAATTTAGAAAATTTATTTTTTAATGCCTAAATACACTTAATTTTTAATTGTAAATTAAACTCGACCAATCAAATATGTGTGAAAAAAATTCTGTAAAAACTGAGGCATATTTTGTATTTAATTTTATTAACTTTTTTAAACTTCATTTCCATTTTGCTTTTAAAAGTAAAATTCATTACATTTCTAATGCTTAGTTTTGTGTTTGCTGGGAAATATTATCTTATCCAATACAGACGCATTTCATTTATTGAGAGTTTTGGTTAACTATGGTTTAGAGTAACAAGTGCGTTTGAGTTGCAGTGTTGTACCGGTGATTGCTAATCAGACGGTCTGTGAGACCGACTTATAGTTATGGTCAGGTAAGTTGGTTTTGCTAAATTAGACATTTTTAGATGAAAGGGGACAATTAACGATCAGTTTATATGATTTAATGAAAGAATTATGTTCAAAATTAATTATCGTGAGATTTTCTTTAGATATGGCAGATATTGAGCGCATAAGAGCTATTCTGAATAAAATCGATTCAGATTCTGCTGTGGAAAGTGGTACTGAATACGAAGATAGTATTGATTTGTATAAAGCAAACACTGATACTGAACAAGAAGACTCCGAGCTTCTCTTCGACTCACCGCACTACGTACAAAAGAAAGAATTCAACAAATATGTGGGCTTTCCGCTCCTAATATTCCGTCAAGCTCTAACCCTGGTCGCTGCGTATATTGCGGGTCTAAGAAAAACCGAAAAAGTCGATACAACTGTAAGAAATGTTTTAAATTCCTTTGTCTATAACACGCAGTAATGGTTTGTAGTGAATGCTACAAAAGCTCTAATGACTGATTGAAATTTACAAAGACTAACATCATAATGAGGCGAATATTTTAAGCATTTTGAAATTAATTTTTTTAGTGTTCCTGTTATTTCTTGAATTCATTTACGGCCTGTTTGCCGAAGTCGAAAGAAAACTCATACGAAAGAAAGCTAGTCACTCACATTCGAATCAATTTGAGTTTGTCTATGTCACTCACTTTCGTTCGCACCTACTTACGTCAGTCAATTTTTGTATCTTACGTGTTAATAAAGCAAAGTAGTGCCAACTTATAAGTATAATTGTTTTACAGCAATTTCCTCTGAAAATACAAAAAATACTACTAAATTGTTTGAAGTCAAATGCAACTACTTTTGAAATTAATCAGCTGTCGAGATAAAAAAAAATAAAAGTTTACAAAATAAAAAAATATAACTACAACAAAGTAAAATTTTACAAATTTGTGGGAAAAACATGGATTTATCAGTAGCTATTTATTTCTTGGAGGATTCTGAAGATGATGAGAGGAGTATTGTAATAAATTGTAGGCAACTACGTGACAATTCCAATATATTGGAGCTGCCAACGAGCCAGTAAGTGTATTTTTTAATAGAAATCTATGCAAGGAAATTTACAATGACTCTTTGTCAGATTTGTTGCAAACTTCCGGGTGTCGAAAGATATTTTTAGAATGCTTCTGCAAAGGTTACAGCTAACAGCTGTACCTTCCTACAGAAGCACATCTGTCCGTATGGACATAAAGCTTGCAACATTTCTACGATTTTTAGCTACTGGGAGCTACCAGCAGACCGTTGGAAATGAAGTTATTTCTTGTGTGTGTAAAGCTACGGTCTGCAAAATTATCCGGGAATGCTTAGATTTATTTGAGGAGCACATATGTGGACAATGGATTAAAATGGTACGGAAGGAAGATGAACACACAATAAAGCAAGCATTTTTCGAGTCAACGAGTTTTCCTGGAATTATTGGCTGCGTTGATGGTACTCACGTGAGAATAAAATCTCCATCACATGATGTCAAACATTTATACTACAACAGGAAAGGTTATTATAGTATAAACGTAATGGTGGTGAGTATTAGCAACAACTTTTTCTCCTACACATACACAAAAAATCTAACATTAATTAATTTTAATTTTACAGATATGCGATCATAGAACATACATTATGCATATTGACGCTAGGCATCCTGGTGCTAACCACGATGCGTTCGTATGGGAGCAAAGCTGTGTGGACCAGAAACTGAAAGAGGACTTTGAAAGTGGTCAAAGAAATAGGTACATTCTTGGTAATGAGCTTGAGGTTGGTTTACCAACATTTTTAAAATATATGATTTGATTAGGCGATGCTGGATATAAATTGAAGCCATATCTGATGACACCATTTCGGAGTCCGAGCAATGCCCATGAAAGGCGCTATAATAAAAAGCACACAAGCGCACGCAATGTGATTGAGCGTTGCTTTGGTGTGCTGAAAAACAGATTCCGATGCATAATCGGATCTCGAGGATTGCATTATGATCCCAAAAAGGTAACCCAAATAATAAACGCTTGTTGTGCACTTCACAACATGTGTATTCATTATAAATGCATGGAACCAGAAATTATTATACCCAACGACACAAGCGATGAAATGGAAGAAGAGGAAATAGGAGCAGAGGGTGCTGCAGCAGCAATAAGATCGAATATTGCATTAAATCTTTAGTTTTTTATTCAAAAATTAGTTTATTGAAATAGTAGGTTAACAATCTAAACATTTTTTATTTACACTATTATTAATACTATTATTATTACCTTATTACCATTGTTATTATCATTATTATTATCATTATTATTGTTATCATTTCTATTATTATTATTATATGGAACAACTACATACATACATACATATGTAAAAACAAAATAACACAATAAAAGTTTTAAAATTTTAAATTAAATGAGTGTATGTCTTTACTTTTTTATGACACTACAAAAAAGTTTCTATATTTTTTTCGATTCAGTTGGTGCTTTCTACCAACAGCTTCATGCAGGATACTTGTGCATCAGCGGCATCAGCTGTTCTTTTTGAAGATTGTGCTTGTAGTTCAGCAGCAGCAGCTACCCTTTTCATAGCATCAGCCTGTTCCTTAGCTGTTGCTGCACTCTGTTCACCTACCCGGAGCTGACGCCGAATTAAAGTTAGCTGTTCTTCTGAAGTTTTCTTTCTTTTTTTTTATGTTGGTTTGTATAGAAACATTCTAAACTTACTATGATTATGTATTTGTTGTAATTCATATGCAATATTGAAATTCTCATATTGTATTTGATTTATGTGGCATAAACATCCGAGGTTGAATATTTTCAAACTGCTTAAACTTCACTGACGATTTGATTTTAGCAACCAATGAAATGTCGGCATATGAAGAGCTAAAGCCACAACAAACTTTTGATTTTTTCTATTGTAATATATAAGTAAGTACATATGTATGTATTTCTATAGTATCATTAGTTTTAAGAATTTACTTATAGTATGGCACCAAATTAATTAATTAATTATGTTAATTTTTATTATATACTAATTTTTATATGTAGTTTTGAGGTAAAAAAGAAAAAATAGTGATAAAACATCCTCTTAGGCCCGTTTTCACAACTTAACGATAGTCTAAAGGTAGGTCGTTATCGTCCAGATAACGTGTTTTTACTTTCATACTGCCATCCCTAAATAAAAGCGTCAAGCGTTTTTTAGCTGTCAAAAGTTCTCATGCCCATACATTTTGTATGGAGCATACCGAAATAACGCGGCGTCAACGCTTTGCTATTGGAAAATCCGATTTTGTCAAAGCGTAAAGAAGTGAAGTTGAAAAAATTCGCTTTAAAAGTTACCAAATGAGAAAAAAATAACCAAATTTCAATATGAAGTATTTTTATTAAATAACATTCAAAATGCATACATACATACATATTTAGATCGTGTTGAAAGATCAAATTCGCTTTTCTCCATTTGCCAGGAGTTAAAAGTTTCAAATAAAGATGTTACAGTGGAAGATGTAAAGAAAAAAATACACACGTTGAGGTGTCAATACATTAAGGAAAGCCGGGCAGTTGCTAATAGCAAAAGAAGTGGGGTTGGAGTGGAGGACGTTTACGTACCTAAGCTTTGGTATTTCCCTATGCTACATTTTTTAAAGTCTCACTGCGCGGTACGAAAATCAGAATCTAATATTTCGGAGGTAAATAAATATTGATAGCATTCAATGATATAGGCTGTTTTCCTAAATGCCTGTTTGTAATGCATCCATAAACTGTAGACATTTTTACACTCGTATATGTTCGTATGCCTATTTACACATGTGTGTATGTACTTTTCTTATTTTCAGTGCGATGAAAGTGAATGTGACAACAGTGAAAGTGTCTCTGAAAAGAACAGTGAACACGAATCGCAAAAAAAGTAACTGCGGTATTCATAAAAGTTATTGTATGTTTATTAAGGGCTTATTTGACAAATTTCTATGGGATATTTGTCAAATAAACATACAATATTTTTTATGAATAAGGCCGTAAGTGTTTATAAAATTTTTACATATGTATATATATTTTAAGTAAAATTAAAATAAAATTGGATATAATACAACTTATTATTTAAATTTTTATTAAATTATAACATGTTATCTTGCCAATATAAATTTCCTTAGTTATTAAAATATTCTTCAAAGCCTTGGCGAATACTTTGTGGTGCACCTTTTCCATGATAATTTCCTCTAATAGACGAATCTGTCTCGGTTGTTTGGGTTTCAGCCGGCAATGGACCATTCAAATAATTTTCATTTTTCTGTATTAATAAATTATGCAAAACGCAGCAAGTTTTAGTTATAAGCTCCACTTTTTTAACAGATAAATTCATTTTGTTCAACAAAATTCTAAATCGGTTCGACATAATCCCGAATGCTCTTTCCACAACTTGCCTTGCTCACGATAGTCGAATATTAAAAATTTGTTTTTGGATGTTGTGAGAATAGGGCTTCATAATGTGTTTTTGAAGTGGAAAGGCATCATCACCAACTATAACATATGGCAATTTTCTTCCATTCCCAATGAATTTATCTGCTGGAAAGTGATCTTCATCATTATCTATAACCTTTTTAAAGTCACTTTGCAACAAAACTCCTGCATCATGAGTGCGGCCGTTGCATCCAACATCTACATATATAAAGCGACAATCTGTATCCACTAGGGCTAACAACACTATGCTATTAGTCCCCTTATAGTTGAAAAAACGATCCATCTTTTCGAAGCGATTTGAAAACAATATGCTTCCCATCCAAAGCGGCAAGACAATGTGGAAACTGCCATTTAATTGCGAAGTTGTCTGCAATTGCTTTCCATTCATCTTTTGTTGCAGGAAACTGTCAAATAAAATTAAAACACATTTTTTATTAATACATTTTAAGTTATTCCATTTTAGAAAGAAACGTTTAGTGTTGAAGAGAGGATAGATAATGTAAAAATGATGATGCTTAGGAAAGCGGAAGCTCAAAGTAGCTTTGATTGATTTGGCAAACAGGTGGTATATGGAATCAGCAAAATAAAAAATGAAAATATACAACAAGATGCTATGTGGGAAATTCAGCAAATACTACAACGAGCGTGGGTTAAGGATTCTCAAAACCAGCCAAGTTGTTCAACCTTAAGACCACCTGAATCCCATTTTACAGCAATCTCCCAAGATAGCCAATCGCCACGATCTGATATTATGCAGCAGTCATCTTCAACATCTACGTCACGATCTGATATTATGCAGCTGTCATCTTCAACATCTACGCCAGACATATTAGAACAATCGTTAATTGGCATTTTTGACGGCGACGATTTTTGAATCTTAATATTAATTTTTCTTGTTATTTTTAGCCAAGTTGTTGGCTAGACATTACCAATGCCTTATTAGCTAGCATAATATATATATTCTTTTTATCTTACTTAGCTTAGCTAATTTAAAATACTGAATATATTTTTTTATTGTTTTGAGAACAACCATTTTTGTGCTATTTGTTTTACTAAAATTACATTTGTGAATTTTATTTTGAACTTATCTTTTTATTTTTCTGCTTTTGAATATAAATTACAAAAAACAGTACAAATTAGTTGTAATAATAAATAACAAACTTACTTTATAATTGAATATGGCTTTTTATTTTAAATTAAAGAGGTTAACAAATTAGCGGGTAAAATATATACAAACCTTTAAAAATTCGGATTTGAAATGTTTCCATATAGCCTGACATACTTCAGGAATTGCTGCGCAAAGAAATGAGCCCGATAATCTCGTCTGGTAACTTGTACTTTTGTAAGACTCTCCAGTAGCCAGATACCGAAGAGTAGCAGCTAGTTTTTCTGGGGAAATATCGACTGTCTCATAACAGTTTCCTGTTTTTTTATGTCCACTTCTATTGAAAGAATTTTTTTTCCACTAATTTTATTTATTGTATCTTCAAATAGAACTAACAATAAGTGTTCAAATCTTAAGTATAAATATAATAATTAGGCCCAACCAGTGTCGGACATAAACTTAGTGATAATAATTAATAATACATAAATATGTTAAGCACAAAAATATTCAAAAAATTCAATCTGAAGTGTGGCGTATTAATGCCGTAGTATCCCTCTTTTTTAAGCGGATGTGTCCAGGAAAGTTCAAGATGTTACGAGCAAGGGGATTAGGATGGGACTCGAGTTTTGTTAAATATTATCCAGCATATTTTGCAATTTCAGCGGTCACAAGTGGCATATTTAAATCACGATGTAAAATTGAATTTTTCATGTACCAAGGAGCCGATGTTATTAACCTTAAAATTTTGTTTTGCATTCGTTGGATTCTCTCTACATTGGAAGCTGAAGCAGTGCCCCATAGCTGAATTCCGTAACACCATATGGGTTTCAAAAGCGACTTGTATATTAAAAGTTTACAATCTAGACTGAGGGTTGAATTTCTACCAATCAGCCAACGTATCTGGGTTAATTTAAGCTTCATTTGTGTTAGCTTAGAGTCTATGTGGTGTTTCCATGTAAGCCGTCGGTCAAGATGTATACCAAGGTATTTCACCTGTGAATGTTGAGGAACAACTTGATTGTTGATTCGAATGGGGGAACAAGTGTCTCTTCGTAGTGTAAATGTGACATGAACACACTTTTGTTCATTTACTTTTATTCTCCATAAGTTCAACCACAATTCCAACAGGTTAATATGTTGCTGAAGATAACGGGATGCCTCGTGAGGGTTTTCATGCATACTAAGGCAGGCTGTATCATCGGCAAATGTAGAGGTGAGGATATTACTGCTTAAAGGCATATCACAGGTATAGATCAAATACAAAACTTGACCCAGTATACTCCCATGTGGCACACCGGATGAGATAGTTTCGGGCTCACTCATGAAGTCTCCTTCCACAACAGTGAATTTCCGGGCAAGAATATAACTTTCCAATAGATTTACAATGTTTGTTGGCAGATATGTCTTCAATTTTACAATTAGGCCTTCATGCCACACTTTATCAAATGCCTGAGAGACATCAATAAAGAGGGAAGAACAATACTTCTTTTCTTCAAATGTTCTTCTTATAAAATGTACCAATCTATGACATTGTTCAATGGTGCTATGCTGGCTTCTAAAACCAAATTGATGGTCCGGTATGCAACCAATATCATTTAGAATTGGGGACAATTTCGTCATGAGCAGCTTTTCGAAGAGTTTTGAAATTGTTGACAGTAAACTTATTGGCCTATATGACTCAGCCTTGGTAAGATCTTTGCCCGCCTTTGGAATCATTTTGACCATGGCAAGTTTCCAGCTGTATGGATAATACTCCAGTCGTAAAATGCCATTAAAAATAAATAACAGGATTCTAATAGCAATACGAGGCAACTTCATCAGCATCTTGTTACTAATTCCATCAATACCCGGGGCCTTTTTTGGGTTGGTTTCAGCAATTAGTTTTTGTACATCACGCATCTTAAACTTTATGGGTCGAGGGGGTAGAGCTACTACACTCGGTAAATCAACAGCACCAGTACATGTGTTTGGGGTAAATACGTACTTTAAAAGCCCAGCAAATATGTTACCTTTTCCAGTATTACTTCTTGCCCAACCTCCGGAAGAAGTGCGCAGGGGTGGTTTAGTTTTTTAGCAGCGCGCCACAAGGAGTAATTAGATGCTGCTGTGACATCGAGACCTTCCAGGTAGTTCTTAAGAGAAGCAGATTTTTCAGCTGAAAGCAACTCTTGGAGTCGTTTAGTGCATTCTCTAAGTCTGATTTTATGTTGGGGCGATCTGTATTGTTGCCACTCCCTTCTAGCTCTTCTTTTTTCACATACGAGACGTTCAATATCCGCAGAATAAATTCTATTAAACCCAGTCTGCGGATGGGAGGTAGTGGCATGTTTAGCAGCCTGTTTAATATTATCGGTAAGATTGGCAATGTTAAATTCAATATCATCGGGAGTTCTAAGCCTGATATTTTCCGTACAATGAGTACTGAGATATTTTTTGAACCCCAGCCAGTTAACACGATTTATCATCTTCATATATGGGTGAGGTAAGTCACTTCTTAGTGGGCTACAAATTGTAACGATCGTGGGAGAGTGATCGGAGGAGAGATCATGTGAAGCTTCAACATGAATTAAATCCCTAGGGATATTTTTCATGACCCCAAAATCTATAACATCCGGAATTTTTTGTATGTCAGTAGGCCAGTAAGTGGGCTCCCCGCTAGAAATGACATCCAAACCCATTTTTGAAATTGTGTTGAACAATGCTCGACCTCTAGGAGTAATAAGACGCGACCCCCAGAACGTATGCTTTGCATTGTAGTCGCCAGCTGCTATGAAACAAGGGCCAATAGTTTTATAAAAATCCTCGTATTGATCCTCAGTGATTGAAAATCTGGGAGGGGAGTAAATGGATGATATCGCGAGATTTGAACAAAAATTTTCGATACAAATATTCGTTGCTTGTAGATGGTCTTCACAAGTGTTCTCAAGAATATAGTGCTTGAGTCTTGACTTTATTAGAACTGCTGATTCTCCGCATGCTCTTCCTCTCGGGTCCTTTGTATCATATAAAGTGTAGCCACTCATTTTAAAAAGGCTTCTCGAAGTCAAATGAGTCTCAGATACCAACATTATATCAATATTTTTTACCGAGAGGAAGTGCTCAAGTTCATATTTGTGTTGGCGAATGCCGTTTGCGTTCCAGAAACATAGTTTTAACGTGTTCATGGCTTGTTAACTAATGCTAGAAGCAGTGTGTTCTGCATTCGCAGCATTTCTTGCATCATACTAGTCATATTTGTTGTAAAGTTGTTTATAGTTTGCACCAAATTGTCTATAGTAGCTTGAAGGCGACTGAAATTAAAGCTTGGGTTTGCATTTGTTGCATTAGTTGGTGGAGACACTTTTTGAACGGGAATAGAGTTGATCTTCACAGCGTCAGCATACGATACATGTGAAGTGATTGGTTGGGCCATTAGGGTAGGAGTAGCGGTGAACGTATTTCCTGCTTGAGCTGGAGTTACTTTAGGCTTTTGGCTCATAGCTTGTTTAACAAAAGAGAATACAGGACATCCTCTGTAGTTAGCAGTGTGATTACCTCCACAATTACTGCACTTCTTTTCCTTCTGGTCCTTCGACTTATTGCAAATAGCAGTGTTGTGTAATTCACCGCACACAACACAAACAGTAGGTAATTTGCAATAAGTTTTCGTATGGCCATATTCTTGACAATTATGGCACTGTACGGGTCCTGAGCGCTTGTGTGGTTCTTCGACTGTAATTTTCCGGTATAACAGATATTTTAAATTATAAATTGGATGGGTCTCATTTTTCTTCAATTTTATATCATTTGGCTCCAGTTCAACACGAAATAAAGGTTGGGGGATCTTCTCCCTGTTTATAATGTTAGAGACATTTTTTACCTTAAAGCCTTGGAGGGTGAGAGCATCTTTTATTTCCTCAGGAACAACATAAGAATCTATGCCCTTCAATACGATCTGTAGGCCTTTAGCACTCTTAAGCTGGAAAGTGTAGAAACTTGTTTTATTTTTTTCGAATTCGTTAACCATTTTGCGGAAATCTTTTTCTTCGTATATTTGAATCTTTGTTTCATCAATATTACCACGTTTTATTGGAACAATGTGAAATGACTTTTCACCAATGGCCGAGATTAGTTTTTTAATAAGTGTGTTCGAGTTTTTTTTTGTCTCAGATAGGTTGGTGGTGGTTTTGAAGTTTTTTTCGAAGATTCTTCGGGTTTATCGCTGTCATCTTGTAATATTTTAAACCGGTTTTGACGATTAGCTGAGGCGGCGTCGTTGTCTCTGGATATTTTCGGAACAGATGAGATTTTGGATGAATTTGGGCTTCTCCCGCGCTTTACTACCGTTACATATCTGTCCATTCCGACAGGCACTTTAGGTTTTTGAATATTATCGTCCATTGTGATAACTGGGTTAAAACTGGGTTAAGTGATGAACAAGAGCCCGGAGCGGATAATGGCGCAGACTTAAATAGAGAAGAACTAAGTAACGGTAATGTTAACGAATCACTACTTGGCATTGGAGTAAGCGAAGTTGATCGCTCGCGTATAATTGGCTTTGCCGTTAGAAAAAGACTGTCATCCAATTTTTTGTTTTTATTGTTTGCATTAAGAGCTTCAGAACTCACAGTAAAATAGGCATTTCTGCCGTTAGAACTCACTTCACAATTTTTTGTTTTTGAGGTACTCATGTAGAGTATTCCTCAGTCACTTTGTTTGTGTTTTTTTCTTGTTTTCTGTTTTTGTTGTTTCAGATTATATGCAAAATTATTAATGCAAATAAAGCAAATTTCACAAAATCTGTACTTATTAGGAATCAGTACTTATTACGAATATTTTTTTTGTATTGTTGTTTGTTTAGTATGTAAAAAAAACTCCGCTAACACGTCTGTTCACTACGAAGGTTCAACAAATATGAAAGAATGAAGCAAAATATTTCTTTTTTCATCCTGATATAATTAAGGAACGATGTCGAGTCAACCGATAGGTCGTTCATTAAAAATTAAAATGTACCAGACTCGATTCGATCTTTTCGCCACGGTTTCACTCATTCCCTATTTTTTTCTCGTTTTTAAATGACTTGCGCCTTCTTTTATGCAGTCTAGCAATTCCATCACAATGTCCTCATCCTCATTATCGTCTGAAGCCAAATTTTCAATAGCCATTTCGGTTAGATCAAATAGTTTTTCTAGTATTTTTTCATCCATTCCACAATTGTTAAAAATTTCTTCTATATGTATACATATATGTATATATATATATATATATATATATATATATATATATATATATATATATATATATATATATATATATATATATATATATATATATATATATATATATATATATGTATATTATATTTTGTTTAAATTTAATTTTATATTTTGTTAAAATTGTCTTTATATTTTGTGGTATACAAATCACTGACATAAAAATGCGAATGAACAATTAAAAAGAATTTACCGATTAAAAAACAAACCTTTTAAGAAAAAAAAAATACACAACGCAAAAATCATGGCATAAATGCAAGAAGAATTCAGAAGATGTTTTCAAAAGTAAATAAAAAACATCCACGATTTATACATCATCGTATAAATTGGGCCTTCGTGTTTCATGGTTTGAAGTCGTATTTCTGACATCAAATCGTAAAGTTAATTTTTCAATAACAGATTTTATCATTTCTTGATTAAAGTTTGTATGACTAGAGACAGTTGAGTATCTTCTAGGGAGATTAAAAATTGCTTTTAAATTTTTATTTTGTATTATTTGCAATTTTTTTAGATAAGTTTTTGCACATCTTGATCACCAGACCTGACACCCATATCTCATGATTGGTCGGATACATGTTTTGTATATTAAAAGCTTGTTCTTTTCAGATAGACGTGATCGTCTGTTGAGAAGAGAGTAAAAAGCTCTAACACACTTCAATGCTTCCTCAGATGACTCTAAAATATGCTGCTTAAATGTCAGATATTTTATTAAATATAACGCCAAGATATTTGTCATTATTTAAAATAGGAACTGTTGACCCTTGTAGCTCTAGATTTATTTGAGGTATTCTTTTCGGTGATATATTAAAAGGAAACAGACAAGGTTGTGTTTTCCCCTGATTCATTTTGATTTCATGCTAAAATATTTACCGGAATGAACAAGACCGCCTTTCATATTCTTCACAATTGCGTTAGAAGCCTTTCCTGAACTTATAATGGCTGTATCACCAGCGTAGAAAGCTATGTGCTGGTTTCTTTGTGAATTGTAGTCTGACGTGTATGTAGAATACAGGGTAGGTGACAAAACTGATCCCTGCGGAACACCTGCTTCAAAATTTTTAACTGCTGAGGGTACATTTCTAATAAAGACTAAAAATTCTGTTAGTTAAAAACTTTTTAATGAATTTTTGTAGATAAATCGGGTAACCGAATTTGTTAAGTTTGTATATAACAGCATCATGCCATATTGAGTCGAATGCTCTTAAATGTAGTATGTACAAGGAAACAAGTGAGTATATTTTTAAGTAAACCACTTTATTTATACAATATTATACAACTTTAAATATATAGTTTTAATACAGATGTGATTCCAGCCAATAATTTAGCATGTAGAAGGGCATCCTCTCCATATTGAGATGTAATCTATTCGAATTATATTAAAAATAAATTTTGTTTAATTTCGCACTATTTTTGTACTTTTCCAGATTAACAAAACCGTACTTACGTATACATATATGTATGTATATGCTCTGCACTGGATTGTGTCCGCCGTCCACCAATCTAAAAAACATTTGATTATACCCAGCTAGCATTTTGTGAAAATAATGGTCAAAAAATAGTCACATTTGAATATTCTAGTTGATTAAAACCATCAAATATGCAATCATTTTCTAATCATAAATGATTCTTTCATCGGGAGAAAATGGTACCCTGCATGTGACTATTCCAGAATAGTCATTTATGATCTCTGCTTTAATGTAGTTTTCATGTACATTTGTTATCATATGTGATAATATTTTCTGTTCACTTTTTAGTTGAATTTGCAGTCATTTTATGATCATATTCTGCATCATTTTCGACCCATTTTTGAAATCGTTCAATGATCATATTTTGTATGATATTCGATAAATTTTTGAAACGAATCTTTTCATAATTTGAAGTCATATTATGATATACTAGCGGGCCCGTTGCCTGCTTCGCACGGCAAAACAAAATAAGAAAAAAACACACTTGTTTTTAATAAAGTTGGTTTTGTTCCCAAAAACACACTCACTTCACATACGCACCGCACACACATGCGTTATCGGATTTTAACCAAACTTCACATAAACCATATATGGGCCACTGCCTACGTAGTGTATAAGTTTGGTTGAAATCGCTCGACGCGTTTATGAGTAGTTCGGCGACGTACATATTCGGACTTATTTTTATATATATAGATAGATTATGTATAATATTTCTTCCCTTTTTTAATAGAAATTAGACTATAATTTGGTATAGTTTTATGATAAAATTTTTATTATAATTCAATTCTTATGCATTTACAAAACAAAACAAAATAATAAAATAATTTCTTAAATTCATTGCTCTTAAGTTATATGTACATATACTATTAATTAAAAAACAAAATAATATTAAAATAATATCAATGCATTTGCCCATTTACCCAATTCTTCACAAATATTATATTCGTTTTCCTCACTTTCACTGCTGGAAAGAACGGTTTCCTCTCCATTACTTTCAAATAATGTCTCAAAGTTATTATCCACTTCTGACCGAGTTACAATCTGTTTTTCCACATTTTGTTCACCTCTAAAATTATTTGACATAATTTTTCCAGCGTCTCTTTTAGCAATGCGTTTAATTTTTTTGGCTGACATAGTGTTACTTGATTTTTTTAATAGTAATTAATATTTTGTTTATTAATTATATTAACTTTTTTTAATTTTTTCAATAAAAAACTTTTTTATAACAAAAATAGACACCAATTCTCACTTTACCAATCAAAAACAGGACTTCTCACTATGCAATCAAAACACAATATACTTACTTACATACAATAATGTTTTCTGCATTGCTTTTCCTTTGACCTGTTGGTTATCGGGAACTTGTTTACATGCTGATCGCTTTGAATGTTTGCGAAATGGTGGGGGTAAAAGAGTAAGTAAGATGATTACCGAATTGTATCACATTTTGGTCACCAAGAATAGTCAAAAAGAACTCAAGTAAATGATAAAAATTATTGTAATCAATTTTTAATCATAAAGAATAGACAATTTTGACTGTTCTTTTTGATGAAATCTATGAAAACTCAGTTTTTAATCACAAAAACTAGTCAAAAATGAGTGAGTAAAATGCTATCTGGGATGTAAGTACATACACACTTACCATTCTCCTGATATGAAGGCTATTGGCGTCAACAGAAATCATTAATTTATTCAACAACAAAATTCATATTAGTACAGTAGTCGCTCGGCTATATGTATAAACTGATTCAAACAGAGCCTGTTCACTAAATGGAGTTCACATAATCGAGAGAATATAAAATAAGTATGTAATTGAAATGAATTTTATTACATTAAGTTTTTATTGTTAATCAGTTTTTTAATAATTAATGTACATGAAAGTAGTCGGTTATATTTTTTTGTAACGGTTGCAGGTTCTTTACTTATTTCGGGGAAATAAGTTGTTCACTATTCTGGAAGTTTACATAATTGGATATTCATAAAACTGTTAAATAGACAAAAACTTTGATTCAATAAATATTAATAAACGGAAAAAACTTTGCAGATTTATGTTAAAATATTTTCGAAAATATAACTACTACCAAAATGTGAGTTGCACTCGCCTATGTCCCTGAAATAAAATTTTTCATCAATGTGTAGGTTTCCACACTACCATTGAGGTACCACACTCAGTGCGTTGCCAATTGTTTGTAATGGCTGGCATCCCCAATAGGCCTAAACCATTATATAAGTACACTGGAAAATTCGTACTATTGGACTACAGTTTTTCCCCCTTTTTTATGAAATAAAACACATACAGATATGTAGTTTAATTTGAATTGATTTTTATTTTAAAGAAAAAAAAATATGGGAAGATTTTTAGCTTCTAGAAAACTTTCCACCTGCAATTTTCAATAAGAAGAGAAACTCGTTAAAAATCTAAATTTAAAATCAGCTCACCTCTGGAATAAAAATTTCAAAAAACCAATGCTTGATTTGATTTGATTTGGATAATCCATATTTGCAACAGAATTCATAAAGAGATTTTCCACTCTCACAATCTTGTATAATTTTTAATTTATTTTCTAAAGAAATTTGTTTCTTTTTGACTTCTTTTACTTTAAACATTTTTTATGTATCAAATAAAAAGCACGAGACAAAACACTTGTTATGTCTATAAATTCATACCAAAGGACTACGCATTTGTTTGTAGACCGCAAAAAAACAAGAAAACAAAAAACAAAAACTAAAAAACGTTACAAAAATTCCATTCATAAGTATATGTATAGAAAAACAAACATATTCTTTAACAAAATACAGTTATTCGTATTATTGAATAGCAAAAAAAAATTTTATTCGTACTATAGAAACGCCAATGCAAAATATTTGCCTTTCGTATTATTGGAAATTCGTAGTAGCGGAAGTACGTACTATTGGACGTCCACTGTAATTATTTATATATGTACATAAATACATAATATTTACTACATATACCATATTATTCACATGCTTTTTTTTAAACCATGCTATAGCCGCCATCTACAGTGAAAAGAAATGTCTGAACAGTTGTCAGCATATTTAAAGATCATTTTTCATTTCTTCCCTAAATTTATAGTAATAATATACGACATTGTTCGTATGTACATATTTTTAAATTTGAATTTTATTGATCTTTGATACTATACATATGACTAATACTTTTAAGCCAAAACTAAAACACATACACAAAAACAATTGATTATTTATCCATTAGCCGCCGGTGGCTCAGCTGCTTGCGAGCTGTTTGCTACAGGTGCCACCAGTGATGTTCCGGCTTCCGAACTATTTGCTAGAGGTGCCACCAATGGTTCAGCTGCTTGCGAGCTATTTGCTGCAAGTCCCACCGGTGGTGTACCTGCTTGCGAGCTATTTGCTGGTGTAGCTGCTTGTGGCCCAGATGGTGGTGGACAGGTATTATAGCCCGACAGAGGCAGTGAGAGTGGCCCATAAAGATAGTGTATTGGGCCATAGTGGGGAGGGCCATACCATGGTGGTGCATATGGTACGTGACCGAAGGGCAAATAATGCACATATGGCTGCTGCTCCTGCTGTGAATGCCACTCTTGTTGCTATTCTGCTTTCCGCCCTTGCTGTTGTATCTGTTGTTGGTGCATCCCCCTCTATCGCAACTGTTTCTGCGTCAATATAAATATAGGAAATTAATAAAGTCTTCGGTGTGGTTTAAGCTACCAATTTAGTAATTGACAGCTTTAGCCTACAATTAATTCTTTAAGCTGAAACAATAACTATTAATTTTAACTTACCAAAATCACTCTCTTCCTCCCGCTAAGCTAAAATGTAGTATGTTTTATTTACATATGTATGTATAATATATATATATATATATATATATATATATATATATATATATATATATATATATATATATATATATATATTTATACATTTATATATATATTTATATATATATATATATATATATATATATATATATATATATATATATATATACATATATAAGTATATATATATATATATATATATATATATATATATATATATATATTTATTTATATATATATATATATATATATATATATATATATATATTTATTTATTTATATATATATATATATATATATATATATATATATATATATATATATATATATATATATATATACATATATATATATTTGTATATATATATATATATATATATATATATATATATATATATATATATATATATATATATATATATATGCATATTTTATTTCTTTTTTAGATTTAGAATCCGTATTAACACCAAAAGGACTCTTGCGTATTTTAGTAGAGACTGCTCAAGAAAGAAATTAACAGATATTCCCAGCTTTAGTTTATTCATGTTGCTTAAATAAACTGAATAATTTCCTTTTCTAATTTTTAGCAACCGTTCTATACACCTTGGGTACTCACGCCTCAACCCAAAGAAGCAATTCGACCGATTCAAATTTTTTATATTAAAATTCTTTTTTGCGCAGATTTTGCTCTGACTTGCATTTGCGCAGTGTATGCAAGTTTTAAATATTTTGAAAATTTCCGCTTTGAGCTATTTCGTCAGCTGCTTCAAGAATTTGCTCTTTCCTATATATAAGCACTCTTATTTTTCAAACGTTTCTTTACAATTGTGCGTGCAACTCCACGAATTTGGGAAACACGTTTTTCACCTTGCCCATGAAAGAGGTCCCCAGTTCTATAAACAAAAACTGCCCCACCAAAATCAACTTTGAAGCAATACTTAGAGCAATCTGGGAAGCTACAGTATCCGTAAGCCAGCATTCCAGAAGAAAAGTACTTTAAGTTGTAAAATGAAATAATGCACGAATTATTATCTTTAAGTATTCCTGCCTAATAACATCTATAACAATTTTATTCTTTCTTAATTTGAGTCTTTCATTATCCTTCGACTTAAAAATCAAATCAGGATTAACTTTAAAATTGCAATCCAAAATTTTATCTTGAAACCGACAAGTTTGCTTTGAAGCTGTTCCCGGCATTCGGATTACAGTCTTATTAATTTTTCTTTAGGGTAAATTTTCTTCCTATAACTTTCTAATCCACTTTCTTCCATATTGTCAACGGTATCAATATTGCTACATTCATTAAATTGACTATGATTCAATATTTTCCTCTTTACAATTTGCATTTAAAATTGTTGCATTCCTTTATGAAATTTTCCGAAATATTCCCTATTTTTGCGACTTCATTGGCAAATCCAACATCATCCTAAAAGAAATATAAAAACGTAACCAAAATAATATGTCTTAGAATCGTTATTTTATTCACTTACTGTTTGTTGTAATGCTTAATTTGTACTCGCACTTCCATGTCCCTGAAAAACAGACGAAAATAGGCGGTATAATAAATTTTCGTGGCATAAAAATTTATTATTTACCATTTTTTATTTTAAGTCAGTTGCCGTGCATTGGTTTTCTGCATGCTCTTCATAAAACTCGATATTTGCTTTGGTACTTAAAGAATGTTGAGTTTTTTCTGTTTTTGATTGAAACAAAAGAAGAGCATCTGCAGCAAATTTTTTTCTGTAGCACATTCATCTGCAGCTATTGAATCTTCTACATCACATTCTTTCAGAGACGATTTATTTTTTTTGTAAATTTCTAATCTGAACGAAAACAAGAAAAAGTTACACTTGAATGGCTTTGAGCTGTTATCTACTTACTCTTTTGAAAATCATTTTCCGATTTTTTAAATTATTTGCGATTTTATGTCGCGTTGGCAGATCTTCATTTTATATCGCAAATATTTTATCGTAAACTGGGCTATTTTGGAAGCACTTAAGAACATTAACATCCATTCCAAAAGAAACTTCTTTCAAAATTTCTTCGAGCTTGCTACTAACTACCATTATGCTAAAATAGTGTTTAATATATGTATTTAAATTTGTTATTTTTAAATACTTCGAATTTCCTGAAGAAGGTAACGATGGGTATATATATATATATATATATATATATATATATATATATATATATATATATATATATATGTATATATACATATATATTACAAAAGAAGACAAACGATGGTATACATATATTTTATATATGCTCAGTTTGTACATTCTATGTATTATATGTAATTCAATGCGCATAAATAGGATAAAACTCTAAAATAAATATAATTTTTCGGAAAAATAAACAAAAAACTGGTCCGAAGAGATAATATTATATAAGAGAAACTTTTAGGTCGCAACGGTAACGTTTGACAGATAATTAGTTTGAAATGGGATAGTTAACATACCATACATACATATGTAAGTACGTGCTTATAAATCACAGTTGTAAATGAATCATTCATTTTTGAATTAATTCGTGAATCATTCATGCACTGAATTGGTAAAATTTTGAATTAATTCTTTTCGTCAAAAAACGAATTGAATGAAATTTGAATCAATTCATTTGCATTTAGCAATCATGAATTGCAATTCATTTTTAATTCAAATGAATTGGTAAAATGAATTGCAATTCATTTCCAATTCATTTGAATTGAATTGACTTTAAGTTAATTCAAATGAGTTAGAAAAAATTAATTGCAATTAATTTCCAATTCATTTGAACTGATTTTGAATTAATTCAAATGAGTTAGAAAAATGAATTCTTAGTGGTTAAAAGCTTTGAACCCGAATTTTTATATTGGCACCGAAGCAGAATGATTATTAAACACATCTTCGATATGTTTTTCACGCAATTTGGTAAAAAAATATAAAAAACATGTTTAAAAGTTTTGTTTTAAGCAAATACACAATTACGAATTAATGCTCATACTGATAGGATTTTCGCAGCTCCATACTAATTCAAGTCATTCTGCCGTTACCTTCATTTTTCTAACTCATTTGAATTAATTCAAAATCAATTCAAATGAATTGCAATTCATTTTTTCTAACTCATTTGAATTAACTCAAAGTCAATTAAATTCAAATGAATTGGAAATGAATTGCAATTCATTTTACCAATTCATTTGAATTAAAAATGAATTGCAATTCATGTTTGCTAAATTTAAATGAATTCATTCAAATTTCATGCAATTCGTTTTTTGACGAAAAGAATTAATTCAAAATTTAGAAAGAATGATTCATTTACAACTCTGTTATAAATTAATATGTATTTCTGTAATTATATACATATGTATGTATAAGTTAAGTGTTATAGATAAAAAATATTTATAAGTATGGAAATATTTGACGAAATTTAAATTTAAAAACCATACATATGTATATGTATTTCTACATACATACATACACATATACTTACATATGTATGTATGTATATGCATGTTTATATAATTTTTTAATTAAAACAAAAACTTTTTTTAATCATCAGTAATAAAAAAATAAAAAGTGATCGTATAAATAAATAAGTGAATAATTAAAAAAATACATACATGCATATGTAAGTATGTACATATGTACATAAGAACATAAACGCGTTGAAGAAAGCAGAGAACAAAATTCAAGGTATTTATAATTGTTTCTATGTAATATATATATATATATATATATATATATATATATATATATATATATATATATATATATATATATACATATATATATATATATATATATATATATATATATATATATATATATATATATATATATATAAGTATACAGTTGAACTTCTATAATTTGAATCACCATTATCCAAACAAATAACTTCAAGTTAGGGAGACTTCAAGTTATGGAGCAAGTTTCGAAATTTTTGCATATAATCCGAAAATATTTTTTATTAACTTTTATTCCTTTTTACTTGTAATAAAACAAGTGAAAAAGTGTATATAATTTATAATATATTAAAGTAATGAGTAATTTTTGGCTGATTTGTTTTTTTCAACAAAATTGCTTATTTTCACCTTATTTCTTAAAATCATTGAAACTGTACTCGGTGCAATACCATATTTTTCAGGCACGTCTTTTTTCTTTGATCCCTTTTCAATTTCATTTATTAACAGAATCTTTTCTTCAATTGATAAATTTTTATGAACACGTTTTGACGCCATAATAATTTCCTTTTTATTGTACTGTTTTTTTTTAATTGTGTAAAAATCGGTCCTAACAACTTGTATGCAGTAATTTTATTGTCATTTCGGGACTTTGCCCAACTTTAAACAGAAATCATATTGCCACCAAAGCGAATTCTACTTGATTGCCACATAAGCACATACATATGTACATCACGACAGTGTTGTTAATTTAACTATGCATCTGCCCATTAAAACTATCGTTTATAAAGCATATTAGAAAAAAAAAGATATACGCTGACTGTTAGTTGTAGACCTGGAAATTTTTGCTTAACTTAAAATTAATGTCAACACGAAAAATTTAATTTATAGAAACTTTGCAAGGCTTTATACCATTATTTTTCTTCAAGATAGAGAGAAGTTCAAGTTATGGAAGCTCAAGTAATAGGAAAAAATTTAAAGGCATTTAGCTGCTTGCCGCTGTTGCAATAAGATTTGCTTCAACTTATAGAAACTTCAAATTATAGAAGTTCAAGTTATAGAAGTTCAACTGTATATATATATATATATATATATATATATATATATATATATATATATATGTACCCTTATATATATATATATATATATATATATATATATATATATATATATATATATATATATGGGTCGATATCGCGAATTGACTACAATCGAGGGTTGAAAACGGCCAAGTGCGAAAATGGGTTTAAATAATTTTTTTTCGGTTGATACTGTTTTATAAGACCATTTTATGTATTAATAAGCAATGGGTCATGTATATTTACGGATTTTAAGGATTTTTGCAACCCATGGGAATGACGATAGTCCCACGGAAATGATATTTGTGACGCACGGTAATGACTGAGCAGCATGGTAATGACATTTTGTCATGTATTGTAGCAAAATAGAACACATACAGCAATTTATGGAAACACATTTAATAAAATTGATATGTTATATCCATTCTTTGGATTATATAAACTTAGAAAAATAAAACTATTCGCTTTTCTAAAGCTTATCACTTATAATCTAATTCATATCCATTCTTTGGATTATATAAACTTAGAAAAATAAAACGTAACAAAAAATATTCGCTTTTCTAAAGCTTATCACTTATAATCTAATTCATATCCATTCTTTGAATTATATAAACTTAGAAAAATAAAACGTAACAAAAAATATTCGCTTTTCTAAAGCTTATCACTTATAATCTAATTCATATCCATTCTTTGGATTATATAAACTTATAAAAATAAAACTTAACAAAAAATATTCGCTTTTCTAAAGCTTATCACTTATAATCTAATTCATATCCACTTTGAGCTTTCAGCCTCTTTCGTTTACATCGATTTTCCCAGGAAATTTATAGTACACCCTATTTCCCTGCAAAACAATGTTTGGTGTAGGTAGTATTGAAGTTATTTGCTCAAAGTTGATGTATAAAACATCGCTCTCATTTAATTTAAATAATTGATTTTCTGATGTGCTAGCACAACTTTTGAAAAACAAAACTTTGACATCATTATCCTTAAGGTTTGATTGGCAAATAGCTGCATATGTGTAATGGCGACTGGTAGTAAATTTCTTGGTGTTTTGTCCTGTTAGCGTGATTAGTATGTGCGTACCAGTTTTTATATTTTTCTTTAAAACTTTATCTGAATTCTGCAATAAGTTAGCAGAAGATTGCAGCGTTTCTTCATCTGAGTCGGAGCTGTATACTTCATTATACTTTAACTGGCTTTGTGTATTATGCTCAAACGAGAATGACCAATCATCGATACTACTTCCCGGGGAATCAATGCTGCTGTAAAGGGGTGTAAAGTCCAGATGTCCTAGATGATGATGGTCACATGTGGTCGTACAATTAAAACAACTTAAAGATCGTAGCCATATGCAGTAGGATTCAATAGACCCTACAACCTGAAAAACAAATCAATACAGCTAATCTTACAATAGCGACAAAGATACTAACCTGGTGTACTTTCATCGTCCCAGCAAATTGTTTGGCTTTAGCCGGGTCTGTATTTTGTTCAAATTCTTTTATATCGCGTTCAAATATCTTGAATATTGTTATATTTGGGCAGTTTTCTTTAATAACATCAAAAAGTGTATTAAAATCAGCAATATCGTGACCTTGACCCACGTATCTATCAGCTGTTCGTTTACATACAGCCCCTACACCATCAGCAGCTCCCTTTCCATGGCCAGACTCAAGATAATTCCAGGTGTACTTTTTAAGTTTGGGGAACATCAATTTTAGTTTAGTTGCTAGTATATAAAACATTGTTTTGTTTTTATATTGTGTGGCAGGTCCATCGCTTAGAAAATGGACTGTTTGTACCTTATCGGGTAAAGCATCCAAAATTGGTTTAAGACGACACCAGATGGCTGATGGTCCATGCGCCAAACTCTCAGACAATGTACAATAGCTTTTCCGTGTACATGTACTTGCGCCATTAGATTTTGTGTACGTTACAACGGTGTGTAGAGAGATTTGTTGTCTTGACCCACCAAAATGAAAAGCTTGCGTTTCTTCGGCATACTTCAAGCAATAGTTTTCACTAAAATCCATATGGATTAAGCATTCGTTTGAGTTGATTTTATCCTTCAACATATTCATTTGTGTGTACTGGTGGATAACTCTGCCTTGGTGCTCTAAGAATGGTGTTAACGATTGCTCAAAATCCGAAACAATTTCAGTTAAAGGCTTTGTCGTCGAGAGTTTAGACATTTTCGAAACCAGTTTTTGTGTATTTGTTTTGATGTCAGTGTAAGTCTCTTTTACAGTCGTCCATTTAAAAACAGCTCCATTACCTGTGATGTCAAATTCATTGTATGATATCACCTTACCTTTGCAGGATGGACATGACCGAAAAAGGCAATTCTCTGTTATAAGAGGGCACGAAAGTGTTTGAATTATATCATTTGCAGTACGTTGGCTCAGAACTTTGGACTTGTGTAAGGAGACAATAATCAGCTCCATATTTGCATCTTTTATGCACTTGCATGTGTCTCTGTTAGAAATCTTCATTTCTTTAATCCAAAATGGACGATTTCTGCAAAAAGTACTGTGGCTCACAGTTGTGCTGTTAGCTTCGACCAGGTATTTTTTGTGTAAATTTTTAAGCGTATTTGTGAGAAATCGCTTTTGATGAGTTTGTTTTAATTTTGTCACATACTCCTTTTTAGCTGCGCACATCCGACTATTAATATCTTGTTCTAAAAATCGTTGTATGCTGTCCCTGACATGTTTTTGTTTAATTAGCCTGGAGTTCTCCACATTCCCAACTCTGACATTCCAGCCTTTTAACATTGTGTGACGACAATAACTTAGAAACTTATATTTCTTAGTAATTCTGCCAGTCAACAAATTTTGTAAGATTCTTTTGTCCTTTCTCTGTTTTAATGAACTATAGCTTTGGCTCATCTGGTCCTGCATAACCTCAGCAAATAGCAGCTTCCTTTTGACTTCTGAGTTCGATGAACAAGGGTTATCATTACAAATTGCCATAACTCTAGAGTTCGGGCTAGGCTTCAAAGCATTACCCCCCTTAGGAGCCATTTCCATTCGAACCAACTTCTTTTGATATGCTCTTAAACTTGCTTTTAACTCTGCAATCTTTTTGTCTTTTTGAGCCAACTGACTTTTATGTTTACGTGCAAGTTTCTTTTTTACTCTGAGAATATTTTCATTCCCAATCAGATTTAATTTAGGAATAACAGGAGCTGGAACTTGATCTTGATTATCCTCTCCTGTGGATGATGTGGGCGATGCGGGTGGAGAATAGTCCGCCATATATTGTTGTTCCTTTTCCTTCAAATGTTTTTTATTTTTTCTATAATTCTTTGCATTTATAGCCCACTTTTTCCTTTGTGCCTTTTGTGCTCTAGGGGTCATCTTTTTAATTGGTTTAATAACCTTATTGTCTTTCTTTTTTAAATATCGGGCGTTTTCTTTTAATTTTTGTGCGGCGCATTTGACAGGATCGTTTTTTATTCTTCTGCGTCGCTCTCGCTCCTTTTCCGCATGTTTTTCTTTTTCCTCTGCATTTCTACCTTTTTTTTTTGATGGTGCCATATTGTATTTGATGGTATGTTTAAAAATCCTATGATAAATTTCTTCAATAATTACCATAAATTAATTAATCTCAAATTTACATTGAAAATGTCATTCCCGTGTTCCTTTTGTCATTACCGTGGTTTAGATTATACCCATGGTAATGACTGCACGGTAATGATGGAAACGTGAGTATTCTTGGATTTAAATATGGAAATCCTCGAAATTTGTTATATAATATAATATAATCAAATGAAGACTTAAAAAATGAACAAACCAATACTACAAATTCGGAAATTATAATATAAATAACGTAAAAATACATTTACCACGAGAATGACAAATTTTCAGGAACATGCGCAAAAAACACTAAACACTTCAACAGCTCTCAAACAACTGACTACATTTTTCACTTCTGTCAATTAACTTTAAAATTAACGGGAATTGTCGTTACATTAACAGCATACACTTAACCGAAAAACCGGTTTAAAGCATTTTTTCTTAATAAACAAATTGACCCACGGGGAATGACGAAAAAAATTAGCCACGGACTAAAATGTCTCAAAATCATAAATTTTAAAATAAAATTATATTTGTGAAATTAAAATTGATTTGGTTCATTCTTCATGAATAAGGTAACGTACTTTATTTATAATATATATTTAGAGATATTATTGAAAATCTGTGTTTTTTGAACGCAAAACGATCGGACACACGCCATGGTAATGACGATTTGCACCTTGCGACCAAATTTTTTCATAAAAATATCTAGAATATTTGATTTTGATTTCCGCGCTTCGTTAAAGGACATTATGTTTTATTTATTCCTGTTCTCAGAATTTTAATTTTTTAATATTTTTAATACTAAATGCGTCGGGCCACAGAATGTAGTCATTTCGCGATATCGACCCATATATATATATATATATACATATACCGACATATGTTTAATTGTTATATTTTATTTATCATTCAATCAAAGTTGTTCGGAAGTTTCAATCATAAAATTTGTTAAAAGAAAATACATATGTATATTAATTTTTTCTTTCGTTGATTTGTTTTAAAATAAATATCATCTGCTAACTATATACATACATATGTATATATATATATATATATATATATATATATATATATATATATATATATATATATATATATATATATATATATAGGTATATATAAGCACTCTTATTTTTTAAACTCCACGAATTTGGACAACACGTTTTTCACCTTGCCCATGAAAGAGCTCTACAGTTCTGTAAACAAAAACTGTACCACCAAAACAACTTTGAAGCGATACTTAGAGCAATCTGGGAAGCTACAGTATCCGTAAGCCAGCAGTACTTTAAGTTGTAAAATGAAATAATGCACGAATTATTATCTTTAAGTATTCCTGCCTAATAACATCTATAACAATTTTATTCTTTCTTAATTTGAGTCTTTCATTATCCTTCGACTTCGAAAAATCAATTCAGGATTAACTTTAAAACTGCAATCCAAAGTTTTAGCTTGAAACCGACGAGTTTGCTTTAAAGCTGTTCCCGGCATTCGGATTACAGTCTTATTAATTTTTTCTATAGGGTCAATTTTCTTCCTATAACTTTCAAACTGAGATACATCTAATCTACTTTCTTCAGTCTCAAACGGTCCCAGATCTCGGCCTTTTTCTTCCTAAATTGACTATTTTTGTTTTCAAAACAATATGATTCAATATTTTCTTTATTTTCCTCTTTACAATTTGCATTTGAAATTTTTGCATTGCTTAAAATTAACTTCAATTCCTTAATAAAATTGTCCAAAATATTCCCTATTTTTGCGACTTCATTGGCAAATCCAACATCATCCTAAAAGAAATTCACTTACTGTTTGTTGTAAGGCTTCATTTGTACTCGCACTTCCTTGTCCCTGAAAAACAGGAGAAAATAGACGGTATAATAAATTTTCCTGGCATAAAAATTTATTATTTACCATTTTTTATTTTAAGTCAGTTGCCGTGCATTGATTTTCTGCATGCTCTTCATAAAACTCGACATTTGCTTTGGTACTTCTTTCGAATAATGAAAGAAGAGCGTCTGCAGCAAATTTTTTTCTGTAGCACATTCATCTGCAACTATTGAATCTTCTACCTCAAATTCTTTCAGAGACGATTTATTTTTTTTGTAAATTTCTAATCTGAACGAAAACAAGAAAAAGTTACACTTGAATGGCTTTGAGCTGTTATCTACTTACTCTTTTGAAAATCATTTTCCGATTTTTTAAAATATTTGCGATTTTATGTCCCGTTGGCAGATCTTCATTTTATATCGCAAATATTTTATCGTAAACTGGGCTATTTTGGAAGCACTTAAGAACACTAACATCCATTCCAAAAGAAACTTCTTTCAAAATTTCTTCGAGCTTGCTACTAACTACCATTATGCTAAAATAGAGTTTTATATAAGTATGTATTTAAATTTGTTATTTTTAAATAATATATATATATATATATATATATATATATATATATATATATATATATACATACATACATACATATATATATATATATATATATATATATATATATATATATATATATATATATATATATATGTATATATATATATATATATGTATATATATATATATATATATATATATATATATATATATATACACATACATATGTAAGTATATAGTTAGCAGATGATATTTATTTTAAAGCAAATCAACGAAAGAAAAAAATAATATACATATATACATACATACAGTCGAATCCGCTTTAGCGCAACACGTTTTACTGAAAAAAATCGGATTACTGAAAGGGATACAAATACCCGCACTGATTTTAAACGCAGTTAGTCTTATTCACTTCGCGTTAGCGAAACATCGCTTTACTAAAAATATCGTATTACTGAAAACCAAAAGCAAGCCCACAACTACGTTTTGTATGAAACTTACTTCGCTTTAGTGAAAAAATAAACAATGACAAATTTATTTATTAGAAATCGATTGCATACAAATTTGAAAAAAAAAAAAAATTACTCATAGTCAAATTCAAATTTATTTTAAAGCAATGCATGGTTTTGATTAATAACTGTTATGTTAAATACATATTTAATTCATTGCATTCTGAGACTGAATTCTTATTAATTTGTTTTTTTTTTAATAGCATGCATACAAATGTAAATACTCAATGCATTGTGAAACTGAATTATTTTAATTTATATTTTAAACTTTTATTTTTTGTTTTAAAAATAATTAAAAAATATGAATATGTTTTTACGAATAATTTTTTTAATAAAATTTTTATGACAAAAAATATACAGATTTGATATAAAAAATATTGTTTTACAGATCTTAAGCATTACGCTTAACTGTAACAAATTTCAGTAATCCGAACTACGTTTTAGGGAAAAAATCGGATAACTGAAAAGAAAATTGGGTTTTTGGCTGTTTTCAGTAAAGCGGAGTCGACTGTATGTATTTTCTTTTAACAAATTTTATGATTGAAACTTCCGAACAACATTGATTGAGTGATAAATAAAATATAACAATTAAACATATGTCGGTATATGTATATATACATATATATATATATATATATATATATATATATATATATATATATATATATAAGGGTACATATATATACTTATATACTTATGTATATATATATATATATATATATATATATATATATATATATATATATATATATATATATATATATATATTACATAGAAACAATTATAAATACCTTGGATTTTGTTCTCTGCATTCTTCAACGCTTTGATGTTCTTATGTACATACATACATATATATTTTTTTAATTATTCACTTATTTGTTTATACGATCACTTTTTATTTTTTTTATTACTGATGATTAAAAAAAGTTTTTGTTTCAATTAAAAAATTATATAAACATGCATATACATACATATGTAAGTATATGTGCATGTATGTATGTACAAATACATATACATATGTATGGTTTTTAAATTTAAATTTCGTCAAATATTTCCATACTTATAAATATTTTTTATGTATAACACTTAACTTATACATACATATGTATATAATTACAGAAATATTAATTTATAACAGGGTTGTAAATGAATCATTCTTTTTTTATTTCAATTCATTACGAATTAGCTAAATTTTGAATTAATTCTTTTCGTCAAAAAACGAATTGCATGAAATTTGAATGAATTCATTTAAATTTAGCAAACATGAATTGCAATTCATTTTTAATTCAAATGAATTAGTAAAATGAATTGCAATTCATTTCCAATTCATTTGAATTTAATTGACTTTGAGTTAATTCAAATGAGTTAGAAAAAATGAATTGCAATTCATTTGAATTGATTTTGAATTAATTCAAATGAGTTAGAAAAATGAAGGTAACGGCAGAATGACTTGAATTAGTATGGAGCTGCGAAAATCCTATCAGTATGAGCATTAATTCATAATTGTGTATTTGCTTAAAACAAAACTTTTAAACATGTTTTTTATATTTTTTATCAAATTGTGTGAAAAACATATCGAAGATGTGTTTAATAATCATTCTGCTTCGGTGCCAATATCAAAATTCGGGTTCAAAGCCTTTAACCACCAAGAATTCATTTTTCTAACTCATTTGAATTAATTCAAAATCAATTCAAATGAATTGGAAATTAATTGCAATTAATTTTTTCTAACTCATTTGAATTAACTTAAAGTCAATTCAATTCAAATGAATTGGAAATGAATTGCAATTCATTTTACCAATTCATTTGAATTAAAAATGAATTGCAATTCATGATTGCTAAATGCAAATGAATTGATTCAAATTTCATTCAATTCGTTTTTTGACGAAAAGAATTAATTCAAAATTTTACCAATTCAGTGCATGAATGATTCGCGAATTAATTCAAAAATGAATGATTCATTTACAACTCTGATTTATAAGCACGTACTTACATAAGTATGTATGTATGGTATGTCAACTATCCCATTTCAAACTAATTATCTGACAAACGTTACCGTTGCGACCTAAAAGTTTCTCTTATATAATATTATCTCTTCGGACCAGTTTTTTGTTTATTTTTCCGAAAAGTTATATTTATTTTACATAGAATGTACAAACTGAGCATATATAAAATATATGTATACCATCGTTTGTCTTCTTTTGTAATATATATGTATATATACATATATATATATATATATATATATATATATATATATATATATATATATATATATATATATATAGATATATATATATATATATATATATATATATATATATATATATATATATATATATATATATATATACACGCCCATCGTTACCTTCTTCAGGAAATTCGAAGTATTTAAAAATAACAAATTTAAATACATATATTAAACACTATTTTAGCATAATGGTAGTTAGTAGCAAGCTCGAAGAAATTTTGAAAGAAGTTCCTTTTGGAATGGATGTTAATGTTATTAAGTGCTTCCAAAATAGCCCAGTTTACGATAAAATATTTGCGATATAAAATGAAGATCTGCCAACGTGACATAAAATCGCAAATAATTTAAAAAATCGGAAAATGATTTTCAAACGAGTAAGTAGATAACAGCTCAAAGCCATTCAAGTGTAACTTTTTCCTGTTTTCAATCAGATTAGAAATTTACAAAAAAATAAATCGTCTCTGAAAGAATGTGAGGTAGAAGATTCAATAGCTGCAGATGAATGTGCTACAGAAAAAAATTTGCTGCAGATGCTCTTCTTTTGCTTCAATCAAAAACAGAAAAAACTCAACATTCTTTAAAACTGATACAGCGAATTTCAGCATGTTTTGTAATGCTCCAGAAGTGTCATTATCTGTTAGAAACGATATGTAAACGGATAATGAAAAAGTCGCTGCAGACGCTCTTCTTTCATTATTCGAAAGAAGTACCAAAGCAAATGTCGAGTTTTATGAAGAGCATGCAGAAAATCAATGCACGGCAACTGACTTAAAAAAAAATGGTAAGTAATAAATTTTTATGCCACGAAAATTTATTATACCGTCTATTTTCGTCTGTTTTTCAGGGACAAGGAAGTGCGAGTACAAATGAAGCCTTACAACAAACAGTAAGTGAATTTCTTTTAGGATGATGTTGGATTTGCCAATGAAGTCGCAAAAATAGGGAATATTTTGGACAATTTCATTAAGGAATTGAAGTTAATTTTAAGCAATACAAAAATTTTAAATGCAAATTGTAAAGAGAAAAATAAAGAAAATATTGAATAATATTGTTTTGAAAACAAAAATAGTCAATTTTGGAAGAAAAAGGCCGAGTTCTGGGACCGTTTGAGACTGAAGAAAGTAGATTAGATGTATCTCAGTTTGAAAGTTATAGGAAGAAAATTGACCCTATAGAAAAAATTAATAAGACTGTAATCCGAATGCCGGGAACAGCTTTAAAGCAAACTCGTCGGTTTCAAGCTAAAACTTTGGATTGCAGTTTTAAAGTTTTCATGATTTGATTTTTAAGTCGAAGGATAATGAAATACTCAAATTAAGAAAGAATAAAATTGTTATAGATGTTATTAGGTAGGAATACTTAAAGATTAATAATTCGTGCATTATTTCATTTTACAACTTAAAGTACTTAGCTTCTGGACTGCTGGCTTACGTGTACTGTAGCTTCCCAGATTGCTCTAAGTATCGCTTCAAAGTTGATTTTGGTGGGACAGTTTTTGTTTGCAGAACTGGAGAGCTCTTTCATGGGCAAGGTGAAAAACGTGTTGTCCAAATTCGTGGAGTTTGAAAAATAAGAGTGCTTATATATATATATATATATATATATATATATATATATATATATATATATATATATATATATATATATAGGAAAGAGCAAATTCTTGAAGCAGCTGACGAAATAGCTCAAAGCGGAAATTTTCAAAATATTCAAAACTTGCATACACTGCACAAATGCAAGTCAGAGCAAAAATTTTATAGCTTTTGCGATCCTAATTCACATATCGACGTATATAAAATGCAACAAGAATGTTATAAAGAATATATTCAGTATTTAGCGTCCCCGTTAACCATACATTGTTGAGCAAACAAAACGTTTGAAACTTTTCATAAGAACCCGCAAATATTAAAAGACGCAAATCATACAATACATTTCGATGCAACTGGCCAGAGAGTGCGACAAATTGAATCTGCGCAAAAAGGAATTTTAATATATAAAATTTGAATCGGACGAATTGCTTCTTTGGGTTGAGGCGTGAGTACCCAAGGTGTATAGAACGGTTGCTAAAAATTAGAAAAGGAAATTATCCAGTTTATTTAAGCAACATGAATAAACTAAAGCTGGGAATATCTGTTAATTTCTTTCTTAAGCAGTCTCTACTAAAATACGCAAGGGTCCTTTTAGCGTTAATACGGATACTAAATCTAAAAACGAAATAAAATATGCATATATATATGTATATATATATATATATATATATATATATATATATATATATATATATATATATATATATATATATATATATATATATATATATATATATATATATATATATATATATATATATATATATATATATATATATATATATATATATATATATATATTGTTACGTTTTTACCTTTTTAAAAACGCTTTCCGTGGATTCTTTTATTGCAATGAAATTAAACGCACGATTGTTTGATTTTTAGTACTTAACAGCTACTACTTTATTTAATTTAATACCACTGTACTATGCTCAAAAGCAATAGTAACCACTTAATACGCTTTACACGATCACGGTAAAGTCTAACTAATCACAGACTCAACACTGTCTGTCTACTGAACTCTGACTCTCACTGAGTTTAACTGTAACTCTAAAGGCCTAACTATAATGTGCTTAATGCAACTTAAGCAAATGAGCGAATACACACAATCAAATGTATACAACTATAATGTACTTAAGTAACTTTTCGTCAAGTTTCGTCAAGTGTCATTTGCTTAAGGAAAGTGCGTTCAATTTCGCTCTTGCTTAAGCAAATGACTCGTCAAGAAAACATTATTTTTTCTGTCTCTATTTATTTCCTGTACTGAGCAGGAGCGTTTTCTTTTTCTTCATCGTCTCTCTTATTTCTTGAAGAACACATATTCCATCAAATGCACAATTCATTAACTTCACTGTCTTCAGAAATTTCAGTTTTCTATCCATTTTTAAAAATTTTCCAATAAATAAATAAATAATAATTTTCCAATAATAAAATAAATAATTGTTTACAATTAAAAGATGCAACCACTGTTGCTTTTTTTAGTACTTTTTTTATTTTAGTTTTCGTTTACTTTATAAATAAATAAAAGATAAACATGGATTTACTTGTTTATGGTAATATATTTATAACTTTTACAAATTTAATGAGATTTCGTCAAAAATATTACATTTTAAAGAAATAAAAACGAAAATAGTTTTCCAAAAGTACAAATGTTTGCAACTAAG
The DNA here is from genome assembly GCA_963681545.1 of Germaria angustata. NCBI lineage: Eukaryota > Metazoa > Arthropoda > Insecta > Diptera > Tachinidae > Germaria > Germaria angustata. The sequence goes on along the minus strand of OY812999.1, from coordinate 79,912,545 downwards.
TGTAAAAAGTTTTTAAGTTTAATAAGTACAATATAGCCACCTAAAAGTCTTCAGTAATTTACTTAAGCATTTGACATGCTTTTCGTTGAATTTTGACACTAGCTTAAGTTTGGTTAAGCACATTATAGTTGGGCCTTAACTCTTTACTGACTGACTCTGCTGACGTTGATGCGCCAGCTTTTATACTCTTAATGATCATTTCTAGAATAATCATCATGTTTGTTTGTTAAAGTTGTTTACATTATCGTACACTCAAATTAAACGTAAACACAAGCCATACACACATACACACATACACGTACCCAATATTTAAATGCCGACAGACAACAACAGCAATAATCATGATCTTATTTGTTGTCGCTTTGCCAGTAAACAAGTAACTATGTATGCACGTATGTATAGCTGTTATGTGTTCATTTAAAATGAGTAAACAAAAAGCAAATAAGACTAACAACAACAATGTAATGAATAAGAAATAGTAAACAATTCAGTACATAACAATTCAGCAAATAATAAACAACTAAGTAATAAGAATCAATAATTCAATAATTAAGAATAACAACAATGCGGTATATTCTAGAGCAATTACAATAGGACTATTCACTCCAAATTCGTAACAATATATATATTAATATATATATATATATATATATATATATATATATATATATATATATATATATATATATATATATTAATATATATATTGTTACGAATTTGGAGTGAATAGTCCTATTGTAATTGCTCTAGAATATATATATATATATATATATATATATATATATATATATATAGAATATATATATATATATATATATATATATATATATATATATATATATATATATATATATTAATATATATATTGTTACGAATTTGGAGTGAATAGTCCTATTGTAATTGCTCTAGAATATACCGCATTGTTGTTATTCTTAATTATTGAATTATTGATTCTTATTACTTAGTTGTTTATTATTTGCTGAATTGTTATGTACTGAATTGTTTACTATTTCTTATTCATTACATTGTTGTTGTTAGTCTTATTTGCTTTTTGTTTACTCATTTTAAATGAACACATAACAGCTATACATACGTGCATACATAGTTACTTGTTTACTGGCAAAGCGACAACAAATAAGATCATGATTATTGCTGTTGTTGTCTGTCGGCATTTAAATATTGGGTACGTGTATGTGTGTATGTGTGTATGGCTTGTGTTTACGTTTAATTTGAGTGTACGATAATGTAAACAACTTTAACAAACAAACATGATGATTATTCTAGAAATGATCATTAAGAGTATAAAGGCCGTGTCACATAAAACTTTGTAGCGTTGCGTGACGTTTTTAACTTTGACAAAAAAGCGTAACGCAAAAGGTGTATGACACAATGAAAACTTTGACACAACGCGCGCATTGTGTGTTTACCAAAAAGGTGGATATGAATTTTGCTAATTATTTTTCATTATAAAAATTAAAGTCAAAATATTATTTGCTTTTGTGTGTTTATTTTGTTATCACCTATTGTAGTTTATTTAAAATACACCACTATACCATATAAAGCATTTTATTGTCATCAATTCATTTTTTTTTGGATTTTCAAAAACATACATACATACATATGTATGTACATATGTATGTATTCATATAAAAATGTAAAATATTATTAATTATACGCTGCCACTGATTTTTTACAATAAAATAATCTTATGCTATATACTTACATATAGCTTGCAAATAGGTACTATTTTATAAATTAGTTAAAAAAATAAATTTTAAAAATAAAAAAATAAGTATTTTTCATATCACATCACATTTTCATATCATATTCTAACATACATACATACATACATAACTTTGATTGTCAAAGCACGCAAAAAGTTGAGAGTTGCCGAACTTTTTGCGTCACGCTGCGTTAAAAGTGTTTTATGTGACATGTTTCGTATAAGTATGTACATTTCAACTTAAATGTCAAAGCGAAGCTGTAACGCAACGCGAAGCAAAAGTTGTATGTGACATGGCCTTAAAAGCTGGCGCATCAACGTCAGCAGAGTCAGTCAGTAAAGAGTAAAGGCCATGTCACATACAACTTTTGCTTCGCGTTGCGTTACAGCTTCGCTTTGACATTTAAGTTGAAATGTACATACTTATACGAAACATGCCACATAAAACACTTTTAACGCAGCGTGACGCAAAAAGTTCGGCAACTCTCAACTTTTTGCGTGCTTTGACAATCAAAGTTATGTATGTATGTGTGTATGTTGGAATATGATATGAAAATGTGATGTGATATGAAAAATACTTATTTTTTTATATTTAAAATTTATTTCCTGTTAAAGAATAGGAGCTTGTTTTTTTAAAACAAATTTATAAAATAGTACCTATTTGCATGCTATATGTAAGTATATAGCATAAGATTATTTTATTGTAAAAAATCAGTGGCAGCGTATTATTAATAATATTTTACCTTTTTATATGAATACATACATACATACATATGTATGTATTTGAAAATCCAAAAACAAATGAATTGGTGACAATAAAAAGCTTTATATGGTATAGTGGTGTATTTTCAATAAACTACAATAGGTGATAACAAAATAAACACACAAAAGCAAATAATATTTTGACTTTAATTTTTATAATAAAAAATAATTAGCAAAATTCATAACCACCTTTTTGGTAAACATACAATGGGCGCGTTGTGTCAAAGTTTTCATTTTGTCATACACCTTTTGCGTTACGCTTTTCTCTCAAAGTTAAAAACGTCACGCAACGCTACAAAGTTTTATGTGACACGGCCTTTAGAGTTAAAGTTAAACTCAGTGAGAGTCAGAGTTCAGTAGACAGACAGTGTTGAGTCTGTGATTAGTTAAGGCCCAACTATAATGTGCTTAACCAAACTTAAGCTAGTGTCAAAATTCAACGAAAAGCATGTCAAATGCTTAAGTAAATTACTGAAGACTTTTAGGTGGCTATATTGTACTTATTGAGCTTAAAAACTTTTTACACTTAGTTGCAAACATTTGTACTTTTGGAAAACTATTTTCGTTTTTATTTCTTTAAAATGTAATATTTTTGACGAAATCTCATTTAATTTGTAAAAGTTATAAATATATTACCATAAACAAGTAATTCCATGTTTATCTTTTATTTATTTATAAAGTAAACGAAAACTTATATAAAAAAAGAACTAAAAAAGCAACAGTGGTCGCATCTTTTAATTGTAAACAATTATATGTATGTATCTATTGTGTACAGTGTTTATTGGAAAATTTTTAAAAATGGATAGAAAACTGAAATTGTTGAAGACAGTGAAGTTAATGAATTGTACATTTGATGGAATATGTATATATGTGTGTATATATGTGTTGTATATATATGTGTTGAAATAAGAGAGACGATGAAGAAAAGAAAACGCTCCTGCTCAGTACGGGAAATTAATAGAGACAGAAAGAAGAATGGGTTCTTGATGAGTCATTTGCTTAAGCAAGAGCGAAATTGAACGCACTTTCCTTAAGCAAATGACACTTGACGAAACTTGACGAAAAGTTACTTAAGTACATTATAGTTGTATACATTTGATTGTGTGTATTCGCACATTTGCTTAAGTTGCATTAAGCACATTATAGTTAGGCCTTTAGACTTTACCGTGATCGTGTAAAGCGTATTAAGTGGTTACTATTGCTTTTGAGCGTAGTACAGTGGTATTAAATTAAATAAAGTAGTAGCTGTTAAGTACTAAAAATCAAACAATCGTGCGTTTAATTTCATTGCAATAAAAGAATCCACGGAAAGCGTTTTTAAAAAGGTAAAAACGTAACAATTGGTGTCAGAAGTGGGATTGCAAAATGAAGTTCGACGAGCTTAAAGTAGAACAGCTAAAACGAGAGTTGGCCAAACTGGACTTGCCCACAGTTGGTAACAAAGCAGAGCTGCAGAAAAGGCTACTGGAGGAGTTTATTCGGCTTAACCTGGATATCAATACCCATGAGTTCGAAGAAAAAGAAGAACTGGAGATGGGTACACGTTCAGCTACAAGCAACATCGACATAAACTCTATGTTTGCAGTGTTTATGCAGAAAATGGAAGAAATTTCTAAAGCCAATAATGAAATGATGATGCAGTCTATCAATGAGGTCAAACAAAGCGTTAACGACAATAATGAAATGATGATGCAGAAAATCGAAGAAAACTCTAAGATGCTGGAAGCAACAAATAAAAGGCTGGAGGATATCTATGAGTCCGTGAATGTGAGGATTAACATCACTAAAGATAAATCGACTGACATGGTGAGAGAAGTTTCTAGCGTCAATGTGCCAGAAGAAGATGTTCATGAGGAGCTTGATATGCTGGAGAATGGTGTAGATCAGAAGCTACAATCGCAGGAGGAGAAATGCACTGAGTTAATCCAGGCATTAAAAGGCTCTGATGCACAAGTCCTGGAAACTGTGGCCGCTACAGCAAGGAACCAGGATGAGGACATTATGGCGGCTATGCAACGTAAGTCTGGTGGAGAGCATAAGGGGCAGATCCACAGAATGGAGCTAAAGCCGCAAAAGGCAAGGAAGGCCATGAGGATGTCTCCAAAGAATTGGAAGCCAAAGGCGACAGTACAGCGAACGGTGGTGGCAAGAATCGCGGCTCTGCAAGGCAGGTATGGTGGAGAGCATAAGGGGCAGATCCACAGAATGGAGATAAAGCCGCAGAAGCCCAGGAAGAATATGAGGATTCCGTCAAAGAATTTGAAGCCAATGGCGGCAGTACAGCGAACGGTCGTGGCAAGAATCGCGGCTATGCAAGGCAAGTATGGTGGAGAGCATAAGGGGCAGATCCACAGAATGGAGCTAAAGCCGCAAAAGCCGAGGAAGATTACGACAATGCAGTCAAAGAATTTGAAGCCAATGGTGGCAGTACAGCAAACGGTGTCGGCAAGAATCGCGGCTCTGCAGCGTAAGGGTGGTGGAGAGCATAAAGGGCAGATCCACAGAATGGAGCTAAAGCCGCAAAAGCCGAGGAAGATTACGAGAATGCAGTTAAAGAATTTGAGGCCAATGGTGGCAGTACAGCGAACGGTGTTGGCAAGAATCGCGGCTCTGCAGCGTAAGTGTGGTGGAGAGCATAAAGGGCAGATCCACAGAATGGAGCTGAAGCCGCAAAAGCCAAGGAAGATTATGAGGATGCTGTCAAAGATTTTGAAACCAATGGCGGAAGTACAGCAAACGCTAGCAGCAAGAATGGAGGAAAGGCTGGCGAAAAGAAGGCGAAAAAGAGCAAGACAGCTGATTCCGAGGAAGAGAAAGAAAATGAAAGCCAGGTGCGATGGAGTTGCGGATTCTGATGGATTCCGCGAGGGACAAATGGTCCTACTGTTTAATCCACAAAGGAAGAAAGGGCTGTCTCCCAAACTACAAACACAATGGGATGGACCATACAACCTGATAAAGAGATTGAACGATGTTGTGTGTAGGATACAGAAGCACAATAACCCCGCTCTACAATTAAGGTGGTACATTTGGAGCGACTCGCGAAATACGGAAGCGGTGGTTCTGTGCCTGTTCGGGACGAACAGGCTTAAGCGGGCGGCAGTGTTACGAATTTGGAGTGAATAGTCTTATTGTAATTGCTCTAGAATATACCGCATTGTTGTTATTCTTAATTATTGAATTATTGATTCTTATTACTTAGTTGTTTATTATTTGCTGAATTGTTATGTACTGAATTGTTTACTATTTCTTATTCATTACATTGTTGTTGTTAGTCTTATTTGCTTTTTGTTTACTCATTTTAAATGAACACATAACAGCTATACATACGTGCATACATAGTTACTTGTTTACTGGCAAAGCGACAACAAATAAGATCATGATTATTGCTGTTGTTGTCTGTCGGCATTTAAATATTGGGTACGTGTATGTGTGTATGTGTGTATGGCTTGTGTTTACGTTTAATTTGAGTGTACGATAATGTAAACAACTTTAACAAACAAACATGATGATTATTCTAGAAATGATCATTAAGAGTATAAAAGCTGGCGCATCAACGTCAGCAGAGTCAGTCAGTAAAGAGTTAAGGCCCAACTATAATGTGCTTAACCAAACTTAAGCTAGTGTCAAAATTCAACGAAAAGCATGTCAAATGCTTAAGTAAATTACTGAAGACTTTTAGGTGGCTATATTGTACTTATTAAACTTAAAAACTTTTTACACTTAGTTGCAAACATTTGTACTTTTGGAAAACTATTTTCGTTTTTATTTCTTTAAAATGTAATATTTTTGACGAAATCTCATTAAATTTGTAAAAGTTATAAATATATTACCATAAACAAGTAAATCCATGTTTATCTTTTATTTATTTATAAAGTAAACGAAAACTAAAATAAAAAAAGTACTAAAAAAAGCAACAGTGGTTGCATCTTTTAATTGTAAACAATTATTTATTTTATTATTGGAAAATTATTATTTATTTATTTATTGGAAAATTTTTAAAAATGGATAGAAAACTGAAATTTCTGAAGACAGTGAAGTTAATGAATTGTGCATTTGATGGAATATGTGTTCTTCAAGAAATAAGAGAGACGATGAAGAAAAAGAAAACGCTCCTGCTCAGTACAGGAAATAAATAGAGACAGAAAAAATAATGTTTTCTTGACGAGTCATTTGCTTAAGCAAGAGCGAAATTGAACGCACTTTCCTTAAGCAAATGACACTTGACGAAACTTGACGAAAAGTTACTTAAGTACATTATAGTTGTATACATTTGATTGTGTGTATTCGCTCATTTGCTTAAGTTGCATTAAGCACATTATAGTTAGGCCTTTAGAGTTACAGTTAAACTCAGTGAGAGTCAGAGTTCAGTAGACAGACAGTGTTGAGTCTGTGATTAGTTAGACTTTACCGTGATCGTGTAAAGCGTATTAAGTGGTTACTATTGCTTTTGAGCATAGTACAGTGGTATTAAATTAAATAAAGTAGTAGCTGTTAAGTACTAAAAATCAAACAATCGTGCGTTTAATTTCATTGCAATAAAAGAATCCACGGAAAGCGTTTTTAAAAAGGTAAAAACGTAACAATATATATATATATATATATATATATATATATATATATATATATATATATATATATATATATATATATATATATATATATATATATATATACATATATATATGCATATTTTATTTCGTTTTTAGATTTAGTATCCGTATTAACGCTAAAAGGACCCTTGCGTATTTTAGTAGAGACTGCTTAAGAAAGAAATTAACAGATATTCCCAGCTTTAGTTTATTCATGTTGCTTAAATAAACTGGATAATTTCCTTTTCTAATTTTTAGCAACCGTTCTATACACCTTGGGTACTCACGCCTCAACCCAAAGAAGCAATTCGTCCGATTCAAATTTTATATATTAAAATTCCTTTTTGCGCAGATTCAATTTGTCGCACTCTCTGGCCAGTTGCATCGAAATGTATTGTATGATTTGCGTCTTTTAATATTTGCGGGTTCTTATGAAAAGTTTCAAACGTTTTGTTTGCTCAACAATGTATGGTTAACGGGGACGCTAAATACTGAATATATTCTTTATAACATTCTTGTTGCATTTTATATACGTCGATATGTGAATTAGGATCGCAAAAGCTATAAAATTTTTGCTCTGACTTGCATTTGTGCAGTGTATGCAAGTTTTGAATATTTTGAAAATTTCCGCTTTGAGCTATTTCGTCAGCTGCTTCAAGAATTTGCTCTTTCCTATATATATATATATATATATATATATATATATATATATATATATATATATATATATATATATATATATATATATATATATATATATATATATATAAGCACTCTTATTTTTCAAACTCCACGAATTTGGACAACACGTTTTTCACCTTGCCCATGAAAGAGCTCTCCAGTTCTGCAAACAAAAACTGTCACAAAAACAAAAAGCAAATAAGACTAACAACAACAATGTAATGAATAAGAAATAGTAAACAATTCAGTACATAACAATTCAGCAAATAATAAACAACTAAGTAATAAGAATCAATAATTCAATAATTAAGAATAACAACAATGCGGTATATTCTAGAGCAATTACAATAGGACTATTCACTCCAAATTCGTAACAATATATATATTAATATATATATATATATATATATATATATATATATATATATATATATATATATATATATATATATATATATATATATATATATATATATATATATATATATATATATATATATATATATATATGTAAATAAAACATACTACCTTTTAGCTTCTTCTTGGCTGTTGGCACTCACAACTTTTCTCATCATTACCAGATAGATTACCCTACAAGAAATGGATGACCGAAACTAAAACACACACAAAAATTATTTACTAACACATTTGTATAATAAAATATTTGACAACCCATATGATTGTCATTCGTGAAGAAATTTCCGTCATTGTTGTATTTGTGACATTTATTGACGTTAAAATTAAGTGATTCCCGGAAAACAATTTCTGTGGCGTACGTGCATACAGTGTAAAATGTTATTAAAATAATATAATATAATAAATATATATGTATATATATACATATATATCTACAATTTCTGTTGGACAATTCTTATATTTAGGTATTCAAAAATATTTTCTTTCAGGCCCATTCGCATATTTAAATGAAATAAAAGAAATTTCAATTGATGTAGGAATTGATGGGTTAAAATTATTTGAAAGTTCAAACAGGGTATTGTGGCCTATTCTTGGGTCCTATGTCGCTTTCCGAACGTTAGTCCATTTATGATCGGCTGCTTTTCAGGTTCTACGAAGCCCAAAAATGTTGATGATTTCATGAGAGATTTTTGTGCAGAAGTGAAGTCTCTTAAAGAAAATAGTGTAAAAATAGGTTTGAATTGAAGGTGTATGCGGTTCAACGTTCGGTTGTTTGTTTGCGATTTGCCAGCCAGGGCATATGTTACAGGTGTAATGTCGCACAATGGGAAGAATGGTTGCTCGAAATGTAGTTAAGAAGGGTCTTACAAGGAGAAAATGGTATGTTTTTTGAAAGAAGTTGGTCTTCCAAGAACGGATGAAACATTCCGTTCGAGATGTAATTCTTCTCACCACAGGGACGAATTTAAAGTCAGGGGAAGTGTTTTAGAAGATTCTGGTTTTGGAATGGTTTCTCAGTTTCCTATAGATAGCATGCATTTAGCAGATTTAGGAGTTACTAAAAAGTTGCTCGCTAGGCGAGAATGAAGTTCCACCATCAAACCCAGGTGAAAGATTTAGATTTTTTAAAATCATATTTATTTATCAATTTTTCTTCATTTCAGGCATTCTGGCGCTTCTTGGAAAATTGTTGGAGGGCCAGAAAATAATGGAGACAAAGTAATGGCGAATTAATTGACATTGAGTAGGGTACAGGCGGCAATTAGTAACCCAACAAGAAATTGCTAATAAATTGATTGTTATCGAGGCCAATGTAATTATGAGTATCAGTCTCACTAAAATTTTTATTTCAAATATATAATGTTTTCTAGGTAGCTTCCAAGGCAGATACATATAATGGCCCAATTCAAACTCTTGATGAAGTGTAAGGTGGGCACGAAGCGCCTGCAGGACTACCTCTGCCGCATGACTGGGGAAACGTCGACAAAGCCCTGGACGAGATCGCTAGCTTGCTTCCTTTGCGGACTATTGAGGCCGTGGAGGAAGTAGAAGGGAAAATGGACTCTCCCGATTTTGTCCAGGGAATGGTAAATAAAATTAAGATTTTTAATAACATAACTTTTTTATAAATTCTTCATAGATATCGTACGTTTTTAAGATTATGGGTGTTTCTGAAGATGTTGCTAGCGTCATTAGTGATATATTTACGGATGACCCGCTGGAAAGCTATAATTGGGATGGGAGGTGGGGAAAACGTCCTCTGGAAATCCTCTTAATTTTTGACAATGTGATCAGAAGTATGTACCCACATATACATACATATTTTAATCTAAAAAATATTTCATATGTTTTTCCACATCTTTTCAAATGTTTTCCAAAAGCTAGGTGCCTTAGCCTTTGAGCAAGGCGTTAAAGAGGCGATAGAACGCGCCCACCATCGCGTTAAGCAAAAGCGCTTTTTGAAGGCGCAAAAATAATATATAAATAATTAATAAATTAAAAATAATATATTAATAATATCAAATAAACATCGGAACCTTCGTAGTGAACGGACATGTTAGCGGAGTTTTTTTTACATACTAAACAAACAAAAATATTCGTAACAAGTACGTATTCGTAATAAGTACTGATTTTGTTAAACTTTGCCATACGTGATTTACGTTTACAATTTAAAGTTGTGAATTATATTACCAATAACATCTTTCGTTCCTAAATTATTTTTTAATTTCAAATTTTATTTACATATAGTAAGTATACCTTTTGCTTAATTTGTATTGAAAACTTTTAAATCCAATACTTCTGTGACTGAAGCACTTTATTTTTGGCGGGTGAACTAATATTTAGGAAGATAGTTGTATCCAAACACCCATTTCCCAAGTAAGTATGGACAGGTAAAACTACAAAACCAAAAATCTTTCAAACTAGCTTCAACAGCTAAAATATTTTAAAATGATGGCGCATGTAAATAAATCACAGATTTATTTTAATTTAAATTTCTGCAGATTTAAAATTCTGCAGAATGAACTGGACGTACCTATTACGAGTCAGATGTCGAGTAAGCCGCCTGAAACTCAACTTAAAGAGACATGACTTCGAATCTCTAATGGAAGGGTTTCTCAATTTCAAATTACTTTCCTGAGGCTTGTCAAGTTGCGGCAGATCCCTAAATGACTTTGACGAAAATATGTACATGTATATACAATGTATATACAATGTATATTATACATGCATACAGTACATACATATGTACATACTTACATATGTACTGTGTATCTATCCATGTCCCCTTGTGCTTTGGGCAAAAAGATTTATTTAGTTCCTTTGTTTCCCATTTCAAATTTCTCCTTTTGTTTTGTATTTTTTTTGGAAATGTTTCCATAAATGTTTGTGTTAATATTAGCTTTACAAATGCTTACACATATGTACATATATATGTACATATGTATGTACAGATGTGACTAATTTTGACATTTGCGTTCGCATACATGACGGTGGAATGGAAATTTGCGCATTTGTTAGCCTTCACACAATAATTTACACATAAAATAAATTTTAGCTACTAGAGTGATGCATATTCGTTTGTGGTAACTTTATATTATTAAATCATGGAACTGGTGATAGAATAATCTTTCGAGTAGGATGACATTTCGCTAACATTCGAATGACCGCAGCATTCGATATCGTTCGAATCGAAATTTATCAGGTATGTGATGGAAATCGTTTCGATTTAAAATGAAAACGTAAGCTCAAAACGTAAAAAATGGTTTTAGGTGTGACAAAAAACGTATCGATTTCATATTCCAATTTTGTTTCATTTTCAGTTGGTTCTAATAAAAATCAACTCTGCTACAAACCACAGATTAATAACCAGATTGGACACGGCCAATTGTCCCTAAGAAATCACCGAATGGCAGCACAGTGGCAGCCCAATGGCAACATAAAGTTAATGAAGGAGAGAATATTTGTCAAAATGTAACTCTATCTCTTTTCTTTTGTGGCAATTTCTTTATTTACATTAAGTTATTAGGGATGAAGTCAAATATTATTGGAATTGGCGCAAAAAAAAGCAGAAAGTCATGTTTTGGCGGACTTTCTGACAAAACAATCCCATAGCTATAACATAAAGCGAGTGAAGAAGAGTCAAAAAAGAAGAAGAAAATTTAAAAAGTGAAAAACCTTCAAAAATTTAAGTATTTTTTTGTTAATAAACTTCTATTATGTATTAATATTGTATTTTTATTCTAGGAGTCGCAGATGTGTTATGGGATGCCCAAAAGTGGAGAAACTACATCGCTTTCCAAAGGATCCGACAAGGTAAGTTTATATATTTCTGAATTTTACGCTTCCGGCCTAAGTTCCAATTAGTACGTACAACCAATTGGAACTTACATATGTATGTATGTGCTGTGTCTATTAGTAAAGTTGGTACTTTGTGCCAGAATACATACATAAGTGTATGAATTTGTTTTTTAGAATGCTAAGATAGAGCTATCCATGTTTTCTTTAATAAAAGTTACGAATGCTAGCAGCGGAGCAAGAAACCCTTAGCATTACGTGCTTAACGCTGTTTTACAATCGGAAGCAGATGGAGTTTAGGAAATATCATCTACATATGTCGTACAGTAAACAGTAGTGTAGAGCATGTAGTGATATGTGTATATGTGTAGCATTAGTAACTTCTATTTTATTAAATAAAATATGGATAATATAGACTATTTCAGTATTCTCAAAAAATACATTTTTGATTTATAAAATTTGTTATTCGATATATTCTGCAAAATATCTATTTAACATTTTATTGTTTGTTGTTGGCTTATCTGAGTATATGCCTATATTTCATTGGTGCTGACCATCACTGCCAAATCATGTTTGAAACGCATTCAAACGCATATACTTACAATGTATGTATATAAAAACTACAAATGCCACATTATTATCAATCAATAGAACTGAATCATATACATATGTACATACTTACATATGTATTTCTATTTGTAATATGGAAAAGCATGTAATTATAATAGCTTAAGAGGACTTTTATACAAACATAACACAACAAACATGATTTGGTTAAAGGGTAGTGATGATTTGGTCAGCACCAATGAAATATAGGCATATACTCAGATAAGCCAACAATAAACAATAAAATGTTAAATAGGTATTTTACAGAATATATCGAATAACGAATTTCACAAAGATTATAAACTTTGATTTATAATCTCAAACAAACAAAGTAAATGCATGAACTAAATATATATAATTGTATGTACTCGTATGTCTGTATGTACATACATATTTTTGACTAAGAAACCAAATCCATAAAAATAAACACCAACACAATTTTTTTTTGATATTATGAGTGGAAAATATGATTAAATTTATCATTTTTTTCTTTAACATTTTGGAAATATGTAAAATTTGTATTGCAAAAAAAGACTTAATTTTGGTTTCAAGGTATTAAAACGAAGAGATTCTCGGTTAAATCTGTTTTTGTTTCCATTCAGTGTTATTTTGAATATTTTTTCGGATTTCAACATTTTCGAATTATAAATGTATTTTAGTTAAAAAAAATATATAAAGTAATTCTACTTACATATATATTTTTTAAACTAGAATTCACCCTTTTAGAAAAGGTATTTAAATCAGTTTCAGGTCATGGGTTTTAAATTTATTTGTACAGAAAAGTGTTTTCTTAGAAGGGTATTTCATTAAACAGTGTTTAACATTAATATTTTTATTTTTTGTAAATTACTGTTCAAAAGATTATATTTTATCCTTTAAAATGGCACTATTTTTTAACCTTTTGCATGATGTATGTATATATATATATATATATATATATATATATATATATATATATATATATATATATATATATATATATATATATCACTTTGTTATTTTTGCTTTGAATATTATTTTAGGAAATGCTAATTTTGTTGGAATTTTGAAAATTGCATTTTCTTTTAGGAATTGTTGCTTTTGTTTTTTATTTGTGGTGGATGGGATCTGATGTTATGCTTTTTATTTTTCTCAAATATATAACATTAATTTATGTCTTTAAACATTTATGAATATTTAATAAATTTTTTTAGACGTGCGGAATGGCTTCACATTTTATGCGTAATGAAAACCACAAAGCGATTATATGCATGTAGTCGGCATTTTTCGGAGGAATTCATTTATGGCAACAAAATTTCGAAATTTGCTGTACCAAGAAGTGAATGTCCTGAACTAATCGCGAATGTAGTGTCGAATGATGAAAAATCGGTTTCAAATTTATTAAACTCACCTCCAATTCCTATTCTAAACGAAAGTATACAAACAAATGACAATTTGACAATAGATATTTCAATAGGTAGCGACATAAATGGCGGAGAACTGCAAATGGACGTAGATGAGCTAGATATAGGTAATGAAAAAAGTATGAAAAATTTAGATCACAAAACTGACAGTTATTCTAAATCAAAGACATTACAAGCTGCTCTAGATCATTACCGGACCCTATATTTAACAGAAAGGCTTCTAAAATCTAAGTTTAGAGCAGCTAATGCAAGGTTATCTAATCAATTAGATAAGTATAAAGAAAAAAATTCAGAAATTGGAATTGGAGTTGAAAAAAAAGAATGATATGTATTCTAAATTATCTAACTCACTTTCGATATGTTTAGAAAACAGTTTAATTAATCATAATCGGGAACCTAAAAACCGTCGGTATTGTATCGGATTAAAGCTTATTGCTCTAGCGGTGTATTTTCTTTCCCCTCTGGTTTACCGCTATTTGTCAAAATTATTAGATTGGCCTGAACTAAGAACTTTACGCCGGTTTGTAAAGGATTGGCCAAAGACCCCGGGTAATTTGAATGGTACGTTTGAAGCTTTAAAATTACGTGCGCGAGAATTTAAAGAGGAAGAGAAATACATACATCAGTGTATCTTGCCATGAAATGTCTTTGAAAACCTTCCTTGAGTATGATAGGTTAAAAAAAAGAATAGGTCTTGAAGGTTTCGGTGACGAAAATCGTTCCAGAAATATAGCAACTAGCGGTATGGTGATAATGGCAAGTGGTATAGGTGGCAATAGTTGGTCGCAAGCAGTATCATATTTTTTTATTCAGGGTAGCTGCAAGGGAAGTGTTATGAAAAGATATATATTCGAGGCCATTTCTAAATTACAAGCAATAGGTTTAAATGTTTGCCAGTTCGTTTGCGATCAAGGATCCAATTTTGTAAATTTTTCTAAACTTGTTCAGGTTACCGAACATCGCCAATATTTTATAGTTAATAATAAAAAAATATATTTCATGCATGACTGTCCCCATTTGTTGAAAAGTGCATGTAATTGTCTTCTTAATTCAGACCATAAAGTTTATTTTAATAATAAGCTTTTATCATGAAAAGATCTAGTGCACTTTTTTAATATCGATTCGAATTCGTTGAAATGTGCTCCTAAGCTAAGTACGGAGCACATTAATCCAAATAATTTTCAGCGCATGAGAGTAGACTTAGCAGCTCAAGTCCTAAGTCGCACAGTAGCTAAAGGTATGCGCACATTGAAAGCATCAGGTAAATTAGATTCTAGGATGTTTCATTTATTTTTAAATACAGCAGAATATTTAGAATTTTTCAACAACGTCTTTGATATTTTTAATAGTCGTGCAGAAAGCCTTATTTTCACTGGATCAAAAGATCAATTTGAACTTTTAAGGCAGGCCTCAAAAAAACTTAGAACTTTTACAATCATAGACGAAAGGGGTAATAATATTACAAAGGCTTTCAAGTTCGCTTCTGGGTGGCTTACCAACATCTCGGCCCTAAAAAGTCTTTGGTCACATCTTAATCAAGAAGGTTTTCGTGGCCTAAAGACTCGAAGACTGAGCCAGCAGGACCATTTAGAGCACTTTTTTGGACAAATTCGAAAGGGTTCTGGTAATCCCGTCCGCATAACTCTTCGGAATTTTCGAGCTCATTTCAAAAGCGTTGGGGTCTATATTACGTTAATGTTGTTGTGAACGGCAACTGTGAAGACGTTTCTCCTGAAGATAAAATTTTAGATTTTTCAATTGTAGACCTAGCTTATAGCTTTGACCCAAATAATACCCAGTGGGATGACTTTCATGCATTGCCTAATCCCTGCCCATCCGTTAAAAAGACGGATGTGTATGATAAAAGTGTTGGAGAGAGGACTATATTAGAAAGAAATGCATTTGTTTATATATGCGGCTATTTTTATTGCAAATTGCACCAAGCACATTTGTGCACTTTCGCTTTGCCGAACTTTGAGGAGCAGGAGGAAATTCCAAAGGACTATTATTTTACATATGAGAAGCAGTTCGATTAGTGTTATCTAGTAAAACCTCCACAGGGCTTTGTTGACTATTTATACTATAAAGCTAGAGAACAAGTTTCATGATTTGTTTAATCAGAACTGCCACCGCTGAGGTATACGACAAATAATATTCCACACTTTTGGGCAGAAAAGCCTTATTTGTGCTGTGATGCAGTTAAACATGAAGACATTTTGAATCTTTTTATTAGAATCAGAATTTACTTCATTCTTAGGTATTTTAATGCAAAATTAAAGGAAATAATTTTATTTTATTTTTTTTTTTTATTTTTATTCCGGCTCTAGGTAATATATTAAATAAAACTTCTTTTTTTTTTGTTTTAGAATGATTTACACATTTGTCTTTGTTGTAATTTGTTCTTTGATAACTATCACATTTAATTTGCCTTATAAAATACGATAAAGTTTGCTTTACTTAAATTCCTGAAGAAGAGAACCGATGGTGATCGAAATATGGAATAAAAAATAAAATTTAAATAAAACAAAAAAAAGAAGTTTTATTTAATATATGACCTAGAGCCGGAATAAAAATAAAAAAAAAAACAAAAATTACATATCATAAGGTCGGAAAAATTAACAAATATATACTGAAATAATTTTAAGCAAAAATTTTTATGAGTATCAAATAAATAACTTTTTTATTTGAGTTTAATATATTTGAAATTTAAAATTTTTTGAAACTTTTTCATTTGCTCTAAGTGAAGATCTAACTTTGTTCCCAATTTCATCTGCAGTTACGTACAAATATGTAATTAGATGCTTTCAGTATATACCGGACAAACGTATTTCTTATATAGATACACATAAGTAAGTATGTTTTATTCCTTTATTGAAATTTTTCACATTCGCCTTAAAAATTAGTTCAGGACTTCATTTCTTGATTTAGCACATTAATATAAATCTTCTTTAATTAATATAAATATAAATATATACATAAATATTTTTTAACTAATGGTTATGAATGTAATTTTTTCTACTTTATTAACATTTACTTATTTAATCGTCAAACATAAACACTTCACCTCATTTGCATACTAATACCACATTAACAAAACATAACACATTAACCTCCTGAAAAATATATGTATATAAGACTTGATCAAATCAGAACACATAAAACGTTTCCATACATGATCCACGTTTACAAAACCAATTTAAATTGTACATATTTCGTTTCTAAATTATTACCTAACTAGCTGACCCGGTCCGCGTTGCTGGCCCTAAGCAAACATTAGTGTTATATTACCACACGATTTAAATTGAGCGTTTAACGAAATTTACGGCCTTTAAAGAAAAATACATGGAATACATGTCATAAAGTTTTGGAGTCCATACGTTACATATATATGTCCTGTTTTATATGTATAGATCTTTAACTTATTGTACAATGTTGCACGTAAGTAAGCGCGGAATATCTTGTGTTATCGAATGATGTTAATCAGCCCAATCATGAACAAAAATTCCGTGGGAGTTTTTTCATTTTTCCCTTTTCTGCAATCATGAATACATTTTTCCCCTTTTTTTTCAACTGTGGGAAGAGAAAAAAATTCGAAGTAAAAAAAGTAGGCATCATCAATAAAAAAAAGGGGGAAAAACAGTTTTATTTCTCAAGTTTGTTTTCACTTACAATTTTGAAGGGAGTTTGCAGAAAAATGTAAGTATATATTTTTTTAAATTAAAATAAAACAAAAGAAAAAAATTTTAATGAAATTCCTAGGTCAAAAAATACCAATAAAAATCAAATGCAACGCCTGGTGACCTTAATGGAAGCCAATGTAGATATTGCGTGTGGATTTCACAAAGGCAGCAAGGAAACAGTTGCAAGATTTTGGAAAAACGCCGAAACGGAGCTAAATTCTTTGGGCCCTCCAGTGAAATGTACTGCCGAATGGAAAAAGGTTAGATATTTGAAAAAATAGTGTGTATGTATAAATATGTGTTTTATATTTTCAGGTGTGGGCAGATCAAAAAAAATATGTTAGGCAGAAAGCTGCTCAAAATCTAAGAGATAAAAAAAGTACTGGAGGTGGCCCGAACAAGGAACTAAAATTTTCTCCTATAGAGGAAGCCATTTACAACCTCGTTGGAATGAAATCTGCTGTCGAAGGTGTAGCAGTAAAGTCCTATGGACTTAACTCTACAAAAATTATAGAAGATTTAATTCTTACTCCTGCAGATGAAGCTCTTTTCGAGGACGTATTATCACAGGAGCCGGAACAACCAAAAGAGATTCCTCAAAGCATAATGCCACCGACTATTACAACTGCTTTACCAGCTTCAACTCCCCAAAAAATTACAGCTTTTAAAAAATTAACTGCCCAGAAAGAACCTGATAAAACTGCATACGATGCCCTTCAAGCTGAGCTTGAAGTACAAAAGGAATTAGTAGAAACATTGAAAGTGATAGTAGAAAATCAAAAGGATGAGCAGCAAAATACAAAAAGAATTTATCGATCCCTCGAAAAACTTAACGAAAATAACGATAAACACTTTAAAAAAATGCAAGATCTCAAAACTGAGGAAATCGAAGAATTGCGACGGCATAATGCTTTTATGGAAAAGCAAAGAATAAAAGAAATAGAATATAAATTGGAGAAAAATAGATTAGAAATGCAGCTCCGGAAATTCAATTAATTAAAATAAGAAATATTTGACTTTTGTGACAAGTATAAACATGTAGAAAACTTTAAAATTTTAAACTAATGAATTTTTTACTTTAAAAATGAATCCGCAATATGCATTGTACTCGTACGTTATGTTATGAATCAACATTTTTTAATTAATAAGTGAATTTGTGTTTTTGTTTTCATGTTCGAAGAAATTTTTATGTTACATTTTAATAAACAAACATTGAAAATATACATATGTACATATTTGCGTTTCATAAAATTTATTTACAAACAAATTATAAAAGTGTATGGCCAATATTAGCTCTTATAGCTTGAGCTGCAGCTAAATACTGATTTGATACGGTTGCTGCTACTTCCTCTTCCGGCATACTTAAATCTGTAACTTCATTGCATGAGTCCTTCACCTTATAATGGATGCAAATGTTGTGTAAAGCACAGCATACATTTATAATTTTTGCTGCTTTTTCAGGAGCGTAGTATAACTCTCGTGCGCCAAGGAGACACCTCCAACGATTTTTCAATACCCCATTAGTACGCTCAATAATATTTCTGCATTTTGAGTGCACCTCGTTAAATCTCATTTCTGAAGATCCATCTTCTGGGGCACGATGTGGAGTTAAGAGCCATGGCTCTAAAGGGTATCCTGCGTCTCCTATTTATATAAAAATATTATTATTTCATTTTCATAAATTTTTTTAACAAAAGCTTACCTAATAGCCGATAGTTGGTTTCGCCTTGCAAATACTTTTGCTCAAAGTGAAATCGCAGGTCGCTATTGTTCCATATAAATGAGTCATGGGAAGCGCCTGGGTGGGATGGATCAACGAAACGGATTTTTAACTCGTCATCACAAAGCTGTAAACAATAAATTAATCAGTTTAGCGTTTGAGAAATAGAATATTATTACGACTGAACACTGCCTAACTTCTAGAGCTATTACCGTTTCAAAAAATTATTTCTTTGGAAGTATAAATAAAAACTTCGTGTATCAATTAATACTTACCAGCATAACATTTAAACTAAATTTTCCTTTTCTGTTGTAGAAAAGGTGTTTGTTAGCAGTTGGAGCTATTATTTGAACATGGGTTCCATCGATGCAACCGGTAACTCCAGGAAAACGGAATTTATTATAAAAGGCCAGAGCAATTTTTCGTTTTTCTTCTACGGTTTTCGGTACATTTATCCAAATTGGGCAAAGATGGGTTTCAAAAATATTTAGCACATCGTTCAGTACCATGCTGAAAGAAGATTGAGCTAAATGCACGTCACAGTCCTTGCCAATACCGGTTTGATAACCGCCTTCCGCAAAAAAACGCAAACATCCACTAAGCTTAACTATCGCTGGAATAGCAAATTGTTTTTTGGGCTGTTGAGAGTGTTCTGTAAGCACTTCCAATAAATAACGGAAAGCAGGTTTATTTACGCGGTAGTATTTTTGAAACCTATAATTTAACAAAAAGGAGTGGTTAAAATCAAGAAAAATTTGTTTTTATTTGCTTACAGTGATTCTGGCAACTCAAGTGGGTTAGACATATCGCGCAACTGCCTTCTTGCAATCTTTCGATTTCTTAATTGCTGCTCATCTTCTACAATGGACACACTCCCCGCAAGAATCCGATAAGCAATACTATGCATTTCAATTAATTTTTTTTTTGTTTTTTAATTTATTAAACTTGCGATAAACGTTTGCAAACAACAAGAAATTCACTCACAATAAGCAAAACAGCTGACTTCGAAATTTCGATTTTCCTTCTCCCTTATTTTTCTTTCCCGAGGTATTTGTGATTGGAGAATTGTTTTCTCGAGAAAATTTTTTTTGCGGGAAACAAATTTCTCGAGAATATTCATGATTAGGCTGAATATTTTGTAAATAAACCGAAAACTCGGATTTTTTAATGCAACATTTCGAAAGTTTTAACATTTTGGTATTGGATCATTATTAACATAGGTTTTTTGTAAATATCTTTGCAACTACATAACCGATTTAAGAATTTGATATCTCGTTTTGAAGAACATGACAACGGCTTTCCAAAAAAAAGTAAAATAAAATAAAAAAAGCACAAAAAATAAATATATGTATATGTCATTGGTGGTGCAATATGAAAATTGGATTTTGCCACGCCCCTACGCCCACAGACCACACAAAAATCAGACTTAACAGTGTCACCCGCCCGAGTATTCTGAAGGTTCTCTGAAAATTTCGTCAAAATCGGCCCAGCCGTTTTGGAGCCATTTCGTTACATACATACATACATACACACATCCTATTTTATATATATATATAGATTTTAAATTTCATTTATATACGTTTTGTTTGATTTGTATGGAATTAAATTTTTCTGAGACAATAAGGAATTGAATTTAGACTTAAGCACTTCCATATTGGCAGAAATTAAAATACTTTTAAGCATGTACAATGTACATGCTTACAAAATATATGTATGTACATTGTACATACATATATTTTGTAATTTTACTAAAACTATTATATTATTCCTAGCAAACGTAAGGGATTCATGTGAAACAAAGTGATTTCATATCAAATCCATTTTCTTGTGCGAATACTGAATTTCAGTTTAGTTTTAAACATTTAAGCGCTTAAATTTATGTTTGCTAGGATAGCATCAAGGATAAATAAAAACACAAATACTGGATAACTATCCTGAATTTGTTTAAATTTTATTAAATCCAGGAGTAAGTGTAGCGAGCACACCATAAATGCTTGTGCATTTTGAGCTTCTCCTTACTCAAGACCATCATGCGTGGTGAAGAACCACATCCTACAAGAGGTGATGCTGTTTAAAGCAAAACATTGTAGATCTAGACCAGGCAAGGTCGAAAAAAATCATCTTCAAAATTGTCTTTTTTTAAATTAAATTTATCGACAAAAAATATAAGTAAAGAATATTTATTACTAAGTATCAATGAAACCGAATGTTCATTTAAATTCCAGCATCCGCAGGGTTATTGGTTCTGCCGATATTGCGTTGTAACCTGGTCAACAACTGAAAATAAATTGAAAATTTAATTAATTTTACACCGTTTTTGTACTTTTCCAGATTAACAACCGTACTTGCATATACTTACAAGAGATTTCTTCTTAACTTGCTCTGGACTACATTAAGGTATAGGTACATAACACGCATTACACGCGTGCGCAATTGAATGCGTTGTGTACTTTTTACACGTTACACGCGTCAAGTTGCACAACACGCTTCATATTTGTTCATACTCAATCACCTGGTAACAATATTTGCTTCATAATATGAGCTAAGTAGCCGCCATTTTTAAACATGACGCGTGAAAAGTTGAAAGTTGACGAACTTCACGCGTTCGACGCGTTGCCGACTTTTCTATGTACCTTGTTATATGAAAATACTCTAGTTCAACTTTTTTGACAGAAGTCTACAACGCGCTGACGCGTGTAACGCGTGTTATGTACCTTCACCTTTAGAGGTTCTGTCTGCCGTCCACCAGTTTGGTTCTCCAGGTAAACAAAACACATGCACATCTAAAATAAATTATTGTGTTATATCTTCTTTTTTTACCCTAGCACTACATACATATTTACCATTCTCTTGATGTTATGACTTCTGGTAAAGCTTCGTACAGACGATGCAAACACTTTGCAGCAAGTTGAGAATAACTTGCAGCGAATGTTTGCACAATTGTTCAGACCAATGCAAATATTGCATGAAAATTTATTGCTTCAATCAGTTTTCGATTTGCATGAAAACTTTTGCTTGATTGTTGCGTGCAATATATTGCTTTGGAGTTCACATTTGTTTTCAGTTTCTTTATGCAAGACAATCAATAAAGATGTGTTTAAATTATGTCGACTCAAAAATCACGAATTGCTGCAATTGCTGTATTAGCACTTGTAATTAAACGTAAAAAATCAAAGAAGTTTAGAGTCGGTAAAAAAACGAAAGTACTGGGTGAGAGAGTGGATTTCGAAAGGAAATGAAAAAGGCGTTCATGCTAACCTTTGAAAAGAACTAGAAAATGAGGATGAAGCAAGCTATTTAAATTTTTTCTGGATGTCCGTCAAAGATTTTTTATTAGAAAAAGTTAAACATTTTATAACTAAAAATGACATTGTATTGCACCCCGCGCTGCCACTAAATGAGCGATTAGCCCTCACATTACGTTTTTTTTAACTACTGGTATGTATATAAAATAATAAACATTTTAATAAACTTTTCCATTTTTTATTTTAATATTTTACATGTGATTCATATCATTCTCTGATGTATCTTTTTCGCATCCCGTTGAGTACGGTGTGAAGCATTGTGCTTGAATGTTGCAGAGCTGTGTATAAATGTCTGAAACGGGAATATCTTAAAGTAAATAAAAACAGTTATATATATATATATATATATATATATATATATATATATATATATATATATATATATATTTTACTCACCATCAGAAAGGTTAAGAACTGGTGAATTGGTAGACGAGTATACGAGCTTTGAAGCAGAAGTAGAGCAAGAAAAAGTACCCTCATTTTCCATTTCCGATACTTCTAAGATAGCTCTTTGAATTTTCCTCCGAAGTAAAAGTACATACATATATTTTAGTGTGACTTCAACAATCTGAGTTCAGATGCCACAAAGTCACCGAAAACTTGAAATGCACAAAATGTACCGAAGCAAAAGATATTCGTGAAGAGTTTAACAATTTTTTTCTTTCGCCTGATGGTGAAGTTTCATGGCAATATAAGTATCTATAAAATAAATATACACAATTTGATTTAAATTTTAGTACCTACCAAATTTTGAATTTTATAATTTGTTTCTTTATCATTAATAATAAAGTTCAACGCATTAAAAAACTCCCATTTGCTGGTAAAGGTTTCCGAGGTACCTTGGCCACTCTTTTTTTGTTTTACTCGGCGGAGCTCTTGCATATACTGGGTACGCAAATTATGAATTTTCGTTTTGATTTCTTTTTCACTTGAATTTAATTTTTTAGCAATTTCAATATACGCACTTTGTTTTTCATATTTGTTTTTATAGTCTGGTGAAGACACATCCCACAGGACGGAGTAACTCTAATACTCTTCTATTAATATTTTCGTCAAATGCACAAAATGTACCGAAGCAAAAGATATTCGTGAAGAGTTTAACAATTTTTTTCTTTCGCCTGATGGTGAAGTTTCATGGCAATATAAGTATCTATAAAATAAATATACACAATTTGATTTAAATTTTAGTACCTACCAAATTTTGAATTTTATAATTTGTTTCTTTATCATTAATAATAAAGTTCAACGCATTAAAAAACTCCCATTTGCTGGTAAAGGTTTCCGAGGTACCTTGGCCACTCTTTTTTTGTTTTACTCGGCGGAGCTCTTGCATATACTGGGTACGCAAATTATGAATTTTCGTTTTGATTTCTTTTTCACTTGAATTTAATTTTTTAGCAATTTTAATATACGCACTTTGTTTTTCATATTTGTTTTTATAGTCTGGTGAAGACACATCCCACAGGACGGAGTAACTCTAATACTCTTCTATTAATATTTTCGTCAAATGCACAAAATGTACCGAAGCAAAAGATATTCGTGAAGAGTTTAACAATTTTTTTCTTTCGCCTGATGGTGAAGTTTCATGGCAATATAAGTATCTATAAAATAAATATACACAATTTGATTTAAATTTTAGTACCTACCAAATTTTGAATTTTATAATTTGTTTCTTTATCATTAATAATAAAGTTCAACGCATTAAAAAACTCCCATTTGCTGGTAAAGGTTTCCGAGGTACCTTGGCCACTCTTTTTTTGTTTTACTCGGCGGAGCTCTTGCATATACTGGGTACGCAAATTATGAATTTTCGTTTTGATTTCTTTTTCACTTGAATTTAATTTTTTAGCAATTTCAATATACGCACTTTGTTTTTCATATTTGTTTTTATAGTCTGGTGAAGACACATCCCACAGGACGGAGTAACTCTAATACTCTTCTATTAATATTTTCGTCAAATGCACAAAATGTACCGAAGCAAAAGATATTCGTGAAGAGTTTAACAATTTTTTTCTTTCGCCTGATGGTGAAGTTTCATGGCAATATAAGTATCTATAAAATAAATATACACAATTTGATTTAAATTTTAGTACCTACCAAATTTTGAATTTTATAATTTGTTTCTTTATCATTAATAATAAAGTTCAACGCATTAAAAAACTCCCATTTGCTGGTAAAGGTTTCCGAGGTACCTTGGCCACTCTTTTTTTGTTTTACTCGGCGGAGCTCTTGCATATACTGGGTACGCAAATTATGAATTTTCGTTTTGATTTCTTTTTCACTTGAATTTAATTTTTTAGCAATTTCAATATACGCACTTTGTTTTTCATATTTGTTTTTATAGTCTGGTGAAGACACATCCCACAGGACGGAGTAACTCTAATACTCTTCTATTAATATTTTCGTCAAATTCCGATCCCACATATTAATGATGTCATTCGTTTTTACCCCTTACAGAAATCCATGTGCAGGCTCGTTTCAGCACACATAAGTTCAACAAGGTACACTCGTCTGCAAGAAATATAATTGAAAGAACAATATCAGTTCTCAAAAGCAGATTCAGATGTTTGTCACGAACTTTATGGTATAAAAATTCCAAGGTTGTTAAAATATAGACATTTGTTGTGCTTTTCACAATATGTGTAATTTTAACAAAATTGAACCATACCCAATGTTGGACAATAACAATGTAACAGTCTAATAAATGATGAAGGCCGCAGAAACCGAGACAATATTGCACGCAGTTTGCAATATCAATTTTATAAATTTAATTTTTATTCATTCATCAATTCACTGAATATGTTTAAATTAATTTATTACTTCATTAATACTTATTATTAATCAATTTAAATACTTGTGTAAATATATTAACATAAAATATAATAAAATGAATTTTTTTTTTTTTTTTTTTTTTCACGCTAATATATGTTTATTGTATCTTCAAATAATTGAACTAACAATAAGTGTTCAAATCTTAAATATATAAATAATTATTAGGCCCAACCAGTGTCGGACATAAACTTAGTGATAATAATTAATAATACATAAAATTCATGTTACGCACAAAAAATATTTTCAAAGAATTTCATCTGGAGAGTTGCGTATTAATGCCGTAGTGTCCCTCTTTTTTAAGCGGATGTGTCCAGGAAAGTTCAAGATGTTACGAGCAAGGGGATTAGGATGGAACTCGAGTTTTGTTAAATATTTTCCAGCATATTTTGCAATTTCAGCGGTCACAAGTGGCATATTTAAATCACGATGTAAAATAGAATTTTTCAAGTACCATGGAGCCGTAGTTATTAACCTTAATATTTTGTTTTGCATTCGTTGGATTCTCTCTACATTGGAAGCTGAAGCAGTGCCCCATAGCTGAATTCCGTAACACCATATCGGCTTCAAAAGCGACTTGTATATTAAAAGTTTACAATCTAGACTGAGGGTAGAATTTCTACCAATCAGCCAATGTATCTGGGTTAATTTAGGCTTCATTTGTGTCAGCTTAGAGTCAATGTGGTGTTTCCATGTAAGCCGTCGGTCGAGGTGAATACCAAGATATTTCACATGTGAATGTTGAGGAACAACTTGATTGTTGATTTGAATGGGGGAACAAGTATCTCTTCGTAGGGTAAATGTAACATGAACACACTTTTGTTCATTTACTTTTATTCTCCATAAGTTCAACCACAATTCCAACAGGTTAATATGTTGCTGAAGATAACGGGATGCCTCGTGAGGGTTTTCATGCATACTAAGGCAGGCTGTATCATCGGCAAATGTAGAGGTGAGGATATTACTGCTCAAAGGCATATCACAGGTATAAATCAAATACAAAACTGGCCCCAGTATACTCCCCTGAGGCACCCCAGATGAAATGGTTTCGGGCACACTCATGAAGTCTCCTTCCACGACAGTGAACTTCCGGGCAATAATGTAACTTTCCAAAAGATTTACAATGTTTATTGGTAGATATGTCTTCAATTTTAGAATTAGGCCTTCATGCCACACTTTATCAAATGCCTGAGAGACATCAATAAATAGGGAAGAACAATACTTTCTTTCTTCAAATGTTCTTCTTATGAAATGACATTGTTCAATGGTGCTGTGCTGACTTCTAAAACCAAATTGATGGTCCGGTATGCATCCATTATCAGCTAGAATTGGGGACAATTTTGTCATGAGAAGTTTTTCAAAGAGCTTCGAAATTGTTGACAGCAAACTTATTGGCCTATATGACTCAGCCTTGGTAAGATCTTTACCCGCCTTTGGAATCATTTTGACCATGGCAAGTTTCCAGCTGTGTGGGTAATACTCCAGTCGTAAAATGCCATTAAAAATAAATAACAGGATTCTAATAGCAATACGAGGCAACTGCATCAGCATCTTGTTACTAATTCCATCAATACCCGGGGCCTTCTTTGGATTGGTTTCAGCAATTAGTTTTTGTACATCAAGCATCTTAAACTTTATAGGTCGAGGGGGTAGAGCAACTACGCTCGGCAAATCAACAGCACCAGTACATGTGTTTGGGGTAAATACGTCTTTTAAATGACCAGCTAATATGTTACCTTTTTCAGTATTAGTTCTTGCCCAACCTCCGGTAGAAGTGCGCAGGGGTGGTTTAGACTCAACGGGTGTTTTAAGCTTTTTAGCAGCGCGCCACAAGGAGTAATTAGATGCTGCAGTGACATCGAGACCTTCCAGGTAGTTCTTAAGAGAAGCAGATTTTTCAGCTGAAAGCAACTCTTGGAGTCGTTTAGTGCATTCTCTAAGTCTGATTTTATGTTGGGGCGATCTGTGCTGTTGCCATTCCCTTCTAGCTCTTCTTTTTTCACATACGAGACGTTCAATGTCCGCAGAATAAATTCTATTAAACCCAGTCTGCGGATGGGAGGTAGTGGCATGTTTAGCAGCCTGTTTAATATTCTCGGTAAGATTGGCAATGTTAAGTTCAATATCATCGGGAGTTCTAAGCCTGATGTTTTCCGTACAATGACTACTGAGATATTTTTTGAACCCCAGCCAGTTAACACGATGTATCATCTTCACATATGGGTCAGGTAAGTCACTTCTTAGTGGGCTACAAATTGTAACGATCGTGGGAGAGTGATCGGAGGAGAGATCATGTGAAGCTTCAACATGAATTAAATCCCTAGGGATATTTTTCATGACCCCAAAATCTATAACATCCGGAATTTTTTGTATGTCAGTAGGCCAGTAAGTGGGCTCCCCACTAGAAATGACATCCAAATCCATTTTTGAAATTGTGTTGAACAATGCTCGACCTCTAGGAGTAATAAGACGCGACCCCCAGAACGTATGCTTTGCATTGTAGTCTCCAGCTGCTACGAAACAAGGGCCAAGAGTTTTGTAAAAATCCTCGTATTGATCTTCACTGATTGAAAATCTGGGAGGGGAGTAAACTGATGAAAGCACAAGATTTGAACAAAAATTTTCGATGCAAATATTTGTTGCTTGTAGATGGTCTTCACAAGTGTTCTCAAGAATATAGTGCTTGAGTCTTGACTTTATTAGAATTGCTGATCCTCCACATGCTCTTCCTCTCGGGTCCTTTGTATCATATAAGGTGTAGCCACTCATTTTAAAAAGGCTTCTCGAAGTCAAATGAGTCTCAGATACCAACATTACATCAATATTCTTCACCGTGAGGAAGTGCTCTAGTTCGTTTCTATGTTGGCGAATGCCGTTAGCGTTCCAGAAACATAACTTTAACGTGTTCATGGCTTGTTAACTAATGCTAGAAGCAGAGTGTTCTGCATTCGCAGCATTTCTTGCATCATGCTAGTCATATTTGTCGTAAAGTTGCTTATAGTTTGCACCAGATTATCAATAGTAGCTTCAATAGAGTTGATCTTCACAGCGTCAGCATACGATACATGTGAAGTGATTGGTTGGGCCATTAGGGGATGAGTAGCGGAGTACGTATTTCCTGCTTGAGCTGGAGTTACTTTAGGCTTTTGGGTCATAGCTTGTTTCACAAAAGAGAATACAGGACATCCTCTGTAGTTAGCAGTGTGATTACCTCCACAATTACTGCACTTTTTTTCCTTCTGGTCCTTCGACTTATTGCAAATAGCAGTGTTGTGTAATTCACCGCACACAACACAAACAGACGGTAATTTGCAATAAGTTTTCGTATGGCCATATTCTTGACAATTATGGCACTGTACGGGTCCTGAGCGCTTGTGTGGTTCTTCGACTGTAATTTTCCGGTATAACAGATATTTTAAATTATAAATTGGATGGGTCTCATTTTTCTTCAATTTTATATCATTCGGCTCCAATTCAACGCGAAATAAGGGTTGGGGGATCTTCTCCCTGTTTATTATGTTAGAGACATTCTTTACCTTAAATCCCTGGAGGGTGAGAGCATCTTTAATTTCCTCAGGAACTACATAAGAATCTATGCCTTTCAATACGATCTGTAGGCCTTTAGCACTCTTAAGCTGGAATGTGTAGAAACTTGTTTTATTTTTTTCGAATTCGTTAACCATTTTGCGGAAGTCTTTTTCATCATATATTTGAACTTTTGTTTCATCAATGTTACCACGTTTTATTGGAACAATGTGAAATGACTTTTCACCAATGGCCGAGATTAGTTTTTTAATAAGTGTGTTCGAGTTTTTTTGTCTCAGATAGATTGGTGGTGGTTTTGAAGTTTTTTTCGAAGATTCTTCGGGTTTATCGCTGTCATCTTGTAATATTTTAAACCGGTTTTGACGATTAGCTGAGGCGGCGTCGTTGTCTCTGGATATTTTCGG
Organism: Germaria angustata; assembly: GCA_963681545.1. NCBI lineage: Eukaryota > Metazoa > Arthropoda > Insecta > Diptera > Tachinidae > Germaria > Germaria angustata. The sequence continues at coordinate 79,883,082 of OY812999.1, read as the reverse complement.
AACAGATGAGATTTTGGATGAATTTGGGCTTCGCCCGCGCTTTACTACCGTTACATATCTGTCCATTCCGACAGGCACTTTAGGTTTTTGAATATTATCGTCCATTGTGATAACTGGGTTAAGTGATGAACACGAGCCCAGAGCGGATAATGGCGCTGACTTAAATAACGATGAACTAGGCAATGGTAATATTACCGAATCACTACTTGGCATCGGAGTAAGCGAATTTGATCGCTCACGTAAAATTGGCTTTGCCGTTAGAAAAAGACTGTCATCCAATTTTTTCTTTTTATTGTTTGCATTAAGAGCTTCAGAACTCACAGTAAAATAGGCATTTCTGCCGTTAGAACTCACTTCACAATTTTTTGTTTTTGAGGTACTCATGCAGAGTATTCCTCAGTCACTTTGTTTGTGTTTTTTGTTTTTTTGTTGTTTCAGTTTATACGAAAAATATTATTAATGCAAGTAAAGCAAATTTAACAAAAACTGTACTTATTACGAATCAGTACTTATTACGAATATTTTTTTTTTTTGTTTGTATTTTTGTTTGCTTAGTATGTGAAAAAAAAACTCCGCTAACACGTCTGTTCACTACGAAGGTTCAACAAGACTGAAAATGAATTTTAAACAAAATAAAATGAATATTAATATTTGTACAGGTTTAGTTGTTCTTTTTGTATTTGCAACAGTTCTTGTTTTATAAAGTTTTTCTCATACGCTAATTTCTCTAATTCTTTATGATGCCTTTCATTTTCTAATCGTTGTTTACGTAATTCTTCAGTTTGAGCATTGGTGGCTTTAATATTTTCTCTAAAGCGGTCTGACAATTTCTATAATGCTTTTTGGATATGTACTTATGTATGTACGTCTACTGTTACAGTCTAAATTTTTAAGGATTTCTGTATTTCCTTCCATAGTACTACGGCACTGTAGTTAAAGTTGTTGATATTGCCGCATAACAATTAGTTTCATCTGACATGAACTTTTTTAAGTTGTACTGAAGATAATGATTTCGTGTTTTTTATTAAATTTTAAACAGGCTACTTCGTTCAATCGTATTTAATAAGCCAAATTACATGTGATAGTTATTAAAGAACAAATTACAACAAAGACAAATGTGTAAATCATTCTGACAAACACCAGCAGAACGGAACAACATGCTGTTTTCGAAAGCCGCCACACTTTCATCATCAGCGTGATTTCAACTCTTCTTTTTTTAGACAAGGTAGATGTGGTTGGTAATTCTTTTTCATGGACTTCTTCTGCATCAGTTGAATCTGTAGAGTCTGACGACTGCCGTACATTCTCTTCTTCACGTTGAAAGCCATAGGAAACACTATTGTCTATGCCGTCGATAATATCATATAGACCACATATCTTTGCAATAGCTTCATCTCTAGCCGAAATGTAAAGCTGATTGTAAGGCCCTCCTCCAGTAGCTCGTGATTCCCTTTTATTTGTTGCTAGAGCTTCTTTTTTATTTGTGTTTTCTTATCACCCCATGAAGCCTATGAAATCAATATGCTAAAATATTTTATTTCAATAATGAAAAAACATACCTTTTTACAAGATGGCCCAATACTATTCAAATTATCTGAAAGTGTTTGCCAAAGTTTCTCGATTTCTATTCGATCTCCTTTGCCAAAACCCTTTGCTAACTGCGGATACTTTCCCATAAATTGAATAACCATCTCTTCCTGTTGAGTATTTATATGCTTTCCCCTATAAATATTAATATGTATGCAGATAAATCTATCTGTCTTAATTATTTTAAAGGATTTTACTTACATTTTAAACCAAGTTATTGCACGCAATTTTTTTTTCAAAGAAACAAAAATTTTAAAATCGTGAACGCCCGCTTATAGATTTAAAAATGCAAAAAGAATACAAATTCCGTTTTCCATCACATCTATTTTTCACACATTGTCATAGAACAAGATGGGAAATGAAATCGATTTCGATTTAAAGCAAAACCAGAATGAAATCACAACTTTGTACGTTTTTCATCGATTTTAAATCGAAAACGATTTACATCACATATGTGCCTGTATATTAAAATTTAAAAGAGTTTTTCATTGTACTGGAATAAAAAATTATGATGGTAAAAAAATTTAACAAAGATATAAGAAATTTTATAGCAACAGGGTAAGCAAACGGAAAGCTCTTAACAACTAAATATTTATTTGTTTTTAATTACTTCTGTTTTGTAGAAAATGGGATCGTCTGTTTATGTTTGTCTTCTTCTGATGAAAAATATATGTAAAAACATTATGCGTTTTCGACGACTCATGCGAAGTAAAATCGATCCTCTATCACCATATAATAGACCTTAAGTAATAAAATAATCAATTATATTGGATAAAAAATAACACATATATACTTATGTACATATTGAAATAAATTTAGGTTTCAAAAACGTTTTAGGTTGAGGAATGATGTGTTTAATTTTGTATTGTCACAAGTTCCTTTTGTTTGACATTTATTTACCTTACATTGGATGTTTTAACCGTAGATCGAGCTTTAAAAATAATTTATAATTCTAGCTATGTATCGTTTTTGATACATTCTGCAGTGGATTGTAAACAATTTACATATTAAACCGTTTTGTTAAAAAATTTTAATATGTTTATTGTTATTGATGTATTTTATAAAAAATGGTTTACATTGTTACATTTCTATGTCGTGTTTATGCAATCTACACAAATGTTGTTAGAATGTTTTTCATTGCAGCATGGCTTCTGACAGAAGAAACAAAAGGACGATGTCCACTTATTCTTGTTTTCTCCCAAATGGTAGCATTTTTGGCATCTAGCACGTTGCTTCTTTGGTTTTTTAGATGGACCAGCTTCATTATCAGTTGATTTTCTGGTATTCTGGGTTCACAGCTTGGAGAGAAACGTCATAGATATTTCACTTCTTGGGTGCTTCTTCCGTTTTTCCATATAGGGTGTTGCTAATGATATTGCAAGCTCATGTAGGAAACATTTACGTTTTGTGTGTTTTTGAGTTTGCATCCAATTGGGATCGATTTCATTATATATAATATAAGCATTCAATGCAGAAATATCAATTATATTGGAAAAAACAGTCATAGTCCAGCGATTATGTTTACGTTTGCAACTATGACAACTCAACATTTTGTCAACAGTATCAACTCCTCCTTTCGTTGAGTTGTAAAAAGATATTATTTCGGGCAGATTTTTAGAATCATTCTCAACACTAGGTTTGTGATGCATTGTGCTCATAACAATAGTACATTTGTCTTTGTGACTTATATACGAAACGATAGTAGTGTCTGCAGTAAAGGCGAAAGTGGAAGTATACCGTGGAACTTTCTTGCATTCCAACAGTTTTGGAGGAATAGATCGTTTATTTTTGCGCATTGTTCCAACCATTGTCATATTCCTTTGTAAAAGTTTTTGGCCAAGAGCGTGCGATGAAAAAAAGTTGTCCATGGTGACATTATGCCCTCTTAATCCGTCGACTAAATCAAGAACAACCCGTTCTCCTTGATTTCGCTCAGGATTCCCAGATACAGCTTTGCCCAAGTATGGCTGTATTTTCCACACATAGCATGTACGTGAATCAACAATAAGCCAAAATTTTAGGCCATATCTCTCCGGTTTCGATGGAATATACTGACGAAATTTACAGCGGCCATGAAATCCCAGTTCATCCACAGTAACACAATCATTGGGATTATAGAACACTGAAAGTCTTTCAGACCATTTTGCCCAGAGGTTCCTAATAGGCGCGAACTTGTCAACACTTCTCTGAGCACGTCTGGTTAGCACATCATCAAAACGAATGATTTTATGAACGTATAAAAATGTTCTTTCAGACATAATTGACCGAAATATTGGACGTCCATAGTATTCATCGAATAAATCATGCAATGTCTCGTTTTTGGATCTGGTGAGCGTAAAAATATATATTTTTCCAAATTTGTATCTGTGGTGTAACTTACTTGTATACTCCGGCCAACAATAATAATACTGCCAAATAAGCATAAAATAGATCCTCGTCAATTTCAATGTGACTGGAAGAATGTAAATGCTTTCCATATTTTTTTTTAGAGTTATCGATTACAATTTTTGCTAGTTGCGGTGATAAAAGTAGTAGAAATGAGTCCCGAATATTATTTACGCGGCTGGATGCAAGTCTTGTAACGCCTAAACAATTAAAATCTGAATTCTGAGATATTTCAACAAACAATCGCTACCTACCTGGGTGCAAATTTATAATATTTTCCCTTCGCAACCTAGCAACGGGGTAAGGTTCGCTGCTCCAAGCAGTGCCATCTTTGGCAGTATACGGCGGGTCACCATGTGTGTTACTGTCGATACTGTCATCTGAATCTGCGCTGCTATTCTCTTCTACCATGGGTTCAAAAACATCAGGACCAGGAACATCAAGATCAGAAACATCTTCATCCTCTTCACTCTCATCCATTACTTCATTCACAAGTTCTTCCAGAGTCAAAAACCGCGGATAAGACATTATTTATAATACGTAAAACACTTTATGTACAGAAAAAAACTAAAAAATCTGAAATCCACCTCACAAATGATATGAACAACAGCACAAAATCATTTAAAATGCAGTATGTATCAAAAATGATACATAGCTAGAATTACGAATTTTTTGAATTTCTCATGGCCTGCTTGGAATTTTTTTTAAATTGTTGTGTAAAATAACGGCAAAAACAATGCTGACAAAGTCTCAATACATGTGCCATCCTAAATTTTTTTAAATAAAGTTATGTTGACACAAAAAATGAAATGTATCATTTTTGATACAAAGCTCGATTAACGGTTAATATGTACCTACATTCCCAATTATTGCTTTTACACAATATGTATATGAAGTTTTTATTTCATTAAAAAAGGAGGTGACACTGTAATCCTACCGCGTATGTGCCATTGATTTTTCGTTTTCGAAGGACACAATCGGATATTTAGTTTCAAGTTACTTGATATCGAATGCGGCGATTTCAATAAGCAAAATTATACGAAGTTCACTCGATCACGAGTGTGACGATTTGGGTCCACCTTCTCAAAGACATACAAATTGAGATTGTATGGTTATATCTACTTATTTTTTTTTTGTTAAATTAAAAATTAGCAATAAATATTTACTATTATAAAGTAGTGAATTTTTATATTGGCTTGTGAATTAATTGGTACCACCACAATTGCAATTGTGTTTAAAAGTTAAGGAATACAGGAACGCGCTTCCCCTGAAACTATTATATTATACTACATACTTATATATGTAAGTATATGTATAATAGTTTCAGGGGACGAGCTGCTTTTATTAAAAAAAATATGGTACGGGCTATTAGATTTCTGGAAACGTTATTATTCTGCCATTGACGTCCTGCTCCCTATTTCGGGGTGGTTCTTTGCCATCCTGCACGAATTCTCACCTGCCTGAAACGTTAAAGCAAAAAAAAAAAATAAAAAATTATAAAGTCCTAAAGTAGTATGTACGCTTCCTACCGATATACTAAACACTAATAAGTTATAAAATAAGTCCTGGAGCCTCTTATGAAATCGTATTTTTATATCTCACCACATGTGACACGGTCATATATAGTCCTAGAATTCCGTTTGCGATTTCCGTACTTCTAGTTAGTGAACTTCAGTGAAGGTTGTAAAATGTTAAAACTCAAATTTTTAGTATAAAAGTTATAGCTTGTTTCCACGGCACCTGCTTCGCTCTCTATTCTTGCTTCACACCCCACAGTGGCTGAAAATCGTTTTTCATTGGCCAAAAGTCGAATTTTTTTTTGTCACCGATTTTAAAAATTTTTACGCCATTTTGGAGCTAATATATCCATATTAAGGTAGCCAAAAAATTAGGTTAAACTATTAATAATTGTGGGCGTGGCATGCTGTCAAACTCAAATGTTTTTGTTATTTCAGAAAAAGGTGTTTTTTTTTATCAGTTTTTTGTCAAAAATAAATGGTTACTACTCGCAAGCTATCATCGATAATGGCCTGCGGTCTTTTTTATAATGTTGGTAGGATTATAGTCTTTAGTTGTTGTAAGTGGTTACCGCTCTAGCGTTTAATATTAGAGGTGTTATGAAATATTTATGAAACTACTATATTTTTCTGAAATTTAAATTTTAGTGGAATAGAACTTCTAGGGAACAAAAGGGAACAAGAAACGTATACCACCCGAAGAAAGGCGAAGGTGTCTTCTTTAACCCTATATATACTTTTGCACCCGCCACGACCCGCCGGTAGAACACTTTTTTAATTTTAATGAAATTACTCTAAAAAATTCAAATTACGATAATTTAAACAGCCCTATAATCACTCGTATACAATGGTGTATTAAATTTTCACTTTTTTGCCTAAAGGTTTATGTTTTTTACTTTAGACTACGTAAAATTAAATATAATACCTGTGAAAGGGTTTTATGGCTTTGTTTTGATCAGCAAAAAATCAGTAATAAAAATATCACAATAAGTTCTACAGTAAACATATGATCTCTTTCTAATATAACTGTTAGGGTCAGCCGAAGTCATAAACAATTTTATAATAATAATCGCGAAATTAAACCACTAAAGATAAAAAGAACCCCATATTAACGAGATACTAATTAGTTTTACCTGATATTAAGGTCTGGATAACAATTGCAGTTTTGTTCAATTTAAGTACCACCTGCTATGAAATTGAAGATCAATGTGTGAATAACATGTATCTAAAAATATATAAAACTACGGATTCGATAAGGGATTACTCAATAATAAGTTAGTCCTTTACGTGTACGTAAGTATATTTGCAAGTGATAAATCATAACAGACTCAAATAAAAATATTCAGAAAAATATGGAGAGCTTCGGTTATAAAGAACTGGCCGAAGAGTATTTTAGAAATAAAAACCAGGAAGATGTTCTTACTTAAGTTAAAATAAAATTAAACTTAAATTCGTGTAGCACCGAAATACAAGAGCAATTATCTAATTTTGTAAAAGTACTAAAAAAACGCTACAAAGAAGTTAGCTACAGTAAACAAAAGTTTTATATAAAAAGTGAAAAGTGGTTAGAAGGGCAACTTACTGTCGCTGCAGAAACAGCAAAGCAAGATAAGGTTGGAAGATCACGCAAATCATTGGACAACTGCAGCGATAAATCTAAGAGGCAATAAATCAACGATGCAATTGGTTGTACAAATATAAAAGAATCTTTCCTACATCAATTACGATCACAGAAACAATTAACAAAAGTGGATATCATTGAAAAAGTTATTAAAGCTAGTCCAATGAGAACAAAACGAATTCTTAAATGTATACCAACTCCGAGCAATGCACTACAGTACACAAATGAGGAGGCATTAGCTTTATTTCTGGATTTGAAATTAACAAAACAGCAATATATTAAGCTCAGATTGCGTGCGATTGAAAAGGGCTCAAATATCTATCCAGCATATCATCACATAACTGCTGCTAAAATGGACTGTTTGCCATCAAAGGATACTATTACAATCACACCAATTTCGGCAGAGGTACAACTACAATCTCTACTTGATCACACAGCCGAACGCTTGCTACAATCAATACCAGGAAATGCGTTAAAGAAATATGGAAACACAAAACTAATTCTTTTTTGCAAATGGGGATGTGATGGTTCTTCGGGACAAAACCAATACAAACAAGTTGTATGTGAAAATATTTCGGACTCGGATATGTTCATGGTATCAATTGTACCATTGCGATTGAAAAAGATTTTGGAAGATTCAGAGCCTTCGACTAGTACAACGCAGACAATGGATATTTGGAAAAATGAGACACCATCTTATACGAAATACTGCAGGCCAATCAAATTTGAATTCAAAAAAGAAACTAGTGATGCCATTAACAAAGAAATTAGTGATATCAAGTCCCAAATTGCAACACTACAGCCATTACAATTACAGTTAGATGGGCAGCAAATTGAAGTAAGCTACCAATTAGTCCTGATAGATGGAAAAGTAGGTCAGGCTTTGACTAACACGAAGGCTGCATCCAGTTGCATTATATGCCAAGCAGCATCGACCCAATTAAACCAAGTTCCGACAAAATCATTAGATAATACCGATGCGTATGAATTTGGATTACCACCACTACATGCAAGAATACGACTTATGGAACATATACTAAAAATCAGTTATGATTTGGATTTCGGGTCTTCAGGATCCATAAAAACAATGAAACCAACAAAGAGTTAAGAAGTTCAAAAAAGAAGCATGTTCAAGATGAATATCGCAAAATTGGATTGATTATAGATCCGCCAAAACAAGGGTCAGGCAATACAAATGATGGCAATACCGCACGAAGATTCTTTTCAGATCCAGAAACAGCATCTGAAATAACAGGAATGGATTTAAACCTTATTTTCAGATTTAAAATAATCCTAGAAATACTTGCGTGCAATGAAGAAATTGACTCTAAACAATTTGGAGATTATGCTAAGGAAACTGCAAAAATATATATGTACAACCAACTACCCATGGAGAAATATGTCTGCAACAGTTCACAAAATCCTTCATCATGGAGAAGATATCATTAAATATCATTTGGTGCCACTTAGAGATCTATAAAAGGAGGCTTAGAAAAAAAGGAACAAGGATTACAGAGAGCACAATACTAGAAAAATTTCACGAAATTCCACAAATGATGATCTATTTAATATATTATTTTCAACGTCAGATCCGTTCATCTCCAATATTCGAAATAAATGGAAAGTGGAACATCGGGATTTAGATGAAGAAGCCAAAAAACTACTAAAGAACAGAAATAGCACAGAGCAAAATATAGAATATTTGCAATCAATATTTGTGTCAAATGAATAATAATTATAATTGCCTTTCATTGCTATTTAAGTACGAAAAACATAGTATTAGTAAAAAATAATACTAAATAGAACCTATTTTGACAGCAAAAAATAAATCAAAAGTTCAACTTTGACCTAGAAGTCCTTAAGAAGTACTCAATCAATTTTAATGTAATTAAAACTGAGTCAAGCTGAACTAAATATCTATTCATTAAAAAAAAAAAAATTACTTCAATATTTTGATCGGTTCAAAAGTTACAGAATTTTGGCCAATGAAAAACGATTTTCAGCCACTGTGCACCCCAATCATGAGCGAATCAACTTGCTTCGCCATACAAAGCGAAACAGTTAGATTATTATTGAATCTACTTGCGAATCAAGAAAAAATCCTCTCTTCTCTAATTTTTATCGTAAGTTTATCTGCACTAGTTGTCAAAATTAAATATTTTTGTAAACAAAGCAAATTTAAAGTGAAAAGTTTAAAAATATAATTGCTTTTTGTGTGTGTTTCGTAGGCGTAATAATAAATTTGAATTCAGTGAAAAATTAAATTATTTAAATTTGATAAAGTTAAAAAAACAATGGATAGAAAAAAATTATAAAAAACGTTATCATGGCAAGAAGGATATCTTCCAAAATAAGACTTATGGAAGATTCCAAAATGTGCCTCAACTTAATGACGGAATTGAAACAGAAGCATGTACAGTAGACTGGTCCTTATTTGGCTTAAAAAATTTTTTTTCAATATTTTTAGTGCAGGACCCTCTTAAATTGTTAATTATACCAAACATATGAGTATGTAAAAATTTCAAGTCGATATTTTAAAATTAACACGTGCCGCATTGAGGTTTAAAATATTTATTTGCATATGTATGAAACATTAGATGTTCTACTATGCTAATAATTCAAAATGCCGTTATATTTTCTGCTAGATTTGTGTTAAAGCAGGCGGGAAAGTTTGTTTTTGCAAACTTAATAATAATGCCAGCTTTTTTCTGAAAAAAGAAAAAAAAATACCATACAAAATCATTTTTTGTCCAGCGGTCAGTTAGGTTACACGCATTTAAAATGCCAAGACAAAAAATTTATTTAATTGGTGCAATGAAAAATCAAATTCTTGGTAGTAAGCTTCCCTCACAAATAGATTGTTTAAGAGTTTTATTTTACAATATGCGCGTAGTTAATATGAATTTATCGAATGCAGCTAATTTAGTTATAGACGAGTGTTTAATTTTTTGGAAGAAAGCACGGATTCCAACAAAAGATCGTAGTGATTGTGTGAAAAAATTAAAAAAACTGTATGAATATTGGAGGAATTTAGAAAAAGGGTGTAAACGATTAAGTGAAAATCAAAAATCCAAAGAAATAATGTTTGGCAAAGAATTAAATAACTTGTTCGACATAGCGCATTCAAATGCATTAAATTTAATGTCTATTGAAGAGGATAAAGAATTTTTAGTTGCGCAGAGAAAGCCAAATCGTGAAGGCTGTATGATTGGAATCGATTTGAAACTTACTGGAGCGGAAAAACGAAAAGCTAAAAGGAAAAAAATAGAAGAAGCAAAAATAATGAAATATCATTCACAAGGTAAAGTATATCAAAGAACTATAAAAGTATCGATTATCTATTTTATATATTAATGTCGGCAAGTCACTCAATATTAAAACTATAAAAGTCTAATAATTATTCCTCATTCTTAGTTCCAGAACAGAGAACTTTCAGTGAAGATTCAGAAACCTCGGATGTTGAAAGAAATACAAGTTCAGAACAATATGAAACACGCCTTTCTGATGAACAAATTAATATTTCATGCAATTCAGAGCTTTCTTATACTATTACTCAAGAACCATCTAGTTCGGTAGCTACCCGGGGCAGAAAATTAATTGTGAATCATAGACTGTCAGCTGCTATGGACAAATGTAAAGTAAGCGATAGGGATGCTGTTCATCTACTGAGTGCATGCGTAGAAAGTTTATGTTTGAATCCAATGGATTATGTTATAAATCGATCTTCAATCAAAAGAGCCCGTCAACAATATCGCGAAGATATAGCGAGAAATATTCAGTCCGAGTTTATGGACTTAAATGATGATTTTGGTGTGGTTCATTGGGATACAAAGCTTCTTCCAAATGTGACAGGAATGGAGAAACAAGATCGTTTGCCCGTTATTATTAAAACGCCTTCTACAGAACAGCTCTTAGGGGTTCCAAATATTCCATCAGGATCGGGTAAAGAAATTTCTAGTGCGGTTTTCGATACTTTGGAGAAATGGGGCTTGCTGAAAAAAGTTCAAGCTTTCGTATTTGATACAACATCTTCAAACACCGGCAGATTTAATGGGGCTTGCACACTGCTGGAGATGAAATTAGGACGTAGTATGCTGTTCCTGGCATGTCGCCACCATATTTTTGAAATAATTTTACAAGCGGCTATTTCATCTGTGAAATTATATTCTTCATGTGGTCCCGACATTCCATTATTTAAAAAGTTTAAATCATCTTTCCCAAAAATTAACGCCTACAATATCTCAGACTGCAATACGAGTAGCGAACTGGTTCGACTTATTGGTGAAAACCGACAGGAAACACTTTCATTCTGCCTTAGAACCCTTAAACATGACCAGGTGCCTCGTCATGACTACACAGAGTTCTTAGAACTCGTTGTTATCCTTTTGGGAGGAATTCTTCCAAATGGAAATAAAATACGGAAGCCCGGCGCTTATCATCAGAGCCGATGGATGGCTAAGGCTATTTATTCAATAAAAATATTTCTCTTAAGAAAAGAATTCCCAATTACAGAAGGTGAGGAAAGAGCATTATGTAGAATATGTGGTTTTATTGTAGTTAATTACATAAAACCATGGTTTAATGCAAATAAAAGCACTGAAGCACCATGGAACGACATTCAACTTCTAAAAAATTTAAATAAATATAAAGAAAAAGATCTTGTAGTTGCAGAAGCTTGCTTGCAAAAATTTTTAAATCATCTTTGGTACTTAGCTGACGAACCAGTTCTCTTTTCGCTTTTTGATGACAATGTACCACTTGAAGTTAAGCAACAAATGACCAAAAAATTGCGGGAGTTAATCAGTAGTAAAGAAATTGAAGCTGTTGAAGATGACGATTTAGCTCCGAAAAAATATTTGCTACCCTATAGCGAATTGAATGATTTTTTGGAAAAGGATTTACCATGTAGCTTAATCACCAAAAAGTCCTTGATGTTATTTGAACGCCTGAATATAAACACATCGTTTATTGAAACTGATGCCAGTGAATGGTCTTGCAATGAATATTTCAAAAAAGGAAGGGAAATATTAACGTCGATAAATGTTGTTAATGACTCCGCTGAAAGGGGAGTCAAATTGATGGAAGAGTTTAACACATCATTCACTAAAAATGAGAACCAAAAACAGTTTATTTTACAAGTAAGAATAAAATATTTTCAATTAAATTTTTCTAAATAATCAGTTTCTCATACAATTTTTCAGGTGGTGCAAAACTACAGAAAGAAATACCCGCAGCATACGAGAATAGCTATGATTGCTCCTTACAAATAAAAACATAAGTAAATAAATATAAATTATATTTACAAATTGAGACTTTTATTATAAACAAGCAAAAAATAGTCTAGATACAGGAATATGCCAATGGCATGTGCCAGGTATACTTCCATAAATACATTTAAATCTCAATGCGGCACGTGTTAATATTAAAATATCGATTTGAAATTTTTACATAATGAATTTTATGCTAAAAATAACATTTTAAGAGGGTCCTGCTTTAAAAATTTTGAAGTCAGAAAATAAGGACCAGTCTAATGTACAGCTCTTGAAGCAGCTAGAACTGCTTAATGTTATTAAATTGTCGCTAATATCGGAAAGACTATCTTGGCAACTAGTAAGTTGCACAATGTATACTTACATACATATGTATGTGCAATGTAATTATTATATTTTTCTTGTGAACTCTTTATGAAACTTTTAAATATTTCAGGATCGAAGTCAAACTTTCTGGGAGAGAGACTGCCAAATAGCTGATGAAAGTCTCTTCCAGAATAACTTCAGGATGTGTCGGAGATCGTTTTATAAATTATGCGAGTTTCTGACTGATCTGCGTAAAAAAGACACCAACATGCGAGAAGCAATACCTTTAGAAAAGAGGGTTGCAATAAGCTTGTATGCGTTGGGCTCGTCGGCAGAATACCGTACAGTTGGTAATTTGTTTGGGGTTGGAAAGGCAACAGTATGTAAAATTCTGATGAGCTTTTGTGTCGAAGTATGGAGGGTTCTATCTCCATTATTTATAAATAATTTTCCCTTAAAACGAGAAAAACTTCAAGATCTTGTTCAAGAATTTGAAGTTCTTGGATATCCACAGTGTATGGGAGCTCTTAGTAAGTAAATTGTATCAACATTAAGTCTTTTACGTTTTGCAAGTCTTTAATTTATAGACGGTTGCCACATTGAGATTCATCCAGGTCAGGCTATGGACTATTACAATTATAAAGGGTGGTATTCAACTGTGCTTTTAGCATTGGTCGATGCAAGGTAAGTATATAGGTGTAATTAATTTGAAATTTATGTTTTAGTAAATTTATATATGTATATATTTTCTAATCTAGATGCCGTTTTATTTATGTAAGCTGTGGTAGCCCAGGACGTTGCAATGATTCGCAAATATACCAAGAGTACTCTCTAAAGCAACACATGGATCAATGCGATATTTTGGCGGATTTGAAAAAAAATATTTCCGGAGTAGATGTTCAAATTCACATAATCGGCAATTCAGCATTTCGATTAAGCGAAAAAATTATGAAGCAATATGCTTTTGAAGTGTCACAAAGCTCCAAGAAAAGTGTTTCAACTGTTCATTGTCCAAATCACGTCGAGTGGTTGAAAATGCTTTTGGACACTTAAAAGCACGTTTTAGGCGTATTGGAAAAGGCATTGACAATGCCATAAGCAATGCGAATGCCATTATTTTGTCATGTTGTGTCCTTCATAATTTTCTTAATGAAAACAGTGACAAAATAAATGAAAATTTGTTGAAAATTAGAAGCAACGGAAGTAAGCCGCTTCTATCCAGAATTTTTAACAATGTTAACGGAGCATAGCAATAATCCAGAAAATATAAGACGGGCAATATATGAATATTTGTGTAAGTATTACCTATTTTATTTTGAATTCATTAATACATACTTACATACTTACTTATAACATTTGCGAATACTAGATACTAAAATGTACCTAAACAAACAAACAAAAATAACTCATGCATGAAAAAAATAAAAAAGGGGATCAAATTCATAAGTATGTACATACATACTTATGTATATACATATGTATGTAGGTAATTAAAAACTTTGGTTTTAGTAAAAAATTCATTAAGTTCTTTTGAAACTCAGCTTCGTTGGCAGCAAAAGCTTTCAAAATTTCTTTCTTCTCCTCTTCAATTTCTATAATTTTTCTTGAGGTAGATGCTATATCATCCTGCATTTTATTTACATTTTTTTCTATTTCTTTTAATAACTTTTCCACACTATTTTTCTTTTGTTTTGCAGACATACAAAGTATAGGCGGTGGTGATGTATCTGGCATGGCGTGGCGTAGCATGGCATAGCGACGGCGATGGCGATGGCGGTCGAGGTAGACTAGATGATGATCACGGTGACGGCAATGGCTCTGCTCCAATATTTGATGAAATACCTTAAATATAAATAAATTAATAATAATCGGGTATGTTCTAGAATCCGAATTCACTCGAAAGTGGATTACTTTAGCATTTTTGGTGTTCTGCAATTCACATCCCCATGTTTTTATTCGTTTTCAATTAGAGTAGTAAGGGGTGGGTGAAAGTAAAACGAATCGTACTTTATTCTTGTAAATGCTAACATTATTAAGAAAAATACAATTTTGGTTTTTAGTTTGAAGTGTTTTTTATTGAACTTCATCAAAAAAATTAAATTTTTCACAGAAATATTAATGCAAACAAATTTTTTTTTAAACTTTGCCAAAATTTCAATTTGGTTTTGGTAGATCTCACTTGCGTAAAAAAACATGAAGAAAATACAACAATTTTGTTTATGTTCGAAAACATAAAGTTGCCCAACATACTAAAGTTTGATATGTAAATCTTTTTTGAACTAAATCTCAATGTATTTAAATCTTATTGATAAAGAAAAATGAATTTTTTGAAGGAAATTAAAACTAATTTCATATATACATATAGATCTATTTAAACAATAATTATAATAATACGATTGCATTTAGTTGTAAAATCGCAATGTAATAATCAGGCAATACTTTGTTTTAACAACATATGCTGCCAAGACAACGTAGTCGATATGCCTATAGCCGGCAAACAGCCGCGCTGGTAAATAACGCAACTAGAAAAAGAAAAGAGAATAAATTTCATGTTCAAAAGTTGTACGTTGTAACGGTATATCAAATCCAGCAGATCAACCAAAAGCAAATAATTTTATTTTCGTTCGTTGTCTTTTTTGAGAGTATTGAATAATTTTATTTTCATTCTGTTTCTTTAAGAATATTAATTTTGTTTTAATTCGCGTTGAAAATTAAATGAAAAATTTGAATGTCTTTTTCATACTCTGTAAATTGTTTTACATCCAATTTTCACGATGATTTTTTAAGACATGTCTTTTTTATCTTCTTTTAAAGTTGCTCCCAAAATCATGTCACATTTTCAAGATGATTCTTAAAACATGTCTATTTCTTCACTGTTGTTGTAAAAAAACTCTTATTTGACAGCCAGAGTTGTTTTTTTTTACTTTATCTTTAATTCCTTCTATTTCTATAATTTGGGCGCCAAAAACGGAATTTAATAACTTGAGAAGCAAAGTATTTAAAAAAGTAAATTTTCTTTAAAAAAATCAAAATTGGGTGCTATGTAGAAAAACCTCGAAAAAAGCAATGGAGGTAAAACTAGTTGACTGAAACTAGTGAGTGGGTGAAGCAATGGCGGAAATGCTGATTGGAGCGAGGTTCATTTTCGTTTCTTATGAACGACTTCTTGGGAGATAAGTCGTCTTTTCTAAACTATATCAGAATAAGCCGAGAGACATTTAATTTGATACTCGCAAAAATCGAAGGTGATATAGTAAAACAAGATACCATCTCGAGAGAAGCGATAACTCCAGCAGAAAACTGGCAGCCACACTCCAATACCTCGCTACTGGAGAGTCCATCAAAAACACAAATTATCAGACGAGACGATGTGAAACCTTTCTTTGCAGTTTCGGAAGTATGACAGGCAATTTGGAAACATTTTAAAAATGAATATTTAAAGGTTTTTGAGTAGGTACATATGTATATGAAAAATATTTTATTGTGCCTATTCACAGAATGTAATACTTTGGTTTATCATTTTGAAATTAAAATAAAACAAGTTAAATTATTATAAGTACATTAATTGAAATAAATTCGTCTTTTATTAAAATATAACTTTAAAAAGTATATATATCATTAGCTCTTCGCAGATTGTGAACAAAGAGCTAGATCGCTTGACACGATCCATATATGTAGGATTACGTACATCATACAAGTTTTCGTGTTCCTGATATTTAGATATTAAAAGCTCCACAATTTCGTTTTTCCACATGGTTTATATTTATTTGCACTTTTTATTTACATATTAATATATGTATCTTTTATATACACACAAAACAAAAAACAAGCACTTATCGCTTTAAGACAAGAAAAATAAAGAAGAACGAAGAGAAATAACCACCTTAACACACGAATGCAAATAAAATATAATAGTAAAATTGCGAATGACAGCTAAAAGGAAGATATGTATTTTTTTCATTGTTGTTGTAAAAAAACACGAAAACAGAAACCATGTTTCTTTTGCTACCCCTCTTTCTTATCTACCTAATATGCTACCTAATATGTTACTTTTGTAATTTGTTCATTTTTTGCAACTTTTTTGCCGACCGCCGTCGATTTTTGCGTAGCTGTGGCCGTTGACATTTAGATTTTTTTTCGAACATAAACTTCGAATATGGAAAAACATGCTGAATTCAGAACACCAATTTATAAATTATGGGGATTCAAAAAATTTTTCGTTTTCAATCCGAGTCGAAACCTGGAACATACCCGAATGTTTTTAATTTGATTGTTATTATTTTCATGCTTATTGCTTACCATTTATGCTGTCGGAAACTAAACCTTCAGCATGATAGCTTTTAAATTGAGCCAACAAATGTTCCATATCCTTGTAGAACAACCGGTTGAACCAATTTTCAGTTTTTCTTTCCTGTAAATATGAAGAACCATGTTTCTAATCTAATCCGACAACCCATTTGAAATATTCTACATTGAATTCTACGTATGCATTTTAACCTGCGCGTAGCAACTCGGCCAACATATCTACATACATATGTATGTGTATAAATATATATTTTAACGTACTTACCGGTATCTGCAAGTCATATTGTGTATTTTCGTCCTCAGTTCTTCCGACGTATATTTTAAGCCATGCATCGCCAACTCTAAAGCCATTTCCATATGAATGTGGCTGTTTTTGCTTCAGCCACGCAACTGGGGAATCTTTTCTGCCCATATCTCTAATAGAGCCCGTTCTTCTACCTGGTTCCACTTGCAAGCAGTTTTTCTTGATGCTAGAAGTAATGAAAATAAATATGTACATACATACAAGTGTAGCGGCTTTCGAAAACAGCATATTGTTCCGTTCTGCTAGTGTTTGTCAGAATGATTTACACATTTGTCTTTGTTGTAATTTGTTCTTTGATAACTATCACATGTAATTTGCCTTATAAAATATAATAAAGTTTGCTTTACTTAAATTCCTGAAGAAGAGAACCGATGGTGATCGAAATATGGAATAAAAAAATAAAATTTAAATAAAACAAAAAAAAAAGAAGTTTTATTTAATATATGACCTAGAGCCGGAATAAAAATAGAAACAAAAAATTACATATGTATGTATTTTTTTTAAAGCTAACTAATTTTAACTTACTTTTTTTGGTTATTAAAAGAAATTGTTTTTTACTTTTTAAAAATAAAACGTTTCTCTTTAATAACAACTGCCAAATCGAAGCACGTACTTAGATGTGTCATGTAAACAGCATGATTCATAAACTTGCTTCAGAAAGCCAAACAGGAGATTCAAATTGTCGTGGAAACAAGCTATTAGGGGTTAAATATTGAAATTATTCAAATATTTGTGCTAGTTATGTATAATCAGTAAAATCGGTTTATAAGTAAACAACCTTTTTCTTTTGCTACTTTCAATGACTGATATGCATTCATAAATATGTACATAGTACATAGTATGTATGTACATAGATATTTGGCAACGAATGATTCACATGCGGCTTATCTACTTATGTATTTCCAAAAGGAACGCTTAAGGCCGTGTCAGATGAAACTTTGTAGCGTTGCGTGACGTTTTTATCTTTGACAGAAAAGCGTAACGCAAAAGGTGTATGACACAATGAAAACTTTGACACAACGCGCGCATTGTGTGTTTACCAAAAAGGTGGTTATGAATTTAGCTAATTATTTTTTTTTATAAAAAAGAAAGTAAAAATATTATTTGCTTTTGTGTGTTTATTTTGTTATCACCTATTGTAGTTTATTGAAAATACACCACTTTACCATATAAAACTTTTTATTCTCATCAATTTATTTGTTATTTTGGATTTTCAAATACATATTCATATAAAAAGGTAAAATCATATTAATAATAGGCTGCCACCGATTTTTTACAATAAAATAATTTTATGCTATATACTTACATATCAAGGGCTTATAGTCAAATTGTGCTATCTACAAAAATACAATTGTTCAGGAGACAAAAAAGACCGTTTAAATTTCTTATTAATAGAGATTTACTCGAAAAACAAAAACATGAAAATAATGGTGATAGAAAAAAATTTTTTGCACGAAATTGATATCATAGATGCAGAATGGATTACTAAACAGTTTGGCATCAAAAAACCATTTTAGACAAATCTTCAGATAGCACAATTTGACTATATAGCATGTAAATAGGTACTATTTTATAAATTAGCTCATATTCTTCAACAGGAAATAAATTAAAAAAATAAAAAATAAGAATTTTTCATATCACATCACATTTTCAAATCATATTCTAACATAACTTTGATTGTCAAAGCACGCAAAGGCGCCACGCCTTAAAGGCCATGTCAGATACAACTTTTGCTTTGCGTTGCGTTACAGCTTGGCTTTGACATTTAAGATGAAATGTACATACATATGTACTTACATATACGAAACATGCCACATAAAACACTTTTAACGCAGCGTGACGCAAAAAGTTCGGCAACTCTCAACTTTTTGCGTGCTTTGACAATCAGCTGGAATAATTTTCTTTTATTCTGGTATGTTCTAGAATCCGAATTCACTCGAAAGTGGATTACTTTAGCATTTTTGGTGTTCTGCAATTCACATCCCCATGTTTTTATTCGTTTTCAATTAGAGTAGTAAGGGGTGGGTGAAAGTAAAACGAATCGTACTTTATTGTTATAAATGCTAACATTATTAAGAAAAATACAATTTTGGTTGTTAGTTTGAAGTGTTTTTTATTGAACTTCATCAAAAAAATTAATTTTTTCACAGAAATATTAATGCAAACAAATTTTTTTTAAACTTTGCCAAAATTTCAATTTGGTTTTGGTAGATCTCACTTGCGTAAAAAACATGAAGAAAATACAACAGTTTTGTTTATGTTCGAAAACATAAAGTTGCCCAACATACTAAAGTTTGATATGTAAATCTTTTTTGAACTAAATCTTAATGCATTTAGATCTTATTGAAAAATAAAAATGCATTTTTTAAAGGAAATTAAAACTAATTTCATTTATATATATCTATTTCAACAATAATTATAATAATTCGAATGCATTTAGTTGTAAAATCGCAGTGTAATAATCAGGCAATACTTTGTTTTAACAACAAACGGTGCCAGGACAACGTAGTCGAAATGTCTATAGCCGGCAAACAGCCGCGCTGATAAATAACGCCAGGCAAGCAGATCAACCAAAAGCAAATAATTTTAATTTCGTTCGTTGTCTTTTTTGAGAGTATTGAATAATTTTATTTTCATTCTGTTTCTTTAAGAATATTAATTTTGTTTTAATTCGCGTTGAAAATTAAATGAAAAATTTGAATGTCTTTTTCATACTCTGTAAATTGTTTTACATCCAATTTTCACGATGATTTTTTAAGACGTCTTTTTTTATTTTCTTTTAAAGTTGCTCCCAAAATCATGTCACATTTTCAAGATGATTCTTAAAACATGTCTATTTCTTCACTGTTGTTGTAAAAAAACTCTTATTTGACAGCCAGAGTTGTTTTTTTTACTTTATCTTTAATTCCTTCTATTTCTATAATTTGGGCGCCAAAAACGGAATTTAATAACTTGAGAAGTAAAGTATTTAAAAAAGTAAATTTTCTTTAAAAAAATCAAAATTGGGTGCTATGTAGAAAAACCTCGAAAAAAGCAATGGAGGTAAAACTAGTTGACTGAAACTAGTGAGTGGGTGAAGCAATGGCGGAAATGCTGATTGGAGCGAGGTACATTTTCGTTTCTTATGAACGACTTCTTGGGAGATAAGTCGTCTTTTTTGAACTATATCAGAATGAGCCGAGAGACATTTAATATGATACTCGCAAAAATCGAAGGTGATATAGTAAAACAAGATACCATCTTGAGAGAAGTGATAACTCCAGCAGAGAAACTGGCAGCCACACTCCAATACCTCGCTACTGGAGAGTCCATCAAAAGCACAAATTATCAGACGCGACTATGTGAAACCTTTTTTTGTCGTGCAGTTCCGGAAGTATACCAGGCAATTTGGAAATACTTTAAAAATGAATATTTAAAGGTTTTTCAGTAGGCACATATGTATATGAAAAATATATTATTTTATTGTGCCTATTCATAGAATGTAATACTTTGGTTTATTTTGAAATTAAAATAAAACAAGTTAAATTATTATAAGTACATTAATTGAAATAATTTCGTCTATTATTAAAATATAACTTTAAAAAGTATATATCATTAGCTCTTGGCAGATTGTGAACAAAGAGCTAGATCGCTTGACACGGTCCATATATGTAGGATTACGTACATCATACAAGTTTTCGTGTTCCTGATATTTAGATATTAAAAGCTCCACAATTTCGTTTTTCCACATGGTTTATATTTATTTGAATTTTTATTTATATTTATTTTATTTATATACACACAAAACAAAAAACAAGCACTTGTCGCTTTAAAACAAGAAAAATAAAGAAGAACACAGAGAAATAACCACCTTAACAGACGAATGCAAATAAAATATAATAGTAAAATTGCGAATGACAGCTAAAAGGAAGAGATGTATTTTTCTTCATTGTTGTTGTAAAAAAATCGCGAAAACAGAAACCACGTTTCTTTTGCTACCCCTCTTTCTTATCTACCTAATATGCCTACAAACAAAAAAGACATGTCTTAAAGGCAAGTAAAAAAAATCATCGTGAAAATTAGGTGTTACTTTTGTAATTTGTTAATTTTTTTGCAACTTTTTTGCCGACCGCCGTCGATTTTTGCGTAGCTGTGGCCGTTGACATTTAGATTTTTTTTTTCGAACATAAACTTCGAATGTGGAAAAACATGCTGAATTCAGAACACCATTTTATAAATTATGGGGATTCAAAAAATTTTTCGTTTTCAATCCGAGTCGAAACCTGGAACATACCCGATTGTTTTGCACATACATAGGCTAAATATGTATGTATGTATGTACTTATGTACATATATTCTGTGATTTTGCCCAACTCGGACGTAAATTTTCAATATTTAAAAAAAATCGTGCTTTTGAGTCTGCTATAATAAAAGGTAAATATGTATGTATGTGCGATTTATTCAATAAATGCTGCAAAATATAAGAAGTTATTACTATTTTAGTCAATAATGGAAGAAAAACTGATCAAGTCAATAAAAATGCACCAGTGTCTGTTCAACAAAAGTTCATCATTGTTCCGGAATAAATATTTAAAGGATCGGGCATGACAAGCAGTAGCTGCTTTCAACAGGAGTGTCACGTATTTAGTTTTTCAGCCTCCCTCGTGCCTTCCTTTCTATCTTTTTTCCTTTAAAAGCAGAGGAACATTTTAAAATCAGGTGGAAATCTTTGCGCGACTGATTTGTTCGCGAAATGTCACCGAGCAAGTTAAGGAGGCAATGCGCTTTTTTACTAAACACATATGTATCACCAAGAAAGTAAGCTAAATTTATTGATCTACAATTTGTGTATTTGTGAGTATGCAGACCAGAGCAGTGAGGATACTAATATAGCGCAATACGGCAGCGTTTGAGCAATTAATGGAAGTTAATGCTGCAAAAAACTGAAAAGGTTCATTCAAGAAATAGTGCGTTTTTACAAATGCTGGACGAATGCTTTAAAAAAAGTCCGAGGAAGTGCAAGGCCGGCTTTAAATTGAGTTACTTACGTATGTCCATAACACAAAATAGATGTGATAATGTTCTAACAAAGTTATGTTAGAATATAATATGAAAATGTGAAGTGATATGAAAAAACATATTTTCTATTTTTAAGATTTCTTTCCTATTGAAGAATATGAACTTGTTTTTTTAACTAATTTATAAAATAGCACCTATTTAGATACTATATGTAAGTATATATCATACGATTTTTTATTTTAAAGTATACATTGCGACTTTTTACAATATTCACAAAACTTTGTTTGGAATTTAAATGAAATTAAAAATTTTACTAATTATGAACATTATAAAAAATCACTGGAAATCTATTATTAATAAGATGTTACCTTTTTATTTGAATATGTACATATTTACTTATGTATTTGAAAATCCGAAAAACAAATGAATTGATGAGACTAAAAAGCTTTATATGGTATAGAGTTGTAGAGGTGTAAACACAAAAGCAATAACATTTCTTGTACCAAAAAAGTGTTTCCAGTTATTTCTTACTTTGTTGCGTTTATCATTAATTTGAGATTTAAAGATTATCCAAATGATTTCTTTATACTAGTGAGAAAAAAACCATATGTGTACATTCATCGCTTGATTGACAGAAAATTTCTAAGTATAAATGCATGATTCTAAAAATATTTTAAATGTAGTCTTAAGCTGATCTGAGAGAGATGCGTTCGTCTTGAGAAGGTCATTCGGCCATGCTTTCGTAATGGTGCCAAAGCGTCACTCCGCCACAGGAAATTTGCAATTTCGTCGCCTTCAAAGAATTTCCTGGGTTTATAAACAAAGGCGATAAAAAACTCTTTAACGAGCGCATAAAATTCCAAAAGCGTTCTCTATCAATATATGTACATACATATGTATGTACATACTTATGTATGTACATATGAATAAGTATATAACTGAGAAGTTAAAGTAATTGTACAAACCTGGGTACGGACGCATAATGCAGTTTTTAAGGCGAAATTCAGCGTCACCAACCATGAAGTAAGGGAATTTAGTGCAACTCCCAGACAGATATGTAAGCACTGTTAGGCAGATCTAGGTTACCACTCAACAATCGCTGTCCAAAGCCAGAATTCCATTATACTCCACCGTTACTTTGGGAACCATACGCTCCGACATCCACGGTTGTAAAAGGCGTCGCAACTTGCTAATACTACAATGGAGTAATTTCCCTTATAATTATGTAGTGAGTGATAAAACAAACAAATATGAATTAAGTGAAAATGGGAACAACAGGCAGACTCACACCAATTCGCTTTCAAAAACGACTTGTTTCGATGTCAATATCAGTTGTGTCGTCAAATCCATGAACATTCACATTTTACGATTGAAGAATCATTTGTGAGTGAGCGAAATCAAAGAATAAACTAAAATTTGCGTCAAGTCTATGGATGTAATTTTGCTACGCAGCTAATTGCACTTCTTGTCTTCCTGAAAGTTATTTAGTACAACTAATTTTTTATTTAATATGTCAACAGATACAAATGTATCTACCTGAGCCTTTTACAGATATCGACCCCTTGCGCGAAATTATCGTATGTTACAAAAACCAAATTTTACCGGACAGCCATTTTTCTATTTTTCTCTGCTTTCGCTTGCAATATACATGTGCTAAGTAATTAACTAATATAACTACACCTAAAAGTATTCTGGTGGAAAAGTTCAAGTTTTCCGACAAAAACGTATTTTTGGCACATACAATAATTTCATTCACAACATTTCGTAGATGCGTATGTAGAAAATGGCACTTACGATATCATTTGTCAGTGTTAGAAATAAATTTTAACAAAGATATATTTGTGGTTTTATGTATTTGTTAATTATTTTTTAACTAAGAATGGTACAAAGTAACAAAAAATGTAATCAATATTTAAAAAAAGCATAAATTCCTTAAAAAAAAAACAATAATAATAATAAGTGAGTTAATCTTTTTCGTCGCTTTCATTTAACATGTCTTTTTCGCCTACAGAATATTTTAAATTTAAATACTCATTGTGGTATTTTGACGGAATGCTATTTTTTGAATTGTACAACTTTTGTAACTTAAAGGTAAAATTAAAGTTATTTATAGTTTTGTTTTTAGTGGAATTGTCGGAATATCCGTAAATGAGTTCAATTGATTTTGATTTTTTGTCTAATAAATATATGCGAACTTTATTTTTGTTTAGTTTAACTTTGTTTGATAGGAACAGATTTACAAAGGACTTCCAGTTTTCAAATTCTGAGTGGCCTATTTCAATACAGTTGTACCCCGATGGATTAGTACGTGCATTTCAAATAATTGTGGGCCATTCACTTGGCGCCCAAATGGTACGCCTGCGTACAAATGATTCAATTGTGCTATGCACGGAATCAACTGGCATCATTGTATGACCGGGAAGTAAATACTTATGTATGTTATTTTAATTTTTTCAACGAAGTTTTAAAAATTTTAAAAATGTGTCAGCATAGCTAATACAGTCTTGTTGCGGTTTTGACCAGTGCAACTGTCGCAATATAGGGCTATGTCTTTAACTGTCTTTCTTTTGTCTACGATTATTAAATACTTATACGGGGCTGTGGAAATTTCATTGCAGCCTCGCTTACCATCACGCTTACCCCACAAATAACAATAGCCATTTCTAGTGCCGTTTTTATAAACGCTAAAATTGTAGTAGGCGTACTTATATTATTTCCGAACGGAGTATTCAACACTTTTTACAAATCGAAGCTGGCGCGAACAAAATTAGAAACTAACGCTAAGATTGCTAAGGGCGATGACAAAAGGAAGCCTAATATGCAGAACAGACAGTACACACCAAAGTGAAAGCAAAGTACCTATTACGACTCAAAAGCCCAGTAAGCCGCCTCCAATTTATTTGAGAGAGCAAAACTCAAACAATATGGTCAAAGAATTAATAAAATTTGTTTGAGAAAATTACTTCTATTTTATAGAAATTTTAAAAATTATAAAGCATTCTTTACAAAAATTATAAAAAATTTTAATGTCGGGTACCTAAATAAAGAAATGCCTTGCGAAAACATATAGTTTTTGAATAGAAATAAAGCCTGGACATTTTTCTTTTAAGCTGTGTTCTCAAAAGTAAAAAATCAGAAAGAAAACTGTAAAAAAGGCCGTCAAAACCCATTTTTGCCGAAAATTCGACTTGAACGACCTCTAAACCTTTTCCGAAAATTCTGAAAAAATATCTCGAAAATACTTCACACCAAACCCTTTCAAATTATGCCTGTTCATCCATGAAAATCCACAAAAAATTTTTTTGGGACAACCTAATGTACATATGTATGAAATACAGAAAAATTCAAATTAAACCCTAATAAAAAAATAATTATAATTGCTTACCCCAATCACTCTGGATTTCATAGGCTCCAATATCTACATATGCTATATATACATGTATAGTATATCTGGGTTAACCGCTATCGAGCATCACATGCTGCTAACAAGACGATAAAGAAAAAATGTCTATAGGAGAAAAATTTGCTGCCAGTATTTGGAGGACATTGAATGTCAATATGTTTCAAATCAATAGATCCAATACAGTTCGGCATATCCCATAGCTGCAAGAAATCTTCACCATGCCAGTGATTGAAAAGAGTTTCCTTGTATCAAATATCTTGTGGCAACCAAAGTAAAATATGTTTGTTGTTATTCTGAACTTGAAATAAAAAAAAATTACAACAATGGCCGGTGAATGCTTTTCAAGGAACGGCTTACAAGTTCAAGTAAGAGCTCGTATACCATTGGCGTCATTACAGTGTATATAAAAAATTTTTCATTATCAAAGAATCCGTTCTTCTTCCTCTCACGATTTATTTACATTTGTTAATTCATAAAATAAACATAGATTTACTAGTTTATGGTAATATACTTATTTATAAGTTGCAGACGATAAATAAAAATTTAAAAAAATCATATATGAAGAAGAAACTAGTTATTGCGAAAGCACAAATGCTTGCAACACAGTGGCTTCCCCAGTAGGCCAATACTTCAGTTAACATGTATATATACAAAATGCATAGAAACTTTCGCATACATAATAAATGTAGACAGAGCTTTTAATTCATTTACTTTTAAAATTGTCTGTCTGAGCAATTAACAGCATGTTTAAAAAGCATTTTTGATTTCTTACCTAAAACCATTGGGACAAGATAAGTTGGTCATTGGTATTCTTTCTATGAAACTAATATTAAAAAATACCGCAGCTAAAAACTTTTTGCTTTGATCCCTGTAAAATTTAAAATTTTTTTCTTCAAAACATTTGTAACTTAATCATTCTAAAATGGCTTGGACTTATGATCATTAAATGAGTAGATAAAAATAAACACTTTTGCTGTTGGCTTTAAAACTGAAATAAAAATAATTTCAGGTTTAAGAGACATTAGTTTGTAACCCTTTTAAAATTTATCTCTCCTATTTGACATTGTAGGCTTAAAACGTTGCTGCTATTTTCTTTAATTTGTCAAAAGACGACAGTTCTTCAAGGAATCCCAATCATCTTTGTCCAAAAATTTTTAAGAATCCGTCTTTGAATTGTGTAAATCTTGGATATATTGATTTAATAAGACATTATAACGAAGTAGATAAAACGGTTTTTCCTTTTTGCTCCCTGAAAGAGTGGTTGGCTCACTATAACTGAGTTCGTTTTTCACACAGGAGACGTCATCATTTGTTATTGTAATAATATGTAGAATATCTATGAATGTAGTGCGCTTTGCACAATTGCAAAATGACATTCGGCTTTTTATAATCACTTGGATTTTCCAAACAACAATGACAATTAAAGAAATATTCTGAAACGTTTTCGTTATTGCAATTCTTTAAGACAGCTCCAAGCAAAGGGTAACCAACACATATACGTGCTCTTTGAAAGAATGTTCATTCAAATTTATGCTCATTGCAATACAGTTTAAAATTTTCTAAAATTGCACTCATATCATTGAGGGTGTAACGTGAAAAGATACCCGTTGCAATAGGAAGAAAATTTTGTATATCAAATTTGTATATCAAAACTCATTTCCTTAGATGAAAAGAATTGTGAAAGAAGCATTTTTAATATTTGAGGAATTGCTGCAAATGTAACAAAAGTAGCTTTCCCCCAGAAATATACTGTTAAAGGTGATGCAACATGTTAAATATAGTCTTTTTACATTTTATGTTGCATTAAAAAAATTTAATAGGAAGGATCTAAATGAAGATATCTACCTGCGTTTTCTTCGGACTTGCATTTCTGTAAAGTTGGAAGCCTTTGTACATTTTGCAAGTTGCAACTTTTTGATATGTCATCTGCTGCTTCAAGAATTTGTTCTTTTATATAAAGGTAACCACCTATTTCCTTCCAATGCATTGTTTACTACATTGCGAGATACACCGCGAATGTTTGAAACACGCTTTTCGCCTTTGTACTGACAAATTTCGTTATATCTATTAACTTTTCCATTGAAATCGATATCTACACCGATTTTTTAAATTGTAATATCCACATGTCAGAACACCTGCTCGAATTCTCTTTGTGCTATAAAATGATACAATGCAAGCAATGTTAACTGTTAAATATTCCTGACGAATGGCGTCCAGTATAGATAATTTTAATTCTCTGTCATCTTCGTTCAGGATTTCAGATTTGCTTGTAACTTTCAAGCCATTGGCAGAAACTTCAAAAGTTCTCAGAGTTTCACTGCTCTCGTTTAAAGCATTTGTTGAAGTTACATTTAAACATGTAGTATTGCTGACGTTGTTTGCGTTTTGAACGGTTTTAGTTAAACTCCCCTCACATTTAAATCGAAACGTTTTTTAAAAACACTTCTTTATGAGTAACATTTTCCAATTCTTTTAAAATTTCATTCAAAATTGTATTTTCTTTTCAGAAGTACCAACGTTTGTAATATTAATTCTTAAAAGATTTTTATGCCTTCGCTCAGAAGCGAACAAAATTTTTATTAAATTTAGTTCAAAATCATTTCCACTTTATGTACATTCTATGTAACTCTGGCATCTAGTTTATTAAAACATTTTAGTTCAATTTAGTTCATAATTATTGCTACATTTGCATAAAAAATTTTTAGGATCCAATTCATTACTTCTGACATCTTGTAAAATAATGTTACTGCCAATTTTTTCAATCATTTTTTTAGCTCAACAACAAACTTGGTCAAATCGCCTTCAATTTATACGATACATAAGTAGTTTTCTGCGTGTTTGAATTTGCAATAAAAAATAGTGTTGCGCGAAAATATGGTCCATAAATAAAAAATAAATAAAACGTCTAAGGCACACATTTCATCCACACCCAAATAAAAATCGATACTTCTCAGCTTGTGTTTGCAACTTCAACTTCTTCTTAACCGACCATTTCAATTTTTGCAAATACATTCTTCAGATGTTACCTAAAGGAATATTTCCAATTTCAATAATTTCATTTCTGGATAGCAAATTTCTTCTATATTTACTTAAGTTCAATTTATATTTTAAAAGAATTTCATTCAGAATATTGCCTTCTAGATTTAGAGGCTCATCGAAAACATTTCATTCATCGCCATTAAGGTCTCTACTGTTTTTTGTTATTAAATCTAAAAATATTTTAAAAAGAGAAGCATGTTAACTCAAAATAAAAATTCCTATCTAAAATTATAATATCAGTTGATTTAAAATTTATTTCAATTTGAATTCTTTCAAAGTTTTACCGATCTATAGACCCTTTTAAACGTGTATTAATAAAGAGGAAATGAGAAATACAGTTAAAGAAAAACTCACTTTTCTAACCGTATTTTTTCACTTTCACCACTTTTTTCCTCTTTATTGTTTGCAATTTAGTACATTTTAATAAAACATTTTTTTAAACATTTATTGAAACTATTAATAATATTGTGGAAATAAAATAATTTTTTTTTTTATATTTTCTTATTCATTTTTTATATTTTTATTGCATATAATTATATATTTATAAGCTGTTACGTTCTTCTTTCTCGTTTTTATAAAAAAAAATTTAATTAAATAACTTTTTAATACTTAATATTGAAATTTATTATTCGGGAGAATATCCCCACTAATCGTTAGAAACAATGCATAACTTTTTAATTATAAACTGAGCCAATTTCAAGTTATAATCTGTTTTTAACAACAATGAAGCCAGAAAAGATTTCCTAAAATCACTTCATATCCCGATGAAATCCCTAAAAATTTGTGAGAAGAGTGAAAATATGAACATTGATGATGCCGCTCGAGGTTGTTGACTTCAAAGAAAACAGAGTTATAGGGGTATAAAATTCCACTTCCGTATGGTGTTTAGCGGGCTTAGGTATCATGCTAATGAATGAAATTTTCCATTCCGTAGAATGGCAGTTATACGGCATAATCTGAAATCCATATTTTTCACCATCTGGATGTTTTCTATGAGTTTAAGACAGCAATGCCATTCAATCAATCCAATCAATTCAATCTACCAGCTGGTTTGGAAACAACTTGTGGTACCACTGTATCAGATGGTGTGTTTGGAGTAAAGTTTTTTTCAATTGGTTTACAAACAGAGTCAACAGTTCTTCTCATTCTCTCATTGCACTTGGCAAAGGAAGCGAATACTCTTTTTGAGGCGCTACGTTGAGATGGTGAAGGAATTTTTCAACAGAAATTTTTTCTGATATTCCACTATGCAATTTTAATTGCGCAGGTTTTTATTCAGCTGGGAGAAAGATAGAGAAAAAAATATATATTTTCTATATCTCTCATTAGCCGCAATTGATGTCGCATTACAAAAATTGTGGAAAGAGAAAAAAAGTTGTTACATTTTCATTTTGATCTTTCTGTTGCAAATTTTAAGGTTATCGGTAGATCTTGTTCGAGAAAAGACTTTTTAATGATTGGATACGGAAATAAATGTGATGTTTGATTGCAAAAAGTGAGGCCAGCAAACTGTGGCATGTATATATGTAAATCTTAATTTGTGAATGTAAATAGAAGTCTTCTATGTGTAGTAAGACAAATATGTACATACATCACTTACTTCAGCAGCAGTGACAGGCAACAATAAGAATTTCAGTTTCGGCCGAAATACCCCGCACGTATCATCCAGTCAGAATTTGAAATGAACAGAGACTTGAGCTCGAACAAAGGGTTTTCTCGAGATGAAAATTCATGAAATCAAAGAGAGAAAAAAATAAAATCTTGTCTATGCGAACTAAATGATGCAGAGGATTCGCACATGCACACGAATGTTCTTCGAAAGAATTTATGTCATATGAGGCGAGGAAGCAACAACATCGGCAATAAAAACATCAGCAGCATAAACCTCAACCCTTTATAATAGCGTAGCAATATGAGAGTAAGTGCTGAAGTAAACAGGAACTACGATGATGCCGCATGCAATTGGACAAATACACAATGAGTGCACAGTAGCAATTTTTTAAATGTCTTTACTGTAATTAAAAAAGAAAAAATAACACAAATATAAGAGGGAAAAATTTAAATCTAGAACATAAACGAGTGACAATAGAAAATGACAAACGACAAATAACATGAAAGAGGAGCCACAAAAGGAAGCCAGAACAAAAGGATGCATTACACAATGCCGGTAGCTGGTTGCAGCAGATCCAACCAACCAACACAAAATAAGGATGAGCTTACAGTAATGGATGTGTACTTCTGCTAAAT
Organism: Germaria angustata; assembly: GCA_963681545.1. NCBI lineage: Eukaryota > Metazoa > Arthropoda > Insecta > Diptera > Tachinidae > Germaria > Germaria angustata. The sequence goes on along the minus strand of OY812999.1, from coordinate 79,852,100 downwards.
TAATTGCGCTTGAGTGCTACAAACTGATTGACTGACAGACAGAAAGTCACCTAGATTTATATGAATATGTTCGTACAATATTGTGGAAACCAGAGTTATGTAACCGAAAGTTCAAAAAAAAAAAAAAATAATAATAAAATAAAAGCGAGTACGTCTTATTTAAAGGACAAAGATTTAATAACTGCTTTAAAAAGCATTGCTAAATAGACATTTTCTGGCTGGTAGACACTTATCTGGCTTGTTGCAGTTTCTACAGAAATGAAAACTCTATTAAATAACATTTAAGTGTCCACTAAACTGCATTCAAAGCCTATTTAAATTGAGCAAATTGATTTTGAAGTTTCGTGCACACTATTTCCATGCCACTTAAATAACAAATAAATCTAAACAAAAGCGTCAAGAGTTTATAAGCTGCCAGAATTTCTTATGCCCATACATTTTGTATGAAGCAACCCGAAACAACTCAATTTCAAGAAAATCGATATTGAAGCAAGCTCGGAAGTGAAGTTCGCTGCAACAAAGGAAATAAGTAAATATTTAAATAAAATTGCCAAATTATTAAAACTATTGTTTTTAATAAAAATTTGGGTTTATTAATGTTTTTTTTTATTGCAAAATATGTAAATTGATATGTGTCAAACTTTAATTTTGATGTTGACAAGGAACTACATTCTACAGCTTTTACTGTTAACATAGCGTCCTCGCGCTTATTATAAAATAAAAGTAATTCCATTTCTTTATAAAATTTCTGTAAATGTATATGCTCGTATATACATATATATTTACACACACACACACAAACACACACACACACATATATATATATATATATATATATATATATATATATATATATATATACATTTATATATACATATACATATATATATATATATATATATATATATATATATATATATATATATATATATATATATATATATATATATATATATTATTTATATCGGGTTATCCACTTAGAAGTTGCAAAACTGCCGATCTAACAAGGCGGTCAGCTGTTGCATATTTGAAAGCGAATTAACATTTTATCACTTATTCAGATCCAAAAGAAATGCAAGTGAAAGAAAACAAATATTGGTCTGCCCGACTTAAATCAATTGATCTTCTGTTGTTAAGGTTAGAAAGATTTTGGTAATAAATGATTGATTGTTCGTCAAATTCATTGGTGTTTATTCGTTTTGAAGTTGCTCTAAAATTGTAACTCACGTCGCAAAATATTGTCGCGTCATGAATTGTGGCAAATTATCAAGATCCTTTCAAATGCTTAACATTATAAATTCACAATTTCACAACGTACATACATATATAATTTTTTACTTCTTCATATTTTTTCAAACAGTACGTCTACTGGCATAAAGTACAATTGTAATAAACTTATTGCTCTCTACCTACAATTGAGTTTCCGTTTCATTGTCTTATTTCCTGTTAATTGTTTCGCCCAGCTCTGTTCTACTATATGAATGTGTGTAGTTGAGTTGCTTATTGTACTGCGGTGCCACTGTCACTTCTTGCAACCGCCACCACCTGACTATAGAAATATTTTTCCTTTACAATTATATTCCGTATTCAATTGCAATTTCATTCATTAATAAAAAATGCCTGACGGATCCAATATTACATGTTTTACACAAAGTTATATTAATTAAATATTTTGTGGGTGAATAATTTCCAACACCGCTCTTTATAAAACATCAGCTGTCTAATTCATAAGAGAAATTATTGCGTGCTTGAAGTAAAATACGTACATATGTCAAAGATTTTACGTCAGTACCTGTCATAAACTGACTATAAGCAGAACCATGTACAGACAAAGTGCTGGAGCTATCTAACTTCCTACCACGCAGTAAGATACCATGGGCACTCACCAACCGCAACCAGCTCTGTCGAATAGCAACAGCACATAGAGATATATGGCCTGAAAAGAGCATCTACAACCGGTCACTAGCTCCATATTGAAGACACACTCATCCGACCCATAACTTTTCCCGCGTATCTTTAGGTTTTAATCACAGCCACCACGTGATCCCCGAAGGGGCCTCACCAATAAACAGTCTAGGACACGTCGTGGGGGATACTGGTTCCCGTGGTACCAGATAGAAACTCTGGTCGGCCTTGTGTTAAAAACAATTCCGATTTTAGGTCCCGTTCAAACCTGAGGTATCGGTAGCACCTCTACCCAGACAAGCATAGGCAAAGCTACTACCTCAATTACTTACATATATGCACGCCCGTTGCCCTGGTTTCAGGGATTGGGTAGTAACATATTAAGTTCTATGGGTAACTGGCCAAAGGTCAAGGTCTGGAAAGACCATGTTACCTATCCGGACGAGCGAGCGAACCCACTTTTACCTTTCATTTACTTGCATGCGCGCCCGTTACCCTGTTTATTTAGGGATTGGGTAGCAACATACAAGTTTTTAGGGGTTATCAGCAAAAAGGCCTAGGTAAAGGGGGGGGGGGGGCTTAAAGTAAAAATAAAGTAAACCATTTAACATTTTAAGACCAACAAATCTTTGATAAGGAATTCTATCCTAAAAAACTACAAATTTTATTGACAACGCCAACGTAGCTTCTAGTTTCTCGTTTGATGCACAAAAAACGATTACAATTTTATTCGAGTGGTCAAATATGAATGCCTGAAATTAAAAGTAAAATAAATTACAGTATTTATCGCTTATATGCACGTCGGTTATAAGCATTTCCCGTTTTTATGCATGTAAGTTCGTGCAATTTTCAGGTCGCAATTTAAAATATACATTGAAATTTCTTCTATAAGCATTTCGCTTATATGCATTTCTCGCTTTTATGCAGCAAAATTTTAATATAATTTGAATAAATTGCATGAAAAAATGTCTTCTATATGCATCATTCACAAATTTGCAAAAATTTACCAAAATTGTTCTAAAATGATAAATTCGGAAGTATCATCCCTATCTATCAATACTTATCATCACTGTTATAAGTCAGCTGTTAGATAAAAATGTAAATGAGTGTGTTCCTAAATAAAATTAATTTTTTTTACTTAGTTATTAAATAAATGAGTAATCGCGAGTGAATATGAGTGCTAACAAAGGAATATGTTTGTCCATAAAGCAGAAGCTTTCAATGGTAGCACCTAACACCATTTTTAACTGCTTTAAAAAGGTAATCTGAATATCTACAAATTTAAATTCTTTCCATTTTGTAAATAGGATTCTTCGTCTCTTTTTAGTGTAAATTTGTTTCCGAATCATATGAGGTGCCATCGATGGAGGACAGAGAAGATGATACAGTTATACCAGTAGATTCAAGTTTTGAATTTGGAGCCGATTTTGAGAATTTCGTAATTCTGGACGATAATTTACCTTGTTATGCTGCACCTAATGAGGAGGAAATCATTTCTGAGCTTCAACCAAGCGGAGACGAGAATAATGATGATGACGATAATGCTAACAAGGACGAGGACGACGATGAATATGTACCAGTTCCAACTGTAAGCAATGCCTTGGAATATCTTAATGGCTTACGATGCTTTCTTAAAGCAAAAAATGGATGTATCGAAGAATTGGAAAAAATTGAGCAATATATTTTTGAGAACTGCTGATCAGTTATTTCGTTTGTATATTTTTACAAACGAAATAACTGATTTTTTTAATAGGCAGTATTTGTATTAATTATACTGCTAATATAATGAGTAGCTTTTTTAATTTATGTTTGTCATAAACACTTTGCATAGCAAAAAAATTAACAAGCAATTGATAAAATCGCTACTCACCTTTACTGCTGGGACAATTCTAATAAGCAATGAATTTTTACTTTTTATGTTATTAACCTAAATACTGATTTTAGTGAAATGCCACCTGTAGTACAAAAATATTTTTATTATACTGAATTTAATCAATTTTTTCTTTTTTTTTTGGGAAAATATTTTTAAATAAAAACTAATATAAAAAATTTAAACATCTTTTTATCTATATGCACCCTTTATGCAAATATCAGAGTTTTTATATATGCACGGCTGATGCATTTAAACGAGTTTTTTTTATAAGCACCATATGTGCATATAAACGAGTTTTTATATTTGCATTTCCCGCTTATATGCACCGAAAATCGTGCATTTTCAGGAATGCTTATAACCGATAAAAGTTATGAGTTTCTATCATGATAGTACAGCTTAAACTTTTAAATATTTTTTAAATAAAAACAACAAAATGTTGCGCATTAGGAAGAATTTAAAAGATAAAATCTTCGAATATCGAGTTCTTTCTGTTAACTTTTATATTTTTTCCAAAGCATTCCTAATGAATTTTACATTTTGATTCATACTTTAAGGACATAATAAGGTCCTTAAAGTAGGTTTATTGTAGGAATGTTCTCACTTTAAAATTTTATAAATAATATTTTTTGAATGCAATTTCATTCAGCCTTATAACGATTCTCGTATTTGATTTTTACAGTTCTCGTTTTACACTATGGTACGCATTCGAATGTCAAAAGATGAAAAATATCCCGAAAGAGAGAAGACAACAATATAAGCAAAAATTAAAGCTCTTGTATTATTTAAAGTTAAAGTGATATAAAATATACGAGACTATTGTAAAACATAAATGAAATATTATTTATCAAATTCGTTATTCGAGATATTCTCCAAAATAACCATTTTAATATTATATTGTTTGTTGTTGGCTTAGCTAGGTATATGCCTGCATTTCATTGGCGCTAACCAAATCGTCAGGACCCTTTTAGCCAAATCATGATTGAAAGCATTCAAAGCTCGTATACTTAAGCCACAGACTACAAACACTATATGAGAATTCAAACAGAACTCAATCATATTTTTCTATTTGTAATCAACAAAAACACAAAAGTATAAATAGCTTTAGAATGCTTTTGTACAATCACAACACAACAAACAATTATAATTAATTGTCTGTGGCATAAGTATACGAGCTTTGAATGGTTTCAATCATGATTTGGCTAAAAGGGTACTGATGATTTGGTTAGCCATATTAGTTATACCTAGCTAAGCCAACAACAAACAATATAATATTAAAATGGTTATTTTGGAGAATATCTCGAATAACGAATTTGATAAATATTGTTATTATAAATTTTGTTTTTTCATTGCCTTATAAATACTTTCATTATCACCCAACGGGCGATTAATTGTATAAAGGCGTAAAAAGAAAAAACAAAAAGACGCAAGTTAATTATAATTGTTTGATGTGTTGTGATTGTACAAAAGCATTCTAAAGCTATTTATACTTTTGTGTTTTTGTTGATTACAAATAGAAAAATATGATTGAGTTCTATTTGAATTCTCATATAGTGTTTGTAGTCTGTGGCATAAGTATACGAGCTTTGAATGCTTTCAATCATGATTTGGCTAAAAGGGTACTGATGATTTGGTTAGCGCCAATGAAATGCAGCCATATACCTAGCTAAGCCAACAACAAACAATATAATATTAAAATGGTTATTTTGGAGAATATCTCGATACGCGGTGAATCGGGATTAATGTGTGAAGGTGTGTGCAAAAAAATATATCACAGTGCTAAAAAAAATGTTCTGGAATTGATCAGACGCTCATGGAATATTAGATTCTGGAGGCTTTATCAATTTTATATATGACGATTGTGTCCAATGTACACATAACATATCGAGCCTTTGCTGCAATAACGTAGTAATTCAAAAAAGCTTGTTTTGCAGAAATTGAGTTTAAAGATTTGAATTTACACGCAACTTAATGGTAAAAGAAAATTTAGTTCTTTTCTCAAGAGCTGAGTATACAAAATATTTTTATGAAAATTTTACAGAATATAAAAAACGACAAGGCGAATAATTTCGTAATATAACCTTAAAAAATTCAAATTTTGAGTTACTACGGTATTGCACCAAAGGCTCGATATGTAGATTTGGTGCTTAATGATGTACACGAGCATGCGAGGAAAAACGGTGAAACGTTGGCTGAATATAAAAGAAAATTTAAAGAGGCACTAAAAGAAAATGAGCGCGGAATTAAACAGCTTCTTGAAGATTGACTTAAACGTGAAAAACCTAAACGTAAAAGAAAATAACAAAAAGTGTATGGTAGTATAAATGATCACGAAAATAACATAAAAGAAATGTGTAACTTAATAGAAGAAAGGAATGTTAAGATGTATTATGAAATGAAATCAAACAAATCCCAGTAATCGTTAAGCCAAAGAAAAAATAGGGAAAAATCCGGGAAATTTAAAAAAAAAATTGAAAGTCGGAGAAATGGAACCGTAGTGATACAAACTGAAAACGCTGAAGAAAGAGAAAATATAAAAATCGCAATACAAAGTGAAATAAGTGATGACTATGAAATTAGCTTGCCTAATCCATAAGGTCCAAACGTTGACATAAAATATATGAGTTTTAAGTATTCAGAAACAGAGATAATTGAAAAACTGTAGACCCAAAATCCGTTTTTACGGATAATAAAAATAAAAAAAATTACGAATACAAAAGAAATAATCGAGCAATATGCAATATATAGTATATGTAAATAGCAACTGACAGTGAAACGTATTCAAAATTAATCGGCGAGCAAAGAGTGAGTATAGGCTGGGAACGATGGAAAGTATTTGACGGAACTGATGTTCTTCAATGTTTCAAATGCAAAGGCTAGTGAATGCAAAACAATGCAACGTGAATTAAATGTCATGGAAATCATAAATTTAATGAATGCAAAAATGATACCAGAGTAAACTGTATAAACTGTATAAACTGTGTGCGGGCAAATAATAAACTAAATATGGGCTTAGAAGTAAATCATTTAAGTAGCAATAAACAATGTCGAGTATATCAACACAAATTAAAAAACAAGAAATGAAAGATGGGGTTATCAAATTAACAACCACAGAAGATAAAAGCAATTTATACAAACGTACAAGGACTAAGAAATAATTTTAATCAAGTAGAAATAAAATATGGAATGGAAAAGCCTGACTTCATCATATTATCAGAGACACATCTTACGAAAGGAAGAAATAATAATGAAGTAATATAATCAAACAATAATGTTTGCAAATTCTACGCGAACAGGAGGTGTAATCACATATTTTAAGAAAGAATGGAATATAGTAAACTATTTTGAAATAAGAGATGAGTCCAATTTTTGGATTATGGATTATGTTGTGTATAGTCAAATACAAACGAAGCCATATGATTTTTGCAGCAGTGTAGAGATCACCAAGCAGTAATTTATCAGAATTCTGTGATAAAAAACCGTGATATTTTAAACGCGGGAGACTTCAATATAGACTGATCGAAAGATAGTTTCTATATAGACAGCAAATTGAAAAGTGCTTAAACGTCAACGGGATAGTAATAAAATATCGGACCATTAACTGATCGACATTATAATTGAAAGCGAACAACGTGGCAAATAGAATAAGACAGCATTTAATAGAGAATTAAATTCAATGCTTAAATACGAACATATGAAAGATGTAAATGAAAATGTATGTAAATATATTAATTTGATAAGTGTTTTTAGCAAACAACTAAAAAAATTTTATAATAAAGAAGGTAAAAGAACAAAATAATTTTAGCAAATGGTATAACCATGAAATAGACTAAACTAGAGAACCATTAGAAATATATACAGAACAAAAATAGAAAATGAGACAAATAAATTTTTAAATAATCAAATAAAAAGTGCCAAAGACCAAAAGCAAATGTGGAGAGAGATTAAAGAACTAGTTCTTGAAAAACATAGAAATGTGATATTTAATGAAGTAGAATATACACGATTTAATAAGAACCAAATGACTAGTCAGAACTTAAAATATAGTAAAAGAATCGAAAATAATCCTGATTATACCCAGGTTAGGTTAGGTTAGGTTGATTGGAAGGGTGTGATAGCCCATGTCTACTACGAGTCTAGTAATCTACCTACTAGTCTACGAAGGTCAGTATACCAAAGTATTATGAAGAATTATACTCGGAAACTGGAACGTTGCCGGAATAATTTTACTAAAAACAATAAATAAATCAATGGAAACGGGAGTGTTTCTGGAAAACTGGAAAGGGACAATGGTAAATATGGCCAATAGGAAAATATAAAACAAATATATGTATATGAGGAATTTAAAAATATTCCAAACAATTTTTGAAAAATAGTAAAAGAGCAATTAGAAAAATATATTGAAGACAAATATTTTTTTTCAAAATATCAATTTGGCGTTCGAAAAAATTTTAGGATGAAACCGCAATAAATCAAGAAATAAACGATTGGAAAAATATAGAAAAAACTTAAATTATGGCTACTTTCTTGACTGTAACGGGCTTTTGAAATAATATAAGAAATAATTGTAGACAAATTCTATACTCGTATGTATCGTATATAAGGTATCAAATTAAGATGGTTCAAATCTTATCTAGAAAATAGAAGCCAGATGAAAAAAGTAGATGGAATTAAATAAAGTGTCATAAAAAATAACTTGTTGTTCCCTAAGGATCAATTCTGGGTCCATTACTGTTCATTGCATTTATAAACGATATGACAAATGTTATTCAAAATTGTAGTATAATGCTATAAGCGGATGATACTTTAATATATTCAGTCGGACAAACAGATGATGAGTGTAGAAGAAAAATTATACATGATGTTAAAAAAATTAGTATGAATAAATTGAAACTAAATAAAAATAAACCAAAATAATAGAAATAAATATATCTACTGACTCAATTGGGGGATTCAAACGGTAGACATAAAGTCATATGTCATAAAATAATAAAACGGAAATATACGACTGTTATGTACAACCCGTCATAACTTAGTATGCTATTTCAGAATTCGATCAGCTGATACGGACATAAAACATTTATAAATATTTGACATCAAAGAAAAGAAATTAAAACACTTAAAAAAATTTTGTTTGGAAATGCCAAAAACAAGCGAAAAAACTTAAATAATACACAGTTTGTGTGAAAATTACATGTTGGACATCATAATGGGTGGATCAAGTATGAAAAAAAAGTATCCATTTAAATTTTAATTCATCTCCTTGTAGGTGATGAAGACGAGGAAGAGCAAAGGTTTTTAATAAATGTTGTTAGTTTGCTCACTAGCCGCAAAAGTGTCCACCTTGGGGTTCCAAAATCTCTATTAGCGACTTTTCTTCCAACAGATTCCATTTTTTAGTTGGATTTATGCGCACTTTAGGCTCAGATTTTTTTCCATTATTTTATGACAAAACTATAAATATACCTCAAAAGTCTTATTATTTTATGACTTTTTTGTTTGCAGCACAAAAACAATTTTTTTAAACCATACTAAAATATTAAGACTTTATGACAATATGACTTAATAGCACACCGTTTGAATCACCCCAATATGTATATAAGATTGAAGGTAAAGTTATTGAAAGAGTTGAAAATATAAAAAATCTTGGTTTTGTAATTGATAATGAGCTGAAATTTAGAGATCATGTTGATTATATATGTAAAAAATCGGTTTTTTTAAAAGAATAAGGAACAGAATATCAACAATAACTGCAATAAATATATACATATATATATATATATATATATATATATATATATATATATATATATATATATATATATATATATATATATATACATATATATATATATATATATATATATATATATATATATATACACTTATATATATATATATATATATATATATATATATATATATATATATATATATATATATACACTTATATATATATATATATATATATATATATGTATATATATATATATATATATATATATATATATATATATATATATATATATATATATATATATATATATATATACTATCTAATTATTAATTGATAAAATTTAAATCTTATTTATTATTTTTTACTTTTCTTCCTTTTGAATTATTTTTTTTTTCACTAATTGTATTTATTGTATCTTCATTAAAACTGAACTAACAATAAGTATTCAAATCTTAAATATAGATATATAATTAGGCCCAACCAGTGTCGGACATAAACTTAGTGATAGTAATTAAAAATACATAAATGTAGTGTTAAGCACAAAAAATATTTTCAAAAAGTTTCATCTGCAGTGTGGCGTATTAAAGCCGTAGTATCCCTCTTTTTTAAGCGGATGTGTCCAGTAAAGTTCAAGATATTACGAGCAAGGGGATTAGGATGGAGCTCGAGTTTTGTTAAATATTTGCCTGCATATTTTGCAATTTCAGCGGTCACAAGTGGCATATTTAAATCACGATGTAAAACAGAATTTTTTATGTACCAAGGAGCCGATGTTATTAACCTTAAAATTTTGTTTTGCATTGGTTGGATTCTCTCTACATTGGAAGCTGAAGCAGTGCCCCATAGCTGAACTCCGTAACACCATATGGGTTTCAAAAGCGACTTGTATATTAAAAGTTTACAATCTAGACTGAGGGTAGAATTTCTACCAATCAGCCAATGTATCTGGGTTAATTTAAGCTTCATTTGTGTCAGCGTAGAGTCAATGTGGTGTTTCCATGTAAGCCGTCGGTCAAGATGTATACCAAGGTATTTCACCTGTGAATGTTGAGGAACAACTTGATTGTTGATTCGAATGGGGGAACAAGTGTTTCTTCGTAGGGTAAATGTGACATGAACACACTTTTGTTCATTTACTTTTATTCTCCATAAGTTCAACCACAGCTCCAACAGGTTAATATGTTCCTGAAGATATCGGGATGCCTCGTGAGGGTTTTCATGCATGCTAAGGCAGGCTGTATCATCGGCAAATGTGGAAGTTAGGATATTACTGCTCAAAGGCATATCACAGGTATAAATCAAATACAAAACTGGCCCCAGTATACTCCCCTGTGGCACACCGGATAAGATAGTTTCGGGCACACTCATGAAGTCTCCTTCCACAACAGTGAACTTCCGGGCAAGAATGTAACTTTCTAAAAGATTTACTATGTTTATTGGTAGATATGTCTTCAATTTTAAAATAAGGCCTTCGTGCCACACTTTATCAAATGCCTGAGAAACATCAATAAAGAGGGAAGAGCAATACTTCTTTTCTTCAAATGTTCTTCTTATAAAATGTACCAATCTATGACATTGTTCAATGGTGCTATGCTGGCTTCTAAAACCAAATTGATGGTCCGGTATGCAACCAATATCATTTAGAATTGGGGACAATTTCGTCATGAGCAGCTTTTCGAAGAGTTTTGAAATTGTTGACAGTAAACTTATTGGCCTATATGACTCAGCCTTGGTAAGATCTTTGCCCGCCTTTGGAATCATTTTGACCATGGCAAGTTTCCAGCTGTATGGATAATACTCCAGTCGTAAAATGCAATTAAAAATAAACAACAGGATTCTAATAGCAATACGAGGCAACTTCATCAGCATCTTGTTACTAATTCCATCAATACCCGGGGCCTTCTTTGGGTTGGTTTCAGCAATTAGTTTATTTATATCACGCATCTTAAACTTAATGGGTCGAGGGGGTAGAGCAACTACACTCGGCAAATCAACAGCACCAGTACATGTGTTTGGGGTAAATACGTATTTTAAATGCCCAGCAAATATGTTACCTTTTTCAGTATTGGTTCTTGCCCAACCTCCGGTAGAAGTCCGCAAGGGTGGTTTAGACTCAACGGGTGTTTTAAGTTTTTTAGCAGCGCGCCACAAGGAGTAATTAGATGCTGTTGTGACATCCAGACCTTCCAGATAGTTCTTAAGAGAAGCAGATTTTTCAGATGCAATCAACTCTTGGAGACGTTTAGTGCATTCTCTAAGTCTGATTTTATGTTGTGGTGATCTGTGCTGTTGCCATTCCCTTCTAGCTCTTCTTTTTTCACATACGAGACGTTCAATGTCCGCAGAATAAATTGTATTAAACCCAGTCTGCGGATGGGAGGTAGTGGCATGTTTAGCAGTCTGTTTAATATTTTCGGTAAGATTGGCAATGTTAAGTTCAATATCATCGGGAGTTCTTAGCTTGATATTTTCTGCACAATGACTACTGAGATATTTTTTGAACCCCAGCCAATTAACATTATTTATCATCTTCGCATATGGGTGAGGTAAGTCACTTCTTAGTGGGCTACAAATTGTAACGATCGTGGGAGAGTGATCGGAGGAGAGATCATGAGAAGCTTCAACATGAATTAAATCCCTAGAGATATTTTTCATGACGCCAAAATCTAAAACATCTGGAGTTTTTTGTATATTTTGAATTATATTTGAAAATTTTATGTTCTATTTGTTTACAAAATCCTATCTTCAATATTTTATTTTACAGTTGGAGGCATTTTTTTCAATGGATCTGCCACGTTTGTTGGAATTGCAATATTTTCAATTAGAGGTTTAGCATAAAGGATAATTTGGTTCGCATGCCTTTTCCAAAGTCTATATTCAGGCATGTTCTCACACTCGCAACTCGTATAATATTTGCGATTATGACTTGAACTCGCAAGATTAGTGTTCTGTAAATCGCAAACGCCAGAATTTTGGCGAGTTGAACTCGCAAGGGTATACTGAAGTGAACTGATGAAATTACAATAAACTCAGCTTTAAACAAACAAACAATAAAATGACAAATACATTAAATTAAATATGGTTTCTTTTTATTTGTATCAAAACTAGACTATTTTGCTGACAATTTTAATAAAATATATTAAATTTAAAAAAAGCTTTTTTGTTTTGCTCATTTTTCCTCTCCATTGTTTCCTTATACTCTGGCGGTTTGAGCAAACAGCTGAGCAAGCAAAACACGTGAGTTACAGAACATCTAAATATAACTTTGGCGTTTTCAAGTCGCTAGGCGATTTCAAAAACTTGTGAGAACATGCCTGATTGTTTTCAGTTTTTATTAAATATGTTTGCTTGCCAAGTTTCTTAAGCACTGAGCACCAAGAAACTTTATCCGGAATCGAATAATCTTTACATATTCGTATTACATTATCATCTTCATTAAAAACTTTGTTTTTGTAGTTTCTATGAAACTTAACTTGACAACATCTCGATTGGGATTATTTAAATCAAGTCTTGATCTTAGTTTATGCTTATCAAACATTAATAGAACTGGTGAAACATCGGTGCTAGAATCCACTGTGTTGCTCAGTTAAATTCAGATATTGATACATTATTGAAGCGTTTTTAATGGTTTTTACTGAATTTTTAGCCTGGCCGCTAGTGGCCGGGTGCCTTAAAGCAGTTGAAATGTGATCAATGGCATTAAGTTGCAAACAACTTTTATATCTTTGTACACAAATGGTGTCCCATTGTCAGAAACAATTCATTTTGGTAAATCAAAACGGAAAACAGATCTATTAAAAATGAGATTGTCGCGGGAATAGTTGCTTTAGTGCACATATTCGCACACTAAATCAACCACCACTAAACACTAACGGACCAAAAAATTCCATATGGAGCCGTATCCAAGCTTCATCCGATATACGCCAAGGAATAAGCTCTAGATGAGGTAAATTGGGTCGTGTCTTGCACATGTTTTGTACCCCTTAACGATATTGGGACGGCTTTCCGAACTAATTGTGAGTATCTCTTTTTTATCTAATAAAGCACTGAAAGTGCACTCAGTAGGTACACCAGTGACAACACAGCCCCTATTTCTACAGGACTGGTATCCACAGTTAATTTAGTTTTAAAATTAAAATTGAAATATGTTAAGCAGTTCTAGATACTAGACTACGTTATAACTTTTCAACAGCAACCGAACATTTTCGAACCCATTTTAGTACTGTACTGGTCCTGAGTAACTGACGCAAAGGGTGCAGCGAAGCGAACATATCTGGCAGAAATCTTCTGTAAAAATTCACACCGCATAAAAATGCTATATTGTGCGGTTTTTTAATTTTAGAAATCCCTCTAATTTTTTCAGGAGTCACATGCAAGCCCCTTTTGTTATTAATATGACCCAAATATATATATTCTTTACAGAAAAATTCACATTTTCTTGGTAACAATTAAATAAAGACATTGTTTAAAATATTTAGTACAGGTTCGAGCCTTTCTTTATGGAGCTTAAGCTTAGGCGGGCTTATTAAAATGTCACCTAAAAACACAGCGTCGTTCAAGCCTGCCAGCAACGAATCCATAATCCGTTAAAAAATCGCGGGCGCTGAAGCTAAACCATATTTGAGCCTGCTATACTGAAAAGTTTTGCAACTTCCTCCCCACCATGTAATCGAGAAGAACTTTCTTTGATTCGCAGCAAAGGATATTTTCTTACTATTAAATATGCCTCCGCAAATGCTTACACTACCATTTTTCTTTAGTAGCGGGGCTATGGGAGTTCCCCATTCACTTAAAATGACCGGCTTTAAAATTTGACTTTTGACTAATTCATCTAGTGCTAAATCAACTTTTTCCTTTAGAGCTAAAGGTACAGGTGTAGGTGTGAAAGTTTTTGGAACGATATTCTCTTCTACCTTCAATACGAACTTACTAATTTTGAAATGCCCCGAATCACCACTAAACAATTTTTTAAAGTGTAAAAACAATGATATTAATTGGAAAAAATTATATATCTTAAATGGCCACCTTCCGATTTGCATAATTGCACTCGTTTTATGGCATTTGGAATTATTGTCGCAAAACATCTGGTTTCAAACTGACGATTTCTCCTTCAATGTCAATTTTTAAAACCTGAAAGATTGGTTTTTTGTCGTAATAAACGCGAAATTTTATAAACCCCTAAAAGAAGAAGTCAGACCCTTAATATTTCGAGCATATGAAACATGACGACAAGGAAAATGGCGATGAAATTTACGCTGCGTTAAAACAACAGATTGAGGTGCGTATCGCTCCATGGGTTCTTGACAACTAAATCTTTATATATCGATTTCTGAAGAAATGGCAGCCGTTTCAAATTATGACATTAGTTTTGCGCCACCTTGTATGATATAGAGATAAAGGAAATATGTATTTACCTTTTTGAACGAAATCAAAATAGTTTGAACACCTAGACTGAGAAAGAACCATTTGTTTCAAATGAGAAATGGAAATTCATAATATAATTTTTTTTACTAAATTGATGATATTATTCGACCTTTCTTAATTAATTGAATTAATTTATCGAGTTTGAGGTCTAAAACAGTATATTTATTTTTTATTTTTCAATATTTCAACACCCTGTTTGTGTCTTCCTCAGGAAAAAATTTTTTTTGTATAAAATTTTTACTTTACTTATTATTTTTTTACTTAATTTAAATACTTTTTTTATTTAAAGCGTATTCTTTTCTCTTGGACTCATTTCTTAAGGCACTTACGTTTTTGCGATATCACTGAACTTGACTAACCCTATTTTTTGTTCTGCTCATTTTCGTTCATTCCATTTTGTGTTACTTACTAAAAGTTATCGCCTCTTTAAAATGTAATTTTGTAAGTTTCATAAATGATTAAATTTTCTCATATAAATGGGTGAAGTCCACTGATGATTTGTTTATCGCCAATGAAATATCGATATATGAACAGCTAAACCACCAGCAAAAAAAAATTTTTTGAAACTCTAATTGTCCAAACGTGTAGTTGGGGGGATCATCCGAAATCATAAATTTCAGTATAAAGGTTCTATAAATCTTTTATAAAACAAATATTGTCCAATAATATGTTTTCACTGTTTAAGATTTTTTCTATCAAAATTTAACTTTTTACAAAAATACAAAGAGCTTTTTGCAAAATACATTGTTTGCTGTGGCCTGGTTTGTATTGAAATACATATATTTTAGACCACATATTTGTTGTACAAATCAACATTCGTATTAAACGTCAAACACAGACTTGAAGTAAAATTTTCAATAATTTTGCTGTCTAGATTTGGCTGAATTTGTGCGATGGTGTGAGTCAAGTTGGCTTTGATGACATCCAGCTCATTGGTAGGGGCTATTGATAATCCTACAAGACCAGTAGGGCTAAATCATATGAAGTTAATGGCTAATTTGACCGTGGCCTCAAATCTTGCAATCAAAGAGTCTATTCCAGCATTTGCTGCTGGCTGCAAGCACCGTCCTGCCGCAATTACGAGCTCTTCAATCGAGGTTAAAATGATGTTTGCGAATGTCATAATTTTTGTGCAAGAGAGCAATTACCTCGAACTCGCCAGCATAGTTTCAGGGACACCCAAATATCCTTTCTTGAAGTACGATAGTTACCGAACCGATCGTATCGAGTTTGAGCGCCACACACTCAATTTTCGAATTTGCATTTTCTCGTCTTCATGGTATAAATATATCATTTGTGCGTTCTACTCTATCTTAATGATATCGAGACTACAACAGACTTATGTCGTTTGGCTGCACTTTTTGGAATAACATTTATATCGGGTGATTTTTTGCTATTTGTTTGTTGTAACTTGTAGCAATTCTCGGTAGGGTTTGCCATTTTACCGTGAATAGACTAACAAGCGAACAAGGCTTGCTTATCATAAGTCGTTCTGTGAGACCCACAGGCTATTTAATCTGTTGTGGCCAAATTTCCTTCTGTTTCACTTTATTGGACATTAATACACCAACCCGTATGCAAAGAGTGCGTACCGAGGACAATATTACTGATTTATTAACCAGTGCCAATTTAGACCACCGCGATATGTCAATTCGTCTCCTGTATGAACAATTGGGGTTGTGCTATTCGACCACCTTTAAGATTTTACGTAAGGACCTGCGTATGAAACCATCCAACATACAACTGCTACAAGAACTGAAGCCAGGTGACGTACCACAAAGTCGTTTCTTTCGTCTTAGGAAAGTTAGTGAAAATCCATTTTTCTATTGAAAAATTGTCTTCAGCGATGAAACCCATTTTTGGCTCAATGGATAAGTCCAAAAACAATATCACCAAATTTGGCTTGAAGAACAGTCAGATACAGTTCATGAGCTGCCAATGTATCCTGAAAAAAGCACTGTTTGGTGCGGTTTGTGAGGCTGCGGCATCATTGGACGGTATTTTTTCAAGAACGATGAAAATCGCAATGTTACAGTCAATGGAGCAAATTACTGTGCCATGAATACCATTTTTTGTGTGTCCAAAATGGAAGAATTGGACTTGGTTGTCACACGGCGCACTATCTCACGTTTTGCAGTAGTCCGTTGGCCTCCAAGATCATGCGATTTGACATCACTATACTGATTTTTGTGGAGATACGTGAAGACTTTCGTGTACAGGGATAAGCTAGTCACAATTCAAGCCCTGGAAGACAACATTACAGCTGCCATTTGTGAGATACCGGTCGAAAGGCTGGAAAAAGTATGCGAAAATAATAAATAAAGAAGTCGTATTGTCAGAATCACTTCAAATAAATGGATTTTGTGTCCATTTTGCAACCGACTACAATCATGTTTATCTATGTTTGTGTAAAATTTTATTAAAAAAATAACATTTGTAATATATTTATAGCATCATATAAATTTAAACAAAAATCTTCTAGATTTAAATACATGAGTTCAAATTAATGTATATTATTTACGAGAATCCTCAGAGGATTTATTGTTTATTAAAATTTTTTGTATTACAAAAATAGTTGACAAACTGTTTTACTAATTATTCTTCAATAGTTTCATGTGTCATATTCCGAGTGCAAAATTGGCAATGCTGCCTCATTTGAAAAATGAACTACCCACATACAAAATACACAAAAGAGAAGGCTGGGGCACATAGAATCCGTCATCCGTCGACTTTTTCAACTGACGTTAACGCAATGATGGATGAGGTTGGCACAATGAGTACTTTGTTAACGTGTAGAAAATCAGCTGTCTTTTTACATGTTTGCAACATTTCTTTTTATTAAAGAGTAAGAATTTTCGATGGATTTTGTAGATATTACGGAGTTTCTTTTAATTATAATTTTTGCTTTATAAAGCTCAAGGTTGTCTTGATATAATGGATAAAAGTCGAAGATTTTGGGTCAGATCTCTAATTTCAAATAATAAATAAAAGCCATAAAAATTTTTTCACAAAATTCATTTTATTCGCTATTATGTACATATGTAAGTATGTACATACATATATAAAAATTAAGGAATGGTTAACAAGCTAATTCATTTTTAAATAGGTTACATTGTAAACCAACAATAAAAAAGGAATTAATAAACAAAACAGTCTTCAATGACTAGGTACAAACATATATAAATAGAAAATTGTTTTTGAAAAACAAACAAAATTTTTATTTAATTTAATTAATTTTTTATTTAATTTTTGCAACCGTCAATTTTTGCCGCCACACAATAAAAATAATTATGTATATGAAAATATACAAAAAATCAACTGTTAATTAAAACAACTGTTAATTAAAACAAAAAATCAACTGTTACATACAGTACGTCTCCTTCAACGCAGCTCATAACAAAACCAGTATTTTAACTTAGCTGTCAGTTGAAAAAGTCGACGGATGACGGATTCTATGTGCCCCAGCCTAGAGTGATGGGAATAGTGTTGCTATATAACGTAACTATAAAGAGAGTTTAGGAATTTTTTGGTTTACCCTCGTACGCACATAAGTACTTATATACTCGTACGTGCGTATGGGTATGAAGTTACCGAGAGTCGATTTCAATTCAACGTTTTTTTTTCGTGCTAAACGTGATCTTATCACAACCGTTGACGACATTAAAACCTTATTTGCAACGTAAAGAAGGACATGCGATATACTCGTGTTCTATAAAAAAAAATTCCTAATGATGACTGTTATGGCAGTGTTGATTGTGTTTCGCTACACATCATGACAACCACCCACAATAAAAACAAATATTCATTGAGAAAAACTAATATCACCAAAGGGAAAATTATAAATGAAGTTACCAAGAAATTCACCACAACTGAGAGAGGATACGCTGCGCCGTACAATCTCTGAGCTTAATTTTAATCAAGTTGTAGTGGGGGCAAAAGCTTTGTGTTATTGATATTATTATTCTGCCGTGTAGCAAGAAAATTCCATTTCATATTGTCAGTCATAGCAACATCATCAGCACGGCCGGTTTGCTATTCACTTCGTAGTGCAGAACATAAAAAAGGACATTCAATATTTTACATACTACTGACGTGTGTAAAAGCGTTAGAAAAAAAGTTTAAATTTTTTCTCAAATAAGACCAAAACGAACTGGAGCTCCGTTTAAATTAACTAAATGTACCATATAACAAGATACTGAGAATTTTTTTAAGTATAAGTATAAAATAAGATTTGAGCTGAGTTGTTATCACTATCTGAAAGCAACTTCTATGAAATGAATTAAATTTATTCATCTTCATGCGCACAAAAAGTTTGCATGCACGTACGTACGTGTTATAAAAGTATGAGTTTGAACTTATTATCGATGTCATTTGTAATTGATGATATTCGCATATTTCAAATAAGCTTAACAACTCAAAACTTAAGTGGATTTCGTTTAAATCCTCCTGAGTATTCGAGCAAATTGTTGAAGAGGATAATAAATACTAAAGTAAAATTTTGATGAAGCAGAAGATAAATTTTGTTTATTGTTTTATACATCAAAATAATAAGTTCTTATGAATAGCTCAACTGGCAAATGACCCCCAGGCCTCTTTCTCCTCATATTGCCAATATAATATTTATATTGTAATAAATTTTGTGAAAAATTTAATCAACAATAAGAAAGCGTTGGATTTTTACATAGTGAAATTATTTCCAATCAGGAAAAACTCAAATTTCTTCTTTAGTTGACATTAAAATACTGGAAATTATATTTAAACTTGTTCCAAATTCAACTTTTTTACATTTGTAATTATTACATAATTCATGTTTATTCAAGCACCATGTGTTTTAAATTGCAAGAAGTGTTTCTACCGATTCAATTCTTTGCAATATTTCTCCACAATATCGGGAGGCCGCGCCAGAAAAATTTTATTTATAATGAACTAATGAAAATATAACAATTTGAAAAGTATAATTTTCCTTCACATGTGAATATTTATACCAGTTTCAATAATATTTCAAATACTAAAATTTTTAAAAATTGAAGTCTACGAATACGAGGGCGGTTCAATGAGTTTATGACCTTTTTAATGAAATACAGGTTTTTCGATAAAAAATATTATTTAATTTTTTTAACATTGTCTCTTTTGCCCAAATTAAAAAAAAAACAAATTTTATCCCTTCCAAAAAATAAGATTTACTGGGAGATGGAGCTTGCGAAGCGTCTCAACTCAGTGCGACCATTAGTTAAAGATGTGCAAACGGGATGCCTACCAAAAGCTATTGCTACTTGAGAAAGATATTAATGCAGCTACAGAATTCCAGGCAAATATGGATGCTTAGGTGGATTGATTATTAAAATTCATTTTCATCTCTTAGTTGCCTCCATATTATTCTTTCATCTTTTTCAGTATCACTTGAACTTAAATAAAAAATAAATTTTTTCTCTTAATAAAATTTTTTACCTTTAAATTTATTGTGAACTAAACACACTATTCACAGTAAAAAACTAAATAAGCATTTATGATCCGTCTGTAATCTTATGTGTTAATACCATTCAGTTCATAGAGATTGAACTAATTTTTGCTCGTGCGATTGTTGATACGATAACGGAAGTAGCGATTCGAGACTAGATCATTCACTTTCAAAATAATATAGAACAAGTCCCTCAAAGTGGAAACAAAATAAGAATTTAGGTACCCGAATTTCGAAGAAAAAATAAATAAGTTGTTCCAATATTGGAAAACCGGGAATAATGGATTAATAAGAAGCCTGGAACCAAATAATTTGAAAAAAAAAAACTAATTAGATTAATCAGCATTTTATGCTGAAATAATTTATTATAATATATCAGAACAACATAAAAACGAATTAATAAATTTTTTTTATCCGGCTAAAAATTTTCTTCTATCTAAATAACATTTTCCTAACACGTGGTTGTAATATTTGTTAAAGAATTTTATGTACCTACTGGTGATATTTCATTGCAGTTTCCCTTGTATATGATCACTATGGAATAGGATTTTTGAAGGGTGAGTTATGCTCAACTTAATATCTGAGAGATGCCAGGATAAAGCATAGCGAGAGTTTGCCAAGACGCCGCGGAAGTCTGGAAATGAGTCAGTCGATTAGATTTGGATATGGAGGGGACATCGTCATGTGTACAAGTGAATATCAGAAAAATATTATCAAGTGATTTATGAAAGATATCAAATTAAAAAGAATATTTTAAGCTGAAATTGACTTTGTTTTATTTACTTATAATAAAAGAATCTGTAAAGAAATGTATCGCAGTATCCTTAATAACGTTGATAGTTTATTTATTGGATGCTTTCTTATTCAGAATTTTAATCAACTATTTAGTTTTTGGAAAAATTAAATTTGATCAAATCAAATCATTCATATCCTTATATTAGAAATAGTGACAACTGCTGCAATGATAGGGGATTAAATATTAAAGGATCATTACTACAACACATACACAAGTCATACAAATAAAAAACTAACAAAACGTTAAAGTAAATCTAATAAAAGGATTGTAACTAATTCAGGGCATATAACCTACAATTTCGCGTGCAACTCGAATATGTTGTGCACGAGGTTGTATCGTTTGATGTCTGGTTGTATGAAATGGTGTTTTGATTGTACGAATGATCAAAAAGTTTTAATTTTTATGGCATGTTGTATAACGTTGTACGCGATTTTTTTTAAATAATAAATAAATGGTAGACAGCATAAATTGTCGATTTTACGAAATTTAAAACTCGTAAATATGTATATGCCGAAACTATGGATTTATAAAACCAAAAATTATTTAACGTTACTCACAATAACTAATTATTTTTAGCAATTTTTATTTTCAATGCATTTTGCAAAAAAAAAAACTAATTGTTTCTAACGATTGGTCGGGATATTCTCCCGAATAATAAATTTCACTATTAAGTATTTACAATAAAGATTTTATTTTTCATTTTGCCTAACTGAATACAATCATTAACGACCAACGGGCGTTTAATTGTATGGGTGTTGAGAGAAAAATAAAATAGACTCACGTTGAGTATAATTGTTTGTTGTGTTGTTTGTATAAAAACATTCTAAGCCTACTATGATTATGTATTTGTTATAATTCATATGCAATATTGAAATTCTCAAATTGTATTTGTTTTGTGTGGCATAAACATACGAGGTTGAATGTTATCAAACTGCTTAAACTTCACTGACGATTTGGTTTTAGCAACCAATGAAATGTCGGCATATGAAGAGCTAAAGCCACAACAAACATTTTTTCAATGCATTTTGCAAAAAAAACTAATTGTTTCTAACGATTGGTCGGGATATTCTCCCGAATAATAAATTTCACTATTAAGTAAAAAATATATACTTATATATTTTTTAAGTACTTATAAAAATAAAAATATTC
Organism: Germaria angustata; assembly: GCA_963681545.1. Classification (NCBI taxonomy): domain Eukaryota; kingdom Metazoa; phylum Arthropoda; class Insecta; order Diptera; family Tachinidae; genus Germaria; species Germaria angustata. The sequence goes on along the minus strand of OY812999.1, from coordinate 79,829,761 downwards.
ACAATGACGTTAGACGACATCTTTACAATAGAAAACTTGTTGGCAAATAATGATTTTCACGATGTTTGTGAACAAAACGCACAACTGGGTCACAGTCGACTACCGTTAATAGCATGTGTAGGGTGGGTGGGGGAGCACTTCCATTATATATAAAAGGCAAGAAAGCTTATTAGGGGGTGTATATCTCAATATAACTATAATTAAAGTTAAATGGGCATTGACTATAGACTTAACAATACGGACTGCGTGCTTGTGTGTGTGAGAAGTAATAGTGAGCACGTGCTACTTGGTAATGAAATCCTTTTCGTGTAAATAAATTTGACTCTGTTTATGTGAAATATCTCACTTCGTTATTTAATGGGCTTTTGGTGTTTTTATGTGTGGGGTTAAAGTTAATATTATTACAGATGTTGTTCATTTTTAACTTTTTGACTTCCATGCATTTCTTATTCATTCAACTTACACTTGTTAGTACGAGTATGAGTGTTTGGAATCCATGAGCGTCTAGGCCAGTAATACGATATTTCTGGAAGGTGTTATAGTTTATACTTATATGTTTTTTTTGCATGCAAATCTCTCATGGTACATACATACATAGATATAATCACAAAGAGAAGATTTCATACACCATATACATGAAACCCAATGTGTGGTAGATAAAGAGAACTTATCCGATGAAGTCATCGAGCAATGTTTGGGGAATTCTGCTATTAAGATGACCAATGTGCTGCAGCATTAATTAAAGTAGTAAGCGTATCAGTACTACATCATAACTGTATTGATCTTTCTATATCGAAAACAAAGTGAGATTGAAAAATCAGATGCGGCACGCAAAAAAAACATGTGCTCACCATTGAAAACTAGAACTAATTTTTGCCCCAATGATGTTATGAGACATGTTTTCATTACGATAACACTATGGAACAAATTAAAAATTAATAAAAAGTTAGGTCGAATCTGAGAGTGAGGGGTGAAAATAGAGGCTAAATTGCAAGACCCGTATCGCAGCGTTTGTTTATTTTAGTTCGAATTTTTTTTTATCGACCTTGGAACTTTGCAGTCAAATGCCGATTTTCAGCATATTGTTTATATGGTTTTTTTTATATATAACTCGTCGACTAATTGATATTTTTTACACCTGTAAAAGCCAAATTACTGCTAGAGAGCTGTGCAACAATTAAAATTTTTTATAAAATTGATTTATACTACATTTACACCTACGCAAAATCTAGTACTTATGAGATTTTGAGGGAAATCTAGCTCTTATCTACCAGATTTCCCATACAAAACAAAATCTACTTACGAACTAGATTTTGGCAAAATCTCACAAAATCTTCCAATACTGAATGATGCAACTGTGTATTTTTTGGTATTATACTGAAATATGCAGCGCTGAATAAGAAAATTTTGACATTTGTAAAGAAAAAAAGCGCGGTAGAAACAAAAGATTTGCGATAACAAATGCTGCTGATTTTTTTTACGTAGCGATACCAGCTTCATTTGCATTTTTTTATATGTAGAGGTATAATATATTAAAATATTGTTTTTCCCTTCCATTTTTTGAACAAAATAATATAAAAGTTTGGAGGCAATTTTTTATTCTTTCTTTAGCCAGCTGTTTATTATGAAAATGAAATCCAATAATACGTCAAAAAGCAGTGGTCTAAACGGCAGAGATTTTCTTCGAGATTTCAGCTGAAATCTATTAGATTTTGCGCAGGTGTAAATGTAGTATTAGAAAATTTTTGTGGTGCTTATGAAGCAAAATGTTGGAAAAATTATTTGTTTTTCATGCGTTTTGAAAACATTTTCCACAAAACTAAGTCTTTTTTGCTTTCTGTTTGATCTGTAATATGCTTCTCAGTTTCTTCTTTGTATCCCCTTCTTCCTCTTTTTCATCGTCATCCTCTTCTTCAAAGGTTTTTTTATACCAACAAAACAACTTTTTTGTTTTCAACCACCACACAGGCAGCAATTTTTTTATTTCCTACATTAAAAAAGAAATTATAAAAATATGGAAAAAATATAATTTTGAAATGTTAGTTTCAAGTAAAAAAAATTAAATGAATTAATTAAATGATTTGGCCAGTTGCCGTTTAGCAGGCGGCTGTGGATCAACATCACTGCTCTCTCTCTCTCTTTCTCTCTCATCTGCAGTGCCGAACGCCGTTCACAGTCACTCCAATTTTGGTCTCACCTTCAAAAAATTGTAGTTGCATTTGTTTTTCATGGACTGAGTGAGGATTTCCTGAGCCCCAAATTCAACACGAACCCATTCAGATGGAAAAACGCTTCATCGGAGATGACTTCTTTCTAAAAATTGGCATTGACTTTCACTTTGCTTCATTACCAATTGGACGAATTGCCGGCGCTTTCAGTGACCTGCTGGTGTTGAGTTCTTGAGTAAGCTGAACTTTGTACGCATGCCAAAATTTGCTGCGTAGTGGTGCTTTGTGAAATTGGAATTTGTTGAGAACGATTTGTTGACCACTCATTGAATAGTTGACTCCAAAGCCAGTGAATAAGATCCAAAAAAAAGAACATCTTGCAATGGAAAGCATATGTTGAAATCATTGGAACAATTCCGAATTTTCGCTTCTTCTGAATCACAAGTTGTGGATCGTATTGACTTTCTCGGAAGTTCTTGTTTTACTGCGACACATTCTGCATTAAAGCCCACTAAAAGCTACTATACATTAGAAATTGAAGATCGGTTGACGAGCAGAGTAGATTTTGCTTTCTCAAATATAGAAAATATGGACAAGTAAAGTACATTGTAAATATATACACACTCATATACCTTCAATGCACATAATTATGTTCTTTACATTATTCGTTTTTATTCGTTTCCTTGTTGGTGTTTTTATTTTACCATTCTACTTTAATACATTTTTTATCCAATTTTTTTGACACTTCCAATTGTAAAATAAATAAATTTTAAAAATAAATTTGCAGTTTGTTTTAACAAAAATTTAATTTCTTATAATATTAAAGAGAAATGTTAAAACACAATTTTAATAATAATATTAATTTTATTGGTGCAAGCAAGTACTGCTGGAAGGAAAGTTAAACAATCTAAGCATAACTATGGAAAAGCAACTACAGGAACATTGGAATAGTGCTGAGTATCCCTCGTATTAATGTCCTCAGTGGAACGGACATAAAGATGAAATTTTATGCTTTGCATGTTCTTTCTTTACCGGTGATCACCACTTGTGATCGGATAGTAGTGAAAATTGTTATCTAATCCAAAGATTTCAGCAGAGGCTTATCATTGTAAGGTGTTGTCTTTTTTTGGGTCCTGTTCATTATTGCATCTGAAGTCACCTTTAAGATGTTATTTCAAATGATATTCGCCCCACTGCGTATTTTGCATTGAACTGTATATGAAAATGTTCGTAATTATGCACTGAACTTTTGTTGTTAGGTTTTTGTATTGTTTTTTTTTTTGTCGAGCAGATTTTAGCTCGAACTTGGAAATAATATTATTTCATGGTGATATTTTTAACAATCAACGCATGTGCTACATCAGCCCCATGAAAATGTAAATATTTGAAAAATTCTCTTTTCTAACGCCTGTAATTTAATTGTAATCCGTCTTAAACGTATCAGCATGTGCAGGTTTTTTTTATATTTCAAGAAAATAATTTCATATTTAATAACAAATGTGCCACTCACTATTAGAAATAGAAGTCTTGTAAGGATAGACACCTGTCAATGGTCACAAAAGCATCTAGAATCATCAGTGAAAAGTTAGAATTAAATACCACTTTAATAATCAAAAAATATATTGTAGAACTTAAATTTAATCAAGATTTTTTCAAATTAATTTTCTCGGAATTCGAAAATTTTTTTTCAGCTGGAAATTTCTGATGTAGAACTAACAAAACGACAACGTTAACAGAAAAATATATATGTATACATATATATTTAACTTTTTTCATTGTTTAGAATAGAAATACACTTACAGACTCTCATATCTGGAGGATTACAATAGCAAAGGCTTTGCAACTTGTTTTTTAAAGACTCTTAAAAATGCACAGTTTTTAGGAAATAAATAAATAAAAAAACACAAAATATCTTACACATTGTATTATTACAATGCAGACGATCAAGTTCACCAGTTTCGCGTTCAGATAAGAAAATATTGATTTTTTGGATGGTTACAAATGTTTTGTTATTTTATTACACCTCAGTTGGTAGAGATTGATATTTGATTACCCATAAATAAAGTAATTTTATCTAAAATGTTTAGAAATGAAATCGATAAATACAGGCTGCAACGCAGTTAATTTTTCCGTCATCTTGTCTAGGATCGTACCAAAGGTCTGCTTCCTTTGTAAATTAAACGGATTCTTTAGTATTCAAAGAATATAGAACTGCTACTCTAGGTTATTTATTATAATAAATATAAATATTAACCACTCGTTGTCTCGCTGCATATACATACATATTCCACTTTAACTTCGCTTGTTGGCTAAAGCGAAGTTCCTTTTGTGGTCAGATTTCTTAGAATTAGTCCCTAAAAATAGAAGCAATGAATGCATGAATTACTTGGAGGATCGTGCACTTAAATATCTATAATTAACAAAAACACGAAACATTCGGAGGTTCGTGTAAGCGGATAAATAAAATCCACGAGTATACAAAATGTACTGAGGTTCGTATATATAATTAACTACGATTTAGGAGGACGCGAAATATGCACTCAACTGACTACGGATAACTGAAATATTCGAAGATGTATATATACTCTGGAACAAGAGCGGATAAAGTACCCGAATCGACCATTCGAGTGGCCGGTTTGCAATTGCCATCTCTATGGTATCGTAGCCTGTTCCCTGATTTGTTTCAAGAGAACTTACTAGAGGTCTGCATTAGCCATCAGCTTGGTATGGACATTAAGAAAAAAAGATGTGTCGCACATGGATTCAATTTGTATAGACCGCTAATGCTATCGTTGCCCGAACATATACTACAGTAGAATCTTAAAAAAGTTAACCAAAATGTCCCAAGGGGTATTAACTTTTTCGAACTTTTAACTTTTCTGAGCGGTTTTTTCTAGTCGAAAAAAGGAATAAATAAAGCATGTATGTAATATGTAAACAATTTTTTTAGATACCAAATGTTACATTTTTATTAAAAGACTTATATAATAGTTTTCATTATTACAAAAAAGAAACTTAGGTTTAGTTTGTACTGGGTGTTCAATTTCACAGTCCCGCTCAGTTTTTTTGTTCGCATAAAAATAGTTTATAGAGGTTTAAAGAAGCAGTCAAGCTTGTTTGTTTCTTTTCTTTTGTATAATAGCTCTTGATCATTTTCGTGCGCATATTGATTAGGCCTGACACATGATTTGCATCATTGTTGCTCTCAAACTATTTTATAACGCTATTGATGCTTTCAACTGCTTTCGAGAAACTTACTTTAGATGTATGTATATATGTATGTATGTACACGCTCTAAAAAGTTAACCGAAAATTTAACTTTTTAGAGCTGCACGTGGATTATGAAAAACTGTTAACTTATCCGCGTGTTTAACTTTTACGAGAGTTAACTTTTCTAAGATTCTACTGTATATACTAACAGCCATGTTCGTATTTGGAAAGAAAACTCACAAATACATACGCAAATCAGAATTGAACACGATACACACAAAAACGAAAATATGTGGTTTGCCTGGACTTGGAAATCAACACGTGTTCACCACATATTATAAGACTATGGACATATTAATATTGTTCCTCTGCTGGCGTTATGTTCATGTCATATCCAAGTTAATGGCTTGTGAAGACGTGGTGTTATGCAAAATTATTTACTAACTAAATGAGAATTTTTACGAGTTCTAAATGCATCAATCTTAATACTTGTCCATGACCATTTAGTCATTGCAAATATCGCCATGTTTAACGTTAAAAATGTAACGCGACGTTTTACAAACAAGTTCGCTGAAAATACTTTCGTTAATATAAATATTCACAAGCCATGCAATACTACTCTTTTGTCTAAGAGTTGTAAAAGAACTAAGAAAATAAGTTTTTATAAGAACTATAGAATAAGTTTTACCTACCCAACAAATACAGGCGCTTAATCTCAAATTGATAGTGAACTCCCCATATATAAATTGTATGAAAATAATTTGGAACTCAATGTCAATGCATTCACAGCAGAAGCTTCAAATGAAAGATATTTTTACGCCTTAACAATAACTCGACATGGCAAATGGAAATACAATATACCAATTGTCGAACATTTTCGGAAGTCAACATTAATTTTGATTTGAAATTTACCTCGGCAAAATTATCAAAAAGAATCGACAACATGTGATTATCTGATATCAAAATATGTATTTGAAACATTCGGCGTTACGTTTGTTTGGATTAAAGAGTTTTACGTCACCGACAACAACTACAATGTGGTACTAGAGTAATGTCATAATTATAATTGGATGCCATTTTTTATAAATTTGAAAAGGAAAAAAAAATCTGGAAATTTGAAAATACTATATCGCTCAAATGGTAACCTACCGAGGTGATGCATAATTGTGCTCGTTTTACTCCATTTTTCATTGTTGTTCACAAGACATCTGGATCCAAATTCGAATACGACATTACTTCTTCGCCACCTTGTAAATAAAGTAAGAGTGTTAGCGCGAACAGAAAACTAAAGTTAAATTCACTGGCAGACAAAAACACATTCACTCACAAAAATTAATAACAAATAAAAAACCACAATAAAAATAAAACTTTTTATTCAAGTGCCCATTAAATAATATTGGAGTAAAAAGTGAAGAGTGCATTGTTTTCCATTAACTCTCAAAGTTGAAACTTTAATGAAATGTTGGCGTTTTTAGTGCCACATCTATTATTAATTAACAATGATATATTTTTTGTGGAAAACTTTCTCCTGACTTTTATTTTCACTTTTAATTACAAGCAAAAAAAAAAAAATAATAATAATAAAATTGGAGTCCATTAATTTTACTTTAATTACCAAATAAGTTTTTAAACATTTTGGCTAATTTTAGTCATTTGAAATTTTGTTTGATGTTGAATTATACCTTAACAATACTCGCAATCATTAAATAATAATGCGGTGTATCAGTGCGGAGATTTTTAATTCGATATTCTAATATATGGCTTGATTTACCAAAAGCAAATTCACAATAATTTATAATTATAATACAATGATTAGCCTTAAGCATCATTTTATGGTGTTGGGGAGATGCTAATATAATACTCGTATATCCAACCAGACAGGCTCCTATGACTTGTATTAAAAAAGACATTGGTTCATCCGCCTTCTTCCGTTTTTCCGTTGGCCATATAAGTAGGTTCATCTACATATCGTGGTTGTCACTGCTCTGCTTTTCAATTGTGATCATACCAGTTGAGCCAACTTCCGTTCACTGATGATACTAAATATACAGCTGCCATTCTTTAGACTAGTATTTTATTTTCCCAGTACCCTCCATATTGAATCAATATCGCTCCATTGGAGGATCTAGCAAACAACCCACGTTTAGGTAAAAGATAAAATTTATGATGAAGAAAATTAATGGATAATATTGATTTTTAATTCTTTTCCTTAAGGTAACTCCGTACATAATCAATAATATTTAAGTCGAGTGGTGCAAGTGGACTTTCCAATATGCAGGGACAAGGGGAGGGTCGAAAACCCCATATCGCGAAGAGTTAGAAATTCAAATTGTTAAACAGAAATGATTGTCGTGCTGTTTCACATAAAAGTGCTGTGCGCATCTTTTACCTAAAACTTATCACTTCCAAGATACCCTATACCGTGTCATTAAACTTTGCCACTTAATTGATTTCCAGATGTAAACTTTCAAAATGGCGATACTTATACATTGAACATTTTTTGTGTTTTATTTGTACAGTGTAATCAATGGATTAAACTTAAGATTTGGTTAGCGGTTTTACTACGTCAGCATAATTTTTAATAAACCTTCTATAGTAGCCGGCTAAACCAATAAAATACCTTAATGCCCTGAGAGTCTTGGGTATTTGAAAATTAAGGATATCGTGAACCTTATCGGGAGATGTCCCGATTCCATTTTGTGAAATAACAAATCCGAGAAATTCAACTTCATGCCTAAAGAATTTTGATTTTTCTGTTGAAATTCGCATTCCAGCATTTGACAATTTTTCCAATATTTTATCGACATGAAAAATATGGCTATTTGCGTCTTCGGAATCATCCATATAAACAAAACACGTTTTTCCGATCTCGTCCCGCAAAATATCATCAATCAAACGCTGAAAATTGTTGGGAGTGTTTCTGAGCCCAAAAGGTAAGCGACAAAATTCATATTTTCCGTTGCTGATATTAAAGGCGGTTTTGTATCTATCTTTTTCTGCTAATATGATCTGGTGAAATCCGGATTTTAAACAATAGTTGTAAAAAATTTTGATTTGCCCAAATTCGATAAAATTACAGCAATATCCGGCATGGGGTATTTATCTGGGACAGTGAAATCATTTATTTTTCGAAAATCTGCAACCATTCGTAATTTTTGCCTACCATCGCGATCAACGCCTTTTTTGCCGACGACGTGGATGGGTGAATTATAGGGCGATGAGGATTGTCTTTTAATACCGTCTTTAAGGAGATTTTCTATTTCTGTATTTATAAAATCTCTTGCGGAAATGGGATACGGATAGCTATGGGAATAAATAGGTTCTTCTTTAGTTAAATTTATCGTGGCTTCGACTTGAGTGTTGGCTGGCAAAGCTCAAATGCAATTTGGTTGTTTTGAATAAGATTTTTGAATTCACTATGTAAATCGGTAGGAACATATTTTTTATCAATTGCAATTGAATTTACTTGATTGCACAAAAAATGGTTAATTTGTTCTTTTCCGGTTTTATGAAAAAGAATACCAGTCTTGGCATCAATAAAAGCTTCTATTTCTTTCAAAAAGTTATAGCCCAGAATTCCATCGAAAGAGTTTAAGCATGGCAATATAAAAAAGGCTTATTTCGCATTTTTCTTTAATGAGCGTATATCCATTTATTGGTTTGATTCGAAAGAGTTAAGTTACGGATTTAATACCTTTAATAAAATTAAACTTTCGTATATAATTTTTAGAAGTACCTGTGTCTACCAAAAGATTCAGCTTTTTTAACAATATAAGGCAAGAGCGACTTTATACAAAAAGAATTTAGGTTATAAATTGCATCGCCTTCGGTTTCGCTACAAGAAAAATCATCATTTATATACATTCATTATTTTTCTCAAAATCTTCAGCGTAGTTGATTCTTTGGATCTTTTGAATTGGCGAGTTGTTACTGACGAACTGACGTTCGGGCCTATTTTCATGGTAAATTGCCCTTTGCCTATTGTAACTTGGATTGAAGTTTTGAGGTTGAGGCTCCAATCTTTTTGAAAGTGCCGATTTGCAGAGAAACAGATATCGCAAAAGGGTTTACGAAGATCTGATATAAATACATGTAGCGCGAGTTAATTTACTTAAAAAATGTATTTAGTTTCACACCAATATTACAATTGAATTTTTTATTTTTTTAAGACAACAAGGAAAAGTAATATAATAATATTAATGACAACAGGACCAATGACAAAACAATTTTTTAAAGTGTTACAAAAATATGTTTCAGTTTGCAATAACGAATTCGAAAGAAATAAAACAAGTTTCTACACATTCCAGCTTAAGAGTGCTAAAGGCCTACAGATCGTATTGAAAGGCATAGATTCTAATGTTGTTCCTGAGGAAATAAAAGATGCTCTCACCCTCCAGGGATTTAAGGTAAAGAATGTCTCTAACATAATAAACAAGGAGAAGATCCCCCAACCCTTATTTCGCGTTGAACTGGAGCCAAATGAACTGGAGCCAAATGATATAAATTTATAACCTAAAATATCTCTTATACCGAAAAATCACAGTTGAGGAACCACACAAGCGCTCTGGACCCGTACAGTGCCATAATTGTTAAGAATATGGCCACACAAAAACTTATTGTAAATTACCTACTGTTTGTGTTGTGTGCGGTGAATTACACAATACTGCTATTTGCAATAAGTCGAAGGACCAGAAGGAAAAGAAGTGCAGTAATTGTGGAGGTAATCACACTGCTAACTACAGGGGATGTTCTGTATACTCTTTCGTTAAACAGGCTATGAGTCAAAAGCCTAAAGTAACCCCAGCGCAAACAGGAAATACGTACTCCGCTACTTATCCTCCTATGGCCAAACCAATCTCTACACAAGTATCGTATGCTGACGCTGTGAAGATCAACTCTATTCCCGTTCAAAAAGTGTCACCACCAAATAATACAACAAATGCAAACGCAAGCTTTAATTTCAATCGTCTTGAAGCTACTATTGATAATCTGGTGCAAACTATAAACAATTTTACAACAAATATGACTAGCATGATGCAAGAAATGCTGCGAATGCAGAATACTCTGCTTCTAGCATTAGTTAACAAGCCATGAACACGTTAAAACTATGTTTCTGGAATGCAAACGGCATTCGCCAACATAAAAATGAACTTGAGCACTTCCTCACGGCAAAAAATATTGATATAATTTTGGTATCTGAGACTCATTTGACTTCGAGAAGCCTTTTTAAAATGAGTGGCTACACCTTCTATGATACAAAGGACCCGAGAGGAAGAGCATGCGGAGGAAACATCAAGCTAAGAACTCCCGATGATATTGAACTTAACATTGCCAATCTTACCGAAAATATTAAACAGGCTGCTAAGCATGCCACTACGTCCTATCCTTAGACTGGGTTTAATAGAATTTATTCTGCGGATATTGAACGTCTCGTATGTGAAAAAAGAAGAGCTAGAAGGGATTGGCAACAGCACAGATCACCTCAACATAAAATCAGACTTAGAGAATGCACTAAACGACTCCAAGAGTTGCTTGCATCTGAAAAATCTGCTTCTCTTAAGAACTATCTGGAAGGTCTCGATGTCACAGCAGCATCTAATTACTCCTTGTGGCGCGCTGCTAAAAAACTTAAAACACCTGTTGAGTCTAAACCACCCTTGCGCACTTCTACCGGAGGTTGGGCAAGAACCAATACTGAAAAAGGTAACATATTTGCTGAACATTTAAAACACGTATTTACCCCAAACACATGTACTGGTGCTGTTGATTTGCCGAGTGTAGTTGTTCTACCCCCTCGACCCATAAAGTTTAAGATGCGTGATGTGCAAAAATTAATTGCTGAAACCAACCCGAAGAAATCTCCGGATATTGATGGAGTTAGTAACAAGATGCTGATGAAGTTGCCTCGTGTTGCTGTTAGAATCCTGTTATTTATTTTCAATGGCATTTTACGACTGGAGTATTATCCACACAGCTGGAAACTTGCCATGGTCAAAATGATTCCAAAGGCGGGTAATGATCTTACTAAGGCTGAGTCATATAGGCCAATAAGTTTGCTGTCAATAATTTCAAAGCTCTTCGAAAAACTGCTCATGACAAAATTGTCCCCAATTCTAGCTGATAATGGATGCATACCGGACCATCAATTTGGTTTTAGAAGTCAGCATAGCACCATTGAACAATGTCATAGATTGGTCCATTTCATATTTTCATTATTGATGTTTCTCAGGCATTTGATAAAGTGTGGCACGAAGGCCTAATTTTAAAATTGAAGACATATCTACCAATAAACATTGTAAATCTTTTGAAAAGTTACATTCTTGCCCGGAAGTTCACTGTTGTGGAAGGAGACTTCATGAGTGTACCCGAAACTATCTCATCTGGGGTGCCACAGGGGAGTATACTGGGACCAGTTTTATATTTGATTTATACCTGTGATATGCCTTTGAGCAGTAATATCCTCACTTCTACATTTGCTGATGATACAGCCTGCCTTAGTATGCATGAAAACCCTCACGAGGCATCCCGTTATCTTCAGGAACATATTAAGCTGTTGGAACTGTGGTTGAACTTATGGAGAATAAAAATAAATGAACAAAAGTGTGTTCATGTCACATTTACCCTACGAAGAGACACTTGTTCCCCCATTCGAATCAACAACCAAGTTGTTCCTCAACACTCACAGGTGAAATACCTTGGTATACACCTTGACCGACGGCTTACATGGAAACACCACATTGACTCTAAGTTGACACAAATGAAGCTTAAATTAACCCAGATACATTGGCTGATTGGTAGAAATTCTATCCTCAGTCTAGATTGTAAACTTTTAATATACAAGTCGCTTTTGAAACCCATATGGTGTTACGGAATTCAGCTATGGGGCACTGCTTTAGCTTCCAGTGTAGAGAGAATCCAACCAATGCAAAACAAAATTTTAAGGTTAATAACATCGGCTCCATGGTACATGAAAAATTCAATTTTACATCGTGATTTAAATATGCCACTTGTGACCACTGAAATTGCAAAATATGCAGACAAATATTTAACAAAACTTGAGTCCCATTCTAATCCCCTTGCTCGTAACATCTTGAACTTTACTGGACACATCCGCTTAAAAAAGAGGGATACTACGGCTTTAGTACGCAACACTCCAGATGAAACTTTTTAAAAATATACATATTTATGCTAAATACGATTCTAATGTATTATTAATTATTATCACTAAGTTTATGTCTGACACTGGTTGGGCCTAATAATTATTTATATATTTAAGATTTGAATACTTATTGTTAGTTCAGATGTGAAGATACAATAAATAAATATAAGCATGCAAAAAAAAAAAATTCTAGTTTATATTCAATATATTGTTTTTCCTTAGACACCTTCTACGGAAATATTCGTTTATAACTAAATAAAGAGCACAGGAAATAGAATCAAGATAATTTAATAAATTAAATATATATATCTTTATTTCTTAATACGCTAATTGGGCCTAAATTTTCCAATGTAAGTAAAACAGATTTAAGCTACTTGCATTTTTCCCAACGCTTATGAAGAAATTATTGTAAAAAGATATTACATGATACATGAAGATTCGCCAAACACATACTAAAAACTTAATAAATAATTAATATTGAAATCTATTATTTGGGATATTCTCCCCAACTAATCGTTAGACACAATTAGAGTTTTTGCAAAATGCATAGAAAAAATCAAAAAATGTGTGTTGTGGCTTTAGCTCTTCATATGCCGACATTTCATTGGTTGCTAAAACCAAATCGTCAGTGAAGTTTAAGCAGTTTGAAAACATTCAACCTCGGATGTTTATGCTACATAAATCAAATACAATATGAGAATTTCAATATTGCATATGAATTACAACAAATACATAATCAATAATTTATGTATTTTTATTCAGGCTCCAGGTCCGAATAAAAATACATAAATTACATACCATAAGGTCGATAAAATTAATAAATATATACATAATCAATAATTTTAATATTTTATTGTTTGTTGTTGGCTTAGCTAGGTATATGCCTGCATTTTTTTATAAAATAAAAAAAATTTATAAAATCTACCAAGGGACTTTGCCAATGTCTGTGTTAATATATTGCAAAATTTATTTATATTCAAAATTACAAAAGAAACGTACACACAGTGTAGAAAAATATGAAACTAGCTTTCTCCGAAAACTTTCTAACTTTCAATGTTCATCTTATTTTTCAATTTTGTATTGTTCTATGTAATTTTTTTAATTTTAGTGCTATCTATGTACGTAAGTAAACTAGATTTGTTCCATTTCCATACTTTTTCCGTACAATCATAAATATTTTGTACACATTGTACCATCAATGTATTGGAACAGCTGTTTTGCATTTATAGATAAATTTTTTTTTTTTCACGCTAATATATGTTTATTGTATCTTCAAATAATTGAACTAACAATAAGTGTTCAAATCTTAAATATATAAATAATTATTAGGCCCAACCAGTGTCGGACATAAACTTAGTGATAATAATTAATAATACATAAAATTCATGTTACGCACAAAAAATATTTTCAAAGAATTTCATCTGGAGAGTTGCGTATTAATGCCGTAGTGTCCCTCTTTTTTAAGCGGATGTGTCCAGGAAAGTTCAAGATGTTACGAGCAAGGGGATTAGGATGGAACTCGAGTTTTGTTAAATATTTTCCAGCATATTTTGCAATTTCAGCGGTCACAAGTGGCATATTTAAATCACGATGTAAAATAGAATTTTTCAAGTACCATGGAGCCGTAGTTATTAACCTTAATATTTTGTTTTGCATTCGTTGGATTCTCTCTACATTGGAAGCTGAAGCAGTGCCCCATAGCTGAATTCCGTAACACCATATCGGCTTCAAAAGCGACTTGTATATTAAAAGTTTACAATCTAGACTGAGGGTAGAATTTCTACCAATCAGCCAATGTATCTGGGTTAATTTAAGCTTCATTTGTGTCAGCTTAGAGTCAATGTGGTGTTTCCATGTAAGCCGTCGGTCGAGGTGAATACCAAGATATTTCACATGTGAATGTTGAGGAACAACTTGATTGTTGATTTGAATGGGGGAACAAGTATCTCTTCGTAGGGTAAATGTAACATGAACACACTTTTGTTCATTTACTTTTATTCTCCATAAGTTCAACCACAATTCCAACAGGTTAATATGTTGCTGAAGATAACGGGATGCCTCGTGAGGGTTTTCATGCATACTAAGGCAGGCTGTATCATCGGCAAATGTAGAGGTGAGGATATTACTGCTCAAAGGCATATCACAGGTATAAATCAAATACAAAACTGGCCCCAGTATACTCCCCTGAGGCACCCCAGATGAAATGGTTTCGGGCACACTCATGAAGTCTCCTTCCACGACAGTGAACTTCCGGGCAATAATGTAACTTTCCAAAAGATTTACAATGTTTATTGGTAGATATGTCTTCAATTTTAGAATTAGGCCTTCATGCCACACTTTATCAAATGCCTGAGAGACATCAATAAATAGGGAAGAACAATACTTTCTTTCTTCAAATGTTCTTCTTATGAAATGAACCAATCTATGACATTGTTCAATGGTGCTGTGCTGACTTCTAAAACCAAATTGATGGTCCGGTATGCATCCATTATCAGCTAGTATTGGGGACAATTTTGTCATGAGAAGTTTTTCAAAGAGCTTCGAAATTGTTGACAGCAAACTTATTGGCCTATATGACTCAGCCTTGGTAAGATCTTTACCCGCCTTTGGAATCATTTTGACCATGGCAAGTTTCCAGCTGTGTGGGTAATACTCCAGTCGTAAAATGCCATTAAAAATAAATAACAGGATTCTAATAGCAATACGAGGCAACTGCATCAGCATCTTGTTACTAATTCCATCAATACCCGGGGCCTTCTTTGGATTGGTTTCAGCAATTAGTTTTTGTACATCAAGCATCTTAAACTTTATAGGTCGAGGGGGTAGAGCAACTACGCTCGGCAAATCAACAGCACCAGTACATGTGTTTGGGGTAAATACGTCTTTTAAATGACCAGCTAATATGTTACCTTTTTCAGTATTAGTTCTTGCCCAACCTCCGGTAGAAGTGCGCAGGGGTGGTTTAGACTCAACGGGTGTTTTAAGCTTTTTAGCAGCGCGCCACAAGGAGTAATTAGATGCTGCAGTGACATCGAGACCTTCCAGGTAGTTCTTAAGAGAAGCAGATTTTTCAGCTGAAAGCAACTCTTGGAGTCGTTTAGTGCATTCTCTAAGTCTGATTTTATGTTGGGGCGATCTGTGCTGTTGCCATTCCCTTCTAGCTCTTCTTTTTTCACATACGAGACGTTCAATGTCCGCAGAATAAATTCTATTAAACCCAGTCTGCGGATGGGAGGTAGTGGCATGTTTAGCAGCCTGTTTAATATTCTCGGTAAGATTGGCAATGTTAAGTTCAATATCATCGGGAGTTCTAAGCCTGATGTTTTCCGTACAATGACTACTGAGATATTTTTTGAACCCCAGCCAGTTAACACGATGTATCATCTTCACATATGGGTCAGGTAAGTCACTTCTTAGTGGGCTACAAATTGTAACGATCGTGGGAGAGTGATCGGAGGAGAGATCATGTGAAGCTTCAACATGAATTAAATCCCTAGGGATATTTTTCATGACCCCAAAATCTATAACATCCGGAATTTTTTGTATGTCAGTAGGCCAGTAAGTGGGCTCCCCACTAGAAATGACATCCAAATCCATTTTTGAAATTGTGTTGAACAATGCTCGACCTCTAGGAGTAATAAGACGCGACCCCCAGAACGTATGCTTTGCATTGTAGTCTCCAGCTGCTACGAAACAAGGGCCAAGAGTTTTGTAAAAATCCTCGTATTGATCTTCACTGATTGAAAATCTGGGAGGGGAGTAAACTGATGAAAGCACAAGATTTGAACAAAAATTTTCGATGCAAATATTTGTTGCTTGTAGATGGTCTTCACAAGTGTTCTCAAGAATATAGTGCTTGAGTCTTGACTTTATTAGAATTGCTGATCCTCCACATGCTCTTCCTCTCGGGTCCTTTGTATCATATAAGGTGTAGCCACTCATTTTAAAAAGGCTTCTCGAAGTCAAATGAGTCTCAGATACCAACATTACATCAATATTCTTCACCGTGAGGAAGTGCTCTAGTTCGTTTCTATGTTGGCGAATGCCGTTTGCGTTCCAGAAACATAACTTTAACGTGTTCATGGTTTGTTAACTAATGCTAGAAGCAGAGTGTTCTGCATTCGCAGCATTTCTTGCATCATGCTAGTCATATTTGTCGTAAAGTTGCTTATAGTTTGCACCAGATTATCAATAGTAGCTTCAAGGCGATTGAAATTAAAGCTTGCATTTTCGTTTGTTGTATTGTTTGGTGGTGACACTTTTTGAACGGGAATAGAGTTGATCTTCACAGCGTCAGCATACGATACATGTGAAGTGATTGGTTGGGCCATTAGGGGATGAGTAGCGGAGTACGTATTTCCTGCTTGAGCTGGAGTTACTTTAGGCTTTTGGGTCATAGCTTGTTTCACAAAAGAGAATACAGGACATCCTCTGTAGTTAGCAGTGTGATTACCTCCACAATTACTGCACTTTTTTTCCTTCTGGTCCTTCGACTTATTGCAAATAGCAGTGTTGTGTAATTCACCGCACACAACACAAACAGACGGTAATTTGCAATAAGTTTTCGTATGGCCATATTCTTGACAATTATGGCACTGTACGGGTCCTGAGCGCTTGTGTGGTTCTTCGACTGTAATTTTCCGGTATAACAGATATTTTAAATTATAAATTGGATGGGTCTCATTTTTCTTCAATTTTATATCATTCGGCTCCAATTCAACGCGAAATAAGGGTTGGGGGATCTTCTCCCTGTTTATTATGTTAGAGACATTCTTTACCTTAAATCCCTGGAGGGTGAGAGCATCTTTAATTTCCTCAGGAACTACATAAGAATCTATGCCTTTCAATACGATCTGTAGGCCTTTAGCACTCTTAAGCTGGAATGTTTATTTATTTTTTATTTTTTTCGAATTCGTTAACCATTTTGCGGAAGTCTTTTTCATCATATATTTGAACTTTTGTTTCATCAATGTTACCACGTTTTATTGGAACAATGTGAAATGACTTTTCACCAATGGCCGAGATTAGTTTTTTAATAAGTGTGTTCGAGTTTTTTTGTCTCAGATAGATTGGTGGTGGTTTTGAAGTTTTTTTCGAAGATTCTTCGGGTTTATCGCTGTCATCTTGTAATATTTTAAACCGGTTTTGACGATTAGCTGAGGCGGCGTCGTTGTCTCTGGATATTTTCGGAACAGATGAGATTTTGGATGAATTTGGGCTTCGCCCGCGCTTTACTACCGTTACATATCTGTCCATTCCGACAGGCACTTTAGGTTTTTGAATATTATCGTCCATTGTGATAACTGGGTTAAGTGATGAACACGAGCCCAGAGCGGATAATGGCGCTGACTTAAATAACGATGAACTAGGCAATGGTAATATTACCGAATCACTACTTGGCATCGGAGTAAGCGAATTTGATCGCTCACGTAAAATTGGCTTTGCCGTTAGAAAAAGACTGTCATCCAATCTTTTCTTTTTATTGTTTGCATTAAGAGCTTCAGAACTCACAGTAAAATAGGCATTTCTGCCGTTAGAACTCACTTCACAATTTTTTGTTTTTGAGGTACTCATGCAGAGTATTCCTCAGTCACTTTGTTTGTGTTTTTTGTTTTTTTGTTGTTTCAGTTTATACGAAAAATATTATTAATGCAAGTAAAGCAAATTTAACAAAAACTGTACTTATTACGAATCAGTACTTATTACGAATATTTTTTCTTCTGTTTGTATTTTTGTTTGCTTAGTATGAGAAAAAAAAACTCCGCTAACACGTCTGTTCACTACGAAGGTTCAACAAGACTCATTTATAGATAAATGAAAATTATTTATTGTGGAAAAAATGAAATCTAAGTAAATAATTTAAAACTGAGGGCAGTGAAATGGACGATGAAAAATGAATTTTGTTGGTGCAGAGGAACGAATACCTGTATAACAAATATTAAACAACAACACAATATTATATGTTCAACAATGTACATAAATCATTTTTTTCTGCTTATGTATGTACATATGTATGTCAAAAACACACACGTTTTTAAGCATTCTATAAGTGCTGCAACATTTACATTTACGATACATTTACATCTACGATTTCTACGGTCGGCTAAATGGGCCTTTATGTATTTTTAATTACTATCACTAAGTTTATGTCCGACACTGGTTGGGCCTAATTATTATATCTATATTTAAGATTTGAATACTTATTGTTAGTTCAGTTTAATGAAGATACAATAAATAAAAATTAGTGAAAAAAAAAGTTTGCAATATTAAAGTTAATCAGAAATTTAAAATAAATATAAGTGTATGTATGTTTGTGTAAATGTCGAAATTTACAATTTTAAAATAAAATAAAATTAGTTACAATTAAAAATAAAATTTATTGTTTTTGTTGTTGTTGTCTCTATTGTGCTCTTGGAGATTTTGGTGGGGGTTAGTGTGTTAACAGGGCTGCCAGAAAAATTTGTGAAAAAATCGTCAATTTGCTGAGAAAAAATAAAAAATCGTCTTTTTCGTGTTTGAAAATCGTCAAAAAAATCGGGCAACTTGTAAAAATGTAATTTTTAAACACTTTTTTGTTATTATTAAAAAACAATAGGGCAAAACACATAAATCAATCAATTGCCTTTTTCTGATTTAAGAACGTTTTCTTTTGTTCGCATAATAACATTGAAATCAAAACTCAAAATTTTGTTCTTGTTTTAAATGTATGTAACTGTACAAATGAACGAAAACGATAAGTCTGCAAAAGGCTATTAAATATTTTTATACACTTTTATTTTTATTAAAAAGCAATAAAACAAAAATTTAACAATTCAATCCCACATATACACAAATATTTAATTGTATCGTATAGATACAAACATATGTACAAAAATAAATACATCAAAGAGTACTCAAAAGCGCTACAAAATTTACAAAAATATTTTGGTTCCTGTGTTGCCTAAAGCTCTAAACACATAGACGACAGCAGACAGCAAGCAGCAATATGTCAAAAATAAAATCCATGTATATAAATGAAAACGATTATTTTAACGGCAGCACAGCGGCACGACTGCACAACAGCATTTGCTGCTGCTGCCAACTTAGGCTATTTTCTATTTTAACGGGCAGCATTAAACAAATATAGTGTTGCCATTATATATATAAATTGGAAAAATAAAAACAAAAACTTTTTTTTAATAATAAACATAAAATACCATTACAAAAATACAAAAAAGAAATAAATTTATGTTTTTTTTTAGTTTTTCGTGATATTATTACATTATTTTTTTTATCAATAACTTTGATTTTATTCATTATAAAATATATATCCGGCATACCTGAAATTTGTATTACTAAAATACACATCAGCTGATTATTATGCTGTTGCTGTCTTCAAAATAATTATGAAGCTGACTTCAGAGCAGCATTTGAAGTTGGCAGCATTTGAAGCCGTGAAGTCGTGAAGTCTGCTTTCGTCTATGTGTTTAGAGCTTAACATACAGAAATATAAAACACATTTAAAGCTACCACTGTTCAAAAGACTAAAATCGTCAAATTTAAAAAAAAATCGTCAAATCGTCAATTTGCCAATTTTGGAAAGAAAAATGACAAAATGACGATAAATCGTCAAATCTGGCAGCCATGTGTGTTAACATAACTCGCGTTTGCTCTTGCTCGCTCGTTAACCTTCGATAACCTCCTTTTTACCTGTATTGGTCATGAGAATTTTAATAATAAGAATAAGTTGCCTGTTAACCTTATCATAATACTCGTTTATTGTCAACTTGCCTTGTCTTAAAAAACTGAGCTCATTTTCTAATAAGTACAACGGTCTTTTATCGGAGTAAAATTGACATAATCGCGATATTACAGCATGCAAGTTAAGAATTGTGTTAAACGAACTTAGAGTATAATTTGCTACACTGATTATCTTGTTTCTTAAAATTCCCATAGCAACATAATATGCTTTAGATCCCTTTGTATAATAATTTATAGCGAACTTTGCGGATTCCCTCCATGCTGGGTACTTGTTTGCATTTCCACCAAACCGTGGGAGCGATTTTATAAGGTCTAAATTTGTGCTCCCAGCGGCAGCACCAAGTTGAATGGTCACTGAGTTAAAGGTTCCACTAGACTTGGTTTTAACTGTTCGGCAGCAATTGTTAAATTACGAATATGTTATAAAATTTCTGCCTTAGTTACATCTACTGCTGATTAAACAAGGCTTAATACCTCGTTCCTATTCATTTTGTTTTTTTCTCTTTCCCTTTCTATATTATGCAAAATTTTTTGGTAAATTCAAGTAAATTCAGTAGAATGAAAGTTTTATAAAATAAAGTAATTTTAATATTTAGTTATAGGTTGCTAGAAAATATTAATTAGTAAATGGTTAGATTAAATATATTTACCGACATGTTTATGGTTAATAACAAATTATAATGATAAATATGAATTGAAGAAGACTTCAAAAAAACTTAATGAGTACTAAGCCTAACGCGGTGAATAGTCAAGAAAGTATTGCAACATATAATTATTTCCATCTACTTCTGCTCTCTTACAGTTGTGCTGCCTCAAAAATCTGTTTAAATTTAAATTCAGCCGATCCGCTGCTGCTTTCGATAATTCTGCATTCAATTGTGGAGGTCACTTATTTGATTAATCCGACTTGTCTTCGAATGGCTTCTCTCTTTTACTTGTGTTAATTTGTTTTTGTTTTAATTTATTATATTTTCATATAACGCTTTCGATTGGCTTTTCTCTTCTTATTGTATTTGTTTTTTCTATAGAGAATTTTGTTGTAGCTTTTTACAAAACTTCTCGAATTGGAATTAGTAAACGGTTCTTTTTTAAATTCTTTTTAGGCTTCGTTTTTTTGTCTTTTGCATTTATTAATGCCTTATGAAATTTTTACATTAATGACACAAAACCTTTAGCACTTTTTGTTTTTATTTAAGCACGTTTATATTTTCTCTTTTCTGAACTAGATTTAAGAACTTTTTAAACTAATTTTTAATCAAAAATATGATTTTTTCCCTTTTTTTACACGTTGGGCGCCAGATAATAAATCCCACGAGTTCCTAATCGCTTACACGATTTTGAATTAAACTACGTGTTCTCGTGTCAAAATGTGACTGACTTTTTTATTTCAATCATTTGTTCTTTTTTCATATGTACATCTATTCTTAACTTTAACAATTCGGATTGGCGTTGTCGGATTAAAATGAATTCAATGTAGAGTTTTCGTATTCCAAATTATAAAATAAAATGTTACAATTATTATTTTATAATGTTTTAAATTTATTTGTATGTAAATGTTTCAAATTGATATTATGTGTTAACTTATACTCTTGTGACAATAACAATAGAAAAAAAAATGTGAAAATTGTTTTAAAACACAAAAAAATTAGAAAATTTATCAATTCAAATGAAAGTAAAAAAATAAATAAAAACAGAAAATGAGATCAGTTTCGAAAAAATAGTATTTTTTATTAATTTTATGTATATTTTTCTTACAACTCGTCACAAAAATTAGTTTAATAATATAAACAAAAAACTTTTAAATAACTCGGGTTTATTTGAAAATAAATTTCAAGTGAAACGATTTTACTTCATTGGAAAAATACTGGTACTGACTCTAATTATTTTGCAAGAGCTGTCTATCCAATTATTGTTGTAGCAAATTAAATGCATCCTCTGCACATTGAATGCTTTCCTCTCCACATGTATGTATGATGCATCTGTGTACATAAGTCTCTAATGAATTCTATTGATTTTTATATTTTCTTGTTAGTCAATTGATCTTTTGCACATAAAACATTATTTACTTCCATTTGTTTTTATTTTAAATTTTTACTTCTTTGAATTTTGTTGGAATTGTTTTCTTAAATGAATTTATGTGTTCACATTAGCTTGATGAATGCTTCCTTAGATGTGAGTGGTTTTCATATTTGCGTTCGCATACATCACAGGGATTGGGATGCAAATTTTCGTTTGACTTGTCGTGCTGAGTGGAACGCAAATAAGTTTTTTGTTGTTTAAAATACTTGGGAACGAAAAAGTTCAAGATCGCAGGACATGCCTTTCATTTTATTGATTTCTGGCTTATTGTATTATATTAAATGGATATAGAGTTAAACATTTCAATAAAAGTCAAATGAATTTGTAGGAGGTATTGCACATTGTCAACGGTCTATCACTAATTACTTATGACGATCTTGCTGACTTATGGAGTCATGTTTAAAATAAAGGAAAATGTTAGTAAACGAATTTGAATAATACTAATAATTAATATGAATAACGATGTGTATAAAACTTTTTTATTAAATATATAAATGATGTTCATTAAAAAGCATTCTTACTCTTAATTCACCAGTCTGGCAATTAATAATTTAAGTAATTTATAGACAATAATTCTTTTATATTTATTATGATATACATATGTGAATTTAATTAATGTAAATATATTTATATTATCTATTATTGAATAATGAAAATAATACAATAATATTCCTCACAATTCGCAGAGTGGTCTTTGAGGAAACGTTAAATGAATTAATGAGCGTGTGCGTATGATTAATATAAGAACCCCATGTCATTAAAAATGTTCAGCAAATACACATTTATCATTACAAAATCTTAGCGTTCAATTAAAATTATAAAAATATATACTAAAAAAATATATTATTAATAATAATTCAAATTTATTAAAACTTGTTTAAATAAACAGACCCCGGCCCCGATTAATTATAAATAGTAAATAATATAGCATAATAAATCCATAAAAATGTTTGGGTAATTTGTTTAATGCTTTAAGCACAACAGAGGCGAACGATGAATTGTGAACGGCATTAAAGAATTATCAATGTTCACTGCATCAGTTCACTGTACTTAGAGGCAAAACAATTCTTTAAATTTACCTTTATTTTAAGGAAAACCATATTAATACGAAAAGAATTTTGAGCCGCTCATAGGTGTAACGAGGTCCTCTCCAACCATTTTTGCAAAAATCATTAATATTGAAGCCCAGAAAGATTTACTCGTTTTTATGTGCGAGTGTATGCATTTAAAAAATTTCACTTTTATGTACTTATGTGCAGATCTATGCATGGATGTATGCGTATACTTTTTTAAATATATTCTTTATTTACAATCTGTTTGTACAACAATAAGTGAATTTAATAATAAATGAAAAGTTACAATTGTTCATGCCCCATAGTGCAAAACAAAGAAGTTCTATGAACATGTTCAACTTTTGTTTTAAACATTAATATTTATAAAATAATTAAAAAAGAAATGCGGTTTATCTCTGGATACTTTAATAATCTTTGGATGCCAGATCATAAAATCATGCATTTTTCTTAACTTCTTTAATGATACGTCCATCGAGTTCCATTTGTCTTTCAATTACAAATTAAACATTAATTTTTTTAAATAATAATTAATGATTAATTCGCAAGTCAATCTTTGCTTACATGTAAAAAATAGTAACAAAGGGCAATTCAATTGACATTTATATTGAATTTTTTTAAATTGTTATAAATTAAAAAGGATATAAATTAATACAACTGAGAAATGACAAATCTTGTACAGCAGGACGAAATCGTCGATAACAATTTTTTACGTAAATTCGTCTACTAAATCCCAATTAGGAGGAAAAGAAACTCTTAATGTCATCTGAGTTTTGCTTTATTGTTATTTATTTATAATTAAGTTCAAGAAATAAATTAAGTTTATTAAATAATATAAAACGGTAAAAAAACTACAACGTAAACATATTAAAAAAGTGAGCACGAGAGAAATAACATAATGAGTTACGGCAGATTTAAGAGGAACCACCAATTGAGCAGAGTCATCAAAAGACACGAGGCGACTACATATAAAATAATTAGGACAAAATCAGCAATTACATTTTAATACGATGCAGAAATGCAGGAATAACGCCAATGCAGGAATATCTCAGATATTTTCAAGATGGATAATTTTCCAGAAACAAAACAAATTTATGTCTAAGTACATATATACACGAAATAAGTATATAACAAATTATTAAGATTGACATTAAAACAAAAACAGGATTTATTGAAGCATTTTCAAATTGAGATATTAGAATGAAGTTAAATAGACTTTTCACTAGAGAAGATTTCGAAAAATTTTCAGAATATGAAGAGAGAATAGCAATATCATATAATGAAAAAGTTAAACGAATACATATAAAGAAATTTGAACATTTGAAAGAATTACAAAGAGAGGAACTAGGAATTAGATTAAATAAAAAATGGTTAATAAATAAGACAGATGTAAACATTCCGATAGATGTACAGTGGATCCTTTCATTAGGACAAAAATATGCATTACCACTCAAAAAAGAAGAATTTCCAATGTTGGAGGTAATAGCTGGTGGAGAAGATTTTATACAAACAATTAAAGGAAAGGAAGGACAAGAAATAGCCAGGACTAGACTGACAAATGTCATAGATGCTCATTTTAATGGGATGATGTTAACAAATAGGGATAAATTTATTTTGAATAAGGCGAGTGAAGCAGAAATTTTCTTAAAAAGGAATACAAATATCTTAATTTTAAGGGCAGACAAAGGAAACGCTGCAGTAGCTATTAAAAACAGGATTATATAAGGATAAGTAATATAATATTCTTAATAGGCATCCAACAAATAGATTACAAGGTATAAATAATGATAACGTTAATGAGCTGTTTGAAAAAAGGGATTATTACTGATATAGAAAAGAATAATCTAAAAACCAATATTGCTATTGCACCAAGGTTATATGGGCTACCTAAGATTTATAAAGATTGATTCCCATTAAGGCCTATTTGTTCTTTTATAAATTCTTCTTTGTAAATATATAGCGAATATATTAAAAAAGATAACGGAGAATTCAAAATATAATGTCCAAAATTCAATAGAATTTTAAAATAGATTGTCTAATCAACTTATACAAGATGGTGAGAAGATGGTTTCTTTGGCTGTAGTATCTCTATTTCCAAGTATACCGGTTGATCTAGCAATTAGAATTATAGAAGGAAAATGGAATTTAATAGAGAGACATACACGAATAGATAAGGAATTATTTGCACGTATTCTGCGGTTTTGTATAGAAGATAATGGGTACTTTCAATAGAGTGGAAGATTATATTTACAAAAGAAAGAACTTCCTATGGGATCTCCAGCTTCACCTGTGGTTGCAGATATAGTAATGGAAGAGTTGCTTAACACATGCATTGAAAGAATGAGTATCAAACCAAAAATTTTAATCAAATATGTATGTGATTTGATAAAATGCAATAGACGGAATGTTAACAATATTTAACGTGTATGATGAGCTTATAAAAGTTACTATTGGGAAAGAAAATAACTCCAGACTAGCATATTTGGATACATTAGTGATAAAGAAAAATAATAGATTAATATTTGATTGGTATCAGAAACCAACAGCATCAGGAGGAATAATCAATTATTATTCAAAGCAAAATAGAAGAATTATTATTAATACAGCAAGGAATTTAATAGAAAAAGTATTGACGATAAGTGATAGAGATTTTGAAAAGAAAAACGAAAAGGAAATTGGAAAAATATTGATACAGAATAGTTTCCCAAAATATCTGATTAATGGATTAATTGGCAGGCCTAGATGGACATAAGACTTATAAAGCTATAGTTTATGTATCAGGGATATCTGAACGTATAGAAAGATCAGGAGTATATGATGCAGAAAGGTATAAGACGGCTTTTAGGACAAACAACACATTGAACAGATTGTTCAGTAGGACAAAGGAGAGTATTAGTAAACTCGATAGATCTAATATAGTATATAAAACACCGTGTAACGGCAATGATAGTGAAGAATGTGATTAGGTATATATAGGAATAACTAAAAATAAATTGAAAGTTAGACTTGCAGGACATAAGTCAGATCAAAGGAATAGAGATAATGGCGCACAGAGGACAGCGTTGTCGATACATTGTAAGGAATTAAAACACAATCCAAACTTTGAAAATGTTTCAGTACTAAACACAGAAACAAATTACAACAGAATACTAATTTTAGAAATGTTACAAATTATAAAACTTGCACCATTGAATAAAATCAATTTCAAAACAGACACAGACAATGTTGCACACAGTTATAGACATCTAATCAATAAGAAATGTTAGATTTTATCATATGTAATTTTTCAGTGTTAAAATAACATAAAATATCATAAATTGTTATTTAATTGCACTTATTATGATTGTCGACGTCACACCAAGTCGACATAAAAATATTGGCAATTGTTTATTGCCTACAACGAGTTCAGAACTGCTGTGAAGAACTGTCGAATTGATGTGACGTTGGCGCGACAATCATAATAGGAAGGAATGGTAAAATAACATACATGCTCGTGTATCAACATGTTATTGGTATGGAAATACTTGCATATGGATATGTTTTGTTGCATACATGAGTTTGTAATGTTGTTATTTAATGTACAAATGTATGAGCGCTGTCTATTATGTATGTATGTGTTTGTCTATTATGTATATTGATATAATTACTTTAAATATTTTTTAATATGTGATTATTATTTCAAATATGACAAAAAATTTTCATTATTATTTTTCAACTGTTAATATTTTTCAATTTATATAAAATAAACAAATATCCTGAAGATGGTACTCAATGAGTACCGAAATATCGATAACAATTAAAAAAATTAAGAGACCTTAATCTTAAAAAATAAATTAAGTTTATTAATTAAAATAAAACGGTCAAAAAACTAGAACGTATGTTATTTATTCATATCATTTATTTATAAAATAGAACAAATACTATAAAAAATATTTATGAAGAAACTCAATACTTCGAAAAATTTATTAAAAGTTTTTCTTTGTAAGCCAGCGACTATCAAGGAGCTCCTTTAACTTTCATAAAGTCAATTTGGCACATCAAAGGACAAATAATGGGGATAAATATGTTTACTTTTTCTTTAGTTCGTTTATTATTTTTATAGGTTTCACGGATCGTTACTTCTTAGATTATTAATTCACTGATGAGCATTTAGGCTTGAATCGTGAGCAAATCATAACAATAAATTCACTTGTATCGTTATTAAAAAGGAGTATTTTTAAAAGGAGACAAAATAATAACAAAAAGCATTTGAAAGAAATTTATATTTTTAAATTAGAAATTGTTTAATTAACACGTTTCAAGAAGAAAAATTAATGTTTTAAGTGAAAAGTAGATTTATTTATTAAAACACTTGACAAAATAAAAGTAAGACGGTCACTCTGCTCCCCTTTATTCGTCGTTTGTCGGGAATAGAAATATAAAACAAGTATGGCATGGTTCGTTATGTATGACGAATTTTGTCCGACGTACTGAGTGTGTGAATTTTCTAATACACTTTGTGTCCAATTTACAATGACAACTATTTGTCATTCATCGCAACTGAGTTTATAGCATAAGTCGCTTCATTTTGTCTCTTATTTTTTTTTTAAGGTAAAGAGATTGTGATTATACTACGAGTAAATATTTGACATTTATAATCAGTTGAGTAATTAATTTAATTAATTTAATAATAGAAAATAAATATTTGAGCTTTTCAAATATTCTTTTGCGTACAGTCCCGATAATTTTCAATATTAACTGTTTAAAACAAAGATTTAATTTTTCCTAATAAATAAAAGAACTAGCATCCAAAGGGAATCTAATTGTATACATGTTGCAAGAACAATAAAACAGACCCTTGTCGGGTATAAATTGCTTGTTATCAGGGCTGCCAGAAAAATTTGTGGAAAAATCGTCAATTTGCTGAGAAAAAATAAAAAAATCGTCTTTTTCGTGTTTGAAAATCGTCAAAAAAAAAAATCGGGAAACTTGTAAAAATGTAATTTTTAAACACTTTTTTATTATTATTAAAAAAACAATAGGGCAAAAAACATAAATCAATCATACTTATTGCCTTTTTCTGATTTAAGAACGTTTTCTTTTGTTCGCATAATAACATTGAAATCAAAACTCAAAATTTTGTTCTTGTTTTAAATGTATGTAACTGTACGAATGAACGAAAACGATAAGTCTGCAAAAGGCTATTAAATATTTTTATACACTTTAATTTTTATTAAAAAGCAATAAAAAAAATTAACAATTCAATTCTACATATCCACAAATATTTAATTGTATCGTTAGATACAAAGATATGTACAAAAATAAAAATTTATGATGTACTTAAAAGCGTTACAAATAAATATCTGAACTTAACATTTTTATTAAGTCAGGTTTAATTACAATTTTATAACAATTTGAATTATTTATTTTTAAATAGTCTTTGGAATAAAGGATACCTTCAACCGAGTCATTTTCACATACCTACATTTATGTATGTATACCCGCAAAAGAAAAACGACCGTGAACTTTTTTCGCCTTGCCTTTTTTCTTTACTTTTGTATGGTTGATCTTTTTTGAAGCAATATGGTAGTAAATGCCCACAACCAGTGGTGCCGCAACCAAAAAATTTTTACAACCAAAATTTGCTTTGAAAGATACCAAATGAGAAAAAAAAAATAACCAAATTTCAATATGTGGTATTTTTATTAAATAACATTTAAAATGCATACATATTTATAATGTAATGCATGTGATTTGAATACAGTTAATAATAATAATAACACTAGCGATTTTAGTCACAGCTGTTTTATTTTCAGTTGGCTTGGTAGCAAAAAATAACCAGTGAGAAAAATATTCACATCTCCACATTAAAGAAAAAAATAACCACTTTTGGTTAGAAATAACCAAAAACGGCAGCCCTGCCCACAATATACCAAATGATAAACACTTTATTAACATAAAGAAATGCTTTAAAGCTGCCACTGTTCAAAGAACTAAAATCGTCAAATTTTTAAAAAAAATCGTCAAATCGTCAATTTGCCAATTTTGAAAGAAAAATCGTCAAAATGACGATAAATCGTCAAATCTGGCAGCCGTGCTTGTTATGCTGTTTCTGTAAGATCGCTGTAAGTATACTGTAATTATGTATTTTGTAATATTCATATGTGATAGAGAATTCTCATATTGTATTTGATTGTGTTGGCATAAACATATGAGGTTGAAATGTATTTTGTGTGCTATGCCGCTAATTGTTCAGTATTAAGTTTCTTTTCTTTCATTTCAATATGATTTTCTGAAAAAAAGACATTAAGTTTTCCGAAAATTTTTGTAAGGGCCAACTATATTACGCTTATGTTGGCTTTAGCTATTGTCAAAAAAAAAAATCTGCAAAAAGGACGTCGTTTTTAAACAAAATTAAATAAAAAATAAAAATGTCATATTTTTTTCTCTTCAAATTAATAAAATAATTTATGTATGTACATACATCACACAATAAATACAATAAAGGCCCAACTGTAATGTGCTTAACCAAACTTAAGCTAGTGTCAAAATTCAACGAAAAGCATGTCAAATGCTTAAGTAAATTACTGAAGACTTTTAGGTGGCTATATTGTACTTATTGAGCTTAAAAACTTTCTACACTTACATAGTTGCAAACATTTGTACTCTTGGAAAACTATTTTCGTTTTTATTTCTTTAAAATATAATATTTTTGACGAAATCTCATTTAATTTGTAAAAGTTATAAATATATTACCATAAACAAGTAAATCCATGTTTATCTTATATTTATTTACTAGCTGACCCGGGCAAACGTTGTTTTGCCTTCAAATTTGCACTAAATCGACATAGCAATTATTGTTCAAATACCGGTATCGGGCTAATTAACCCCACTACACGCTGATTAAGGACCCAACGCCTTCAGTAAAACGCATCATAGGCTTATCGCGCTAATCCCTATTGGGGAAGACACAAAAAACAAAATATTGGGCCATCTGTCAAACTACACAGAAATACTCCTCACGTCCCATAGAACATGTATATAAAGTTTGGTCAAAATCGGTGCAGTAGTTCTTGAGTTAAGGTGCAAAAACAGACACAAAAAACTAAATATTGCGCCATCTGTTGGAAGAACTTCAAACTACACAGAAACACTCCTCACGGCCCATAGAGCATGCATATAAAATTTGGTCAAAATCGGTCCAGTAGTTTTTGAGTTTAGCGATCACGAACATACACGTAATTTTTATGTACATATAGCTGACCCCGTCCGCGTTGCTGGCCCTAAGCAAACAGCTCAAAAGTTATATTACCATACGATTTAAATTGAGCGTTTAACGAAATTTACGGCCTTTAAATAAAAATCCATGGAATACTTATCATAAAGTTTTGGAGTCCATACGTTACATATACATATGTATATATATCCTGTTTTATATGTATAGATCTTTAACTTATTGTACAATGTTGCACCTTAGCAATCGCGGAATATCCTGTGTTATCGAATGATGTAAATATTTTGTAAATAAACCGAAAACTCGGATTTTTTAATGCAATATTTCGAAAGTTTTAAAATTTTTATATTGAATCATTATTAACATAGATTTTTTGTAAATATCTTCGGAACTACATAACCGATTTAAGAGTTTGATATCTCGTTTTGAAGAACATGACAACGGCTTTCCAAAAAAAAGTAAAATAAAATAAAAAAGCACAAAAAATAAATATATGTATGTATATGTCATTGGTGGTGCAAAATGAAAATTGGATTTTGCCACGCCCTTTCGCCCACAGACCGAAAATCAAAAATCAGACTTCACAGTGTCACCCGGCCGAGTATTCCAAAGGTTCCCTGAAAATTTCGTCAAAATCGGCCCAGCCGTTTTGAAGCCATTACGTTACATACATACATACATACACACATCCTATTTTATATATATAGATTGGATTTTGCCACTCCCCTCCGCCCACAGACCGAAAATAAAAAATCGGACTTCACAGTGTCACCCGCCCGAGTATTCTGAAGGTTCCCTGAAAATTTCGTCGAAATCGGCCCAGCCGTTTTGGAGCCATTACGTTACATACATACATACATACACACATCCAATTTTATATATATATATGTAGATTGTGTACAGTGTTTAATGGAAAATTTTTAAAAATGGATAGAAAACTGAAATTTCTGAAGACAGTGAAGTTAATGAATTGTGCATTTTATGGAATATGTGTTCTTCAAGAAATAAGAGAGACGATGAAGAAAAGAAAACGCTCCTGCTCAGTACGGAAAATAAATAGAGACAGAAAGAAGAATGGGTTCTTCGTGCGTTCCTTTCTGATGATGAAGGAGATTGACCACCAACAATTTTTTATATATACACCAACCGGATATATGAGCTATTACTTCAGCTTGTAAAGCCATCCCTTACAAAGTGTTCGCTGAGAGAACCAGTGCAACCAGAATGTCGGTTGGCCCTGACATTACTGTAACTTTTTTATTGACAAATTTAAAGTACAATTAATTATATTTCACTTTCTGTTTGCAAAAAGGTTTTTGACGCAAGGAAATTCTTTCCAATCACTAGCATGGTCGTTTAAGTTGGGCAAGGAAACCGTCCGGCAGGTTGTTCTTGAGACAACTGAGGTGCTTTGGAGTCTGCTTAGCAATGTGTACGTATGTGAGCCAAACCAAACTGATTACGAGCAAATTGGCGATGATTTCTGGCAGCTATGGGATATGCCCAATTGTATTGGAGCTATTGATGGTAAACATATTGCCATCCAATGCCCTCCTAACAGCGGCAGCCAATTTTTCTCTTATAAAAAATTATTCTCTATTGTTCTGTTAGCATCATGTGATGCTCGATATCGGTTTACCCACATTGATATTGTAGCCTATGGAAGTCAGAGTGATGGAGGTAAGTATGTCTATTTTAAACTGTTTAACTTGAATTTTAATATTTTATTTCATACACACATAGGCATTTTTCAACTAAGCCGATTCGGTAAAAAATTAGTCAATAAAACACTACCAATTCCACCACCTAAATATTTGCGAAAAACGCAGGTACAAATTCCACATTTTTTTGTTGCTGATGCTGCGTTTCCATTAGGAACAAATTTAATGCGCCCATATCCTGGCGAGTTACTGCCAATTAAAAAAGACATTTTTAATAAACGATTGTCTAGAGCTCGTCGCACAATCGAAAACTCTTTCGGTATCTTAGTGTCTAGGTGGAGAGTTTTACTGACTACGTTGCATTTTTATCCTGAAAATGCAGAAAAAATTGTATTGGCCTGCATTTGTTTACATAACTTCGTAATGCTGAATGAACCATCTTCCTACATGCCTACAAATTACGTAGATTGGGAGGATGGAAATGGTGACCTTCAAGAAGGAACATGGCGGTGTGGTATTGAAAATAATGTTGCTTCAATAACACCATCTGCAAAATTTCCATCAGTACGGTGGTGGAACTGCAACTGAAATAAGAAACCATTTGTGTGATTTCTTTTCAACTTCGCCTATTTCTTCCCAACAATAAAAAATTAAATAAACTTGTTTCAAATAAAAAAATTAATTTTTTTTTCATGCTAAAATTTATTTATTGTGTCTTCAAAAACTGAACTAACAATAAGTATTCAAATCTTAAGTATAAATATAATTATTAGACCCAACCAGTGTCAGACATAAACTTAGTGATAATAATTAATCTATATATATATAAAATTGGATGTGTGTATGTATGTATGTATGTATGTATGTATGTATGTATGTATGTATGTATGTATGTAACGTAATGGCTCCAAAAAGGTTGGGCCGATTTTGACGAAATTTTCAGGGAACCTTCAGAATACTCGGGCGGGTGACACTGTGAAGTCCGATTTTTTATTTTCGGTCTGTGGGCGGAGGGGCGTGGCAAAATCCTATTTTCATATTGCACCACCAATGACATATACATATATTTATTTTTTGTGCTTTTTTTATTTTATTTTACTTTTTTTTTGGAAAGCCGTTGTCATGTTCTTCTAAACGAGATATCAAACTCTTAAATCGGTTATGTAGTTCCGAAGATATTTTGAGCTGACGGTGTCAGCTATATGCACATAAAAATTAGGTGTATGTTCGTGATCGCTAAACTCAAAAACTACTGGACCGATTTTGATCAAATTTTATATGCATTTTCTATGGGACGTGAGGAGTGTTTCTGTGTAGTTTGAAGTTCGTCCGACAGATGGCCCAATATTTTGTTTTTTGTGTTTGGCCCAATAGAGATTAGTGCGATAAGCCTATGTTGCGTTTTGCTTAAGGCGTTGGGTCCTTAACCAGCGTGTAGTGGGGTTAATTAGCCCGATACCTTTGTTTGAACAATAATTGCTATGTCGATTTAGTGCAAATTTGAAGGCAAAACAAGGTTTGCCCGGGTCAGCTAGTAATACATAAATGTGTTAAGCACAAAAATATTCAAAAAATTCCATCTGAAGTGTGGCGTATTAAGGCCGTAGCATCCCTCTTTTTTAAGCGGATGTGTCCAGTAAAGTTCAAGATATTACGAGCAAGAGGATTAGGATGGGACTCGAGTTTTGTTAAATATTTGCCTGCATATTTTGCAATTTCAGCGGTCACAAGTGGCATATTTAAATCACGATGTAAAATTGAATTTTTCATGTACCATGGAGCCGATGTTATTAACCTTAAAATTTTGTTTTGCATTGGTTGGATTCTCTCTACATTGGAAGCTGAAGCAGTGCCCCATAGCTGAATTCCGTAACACCATATGGGTTTCAAAAGCGACTTGTATATTAAAAGTTTACAATCTAGACTGAGGGTAGAACTTCTACCAATCAGCCAGTGTATTTGGGTTAATTTAAGCTTCATTTGTGTCAGCTTAGAGTCAATGTGGTGTTTCCATGTAAGTCGTCGGTCAAGATGTATACCAAGGTATTTCACCTGTGAGTGTTGAGGAACAACTTGATTGTTGATTCGAATGGGGGAACAAGTGTCTCTCCGTAGGGTAAATGTGACATGAACACACTTTTGTTCATTTACTTTTATTCTCCATAAGTTCAACCACAGCTCCAACAGGTTAATTGTATGTTCCTGAAGACATCGGGATGCATCGTGAGGGTTTTCATGCATACTAAGGCAGGCTGTATCATCGGCAAAAATAGAAGTGAGGATATTACTGCTCAAAGGCACATCACAGGTATAAATCAAATACAAAACTGGCCCCAGTATACTCCCCTGTGGCACCCCAGATGAGATAGTTTCGGGCACACTCATGAAGTCTCCTTCCACGACAGTGAACTTCCGGGCAAGAATGTAACTTTCCAAAAGATTTACAATGTTTATTGGTAGATATGTCTTCAATTTTAAAATTAGGCCTTCGTGCCACACTTTATCAAATGCCTGAGAGACATCAATAAAGAGGGAAGAACAATACTTTCTTTCCTTAAATGTTCTTCTTATGAAATGAACCAATCTATGATTTTGTTCAATGGTGCTATGCTGACTTCTAAACCCAAATTGATGGTCCGGTATGCACCCATTATTAGTTAGAAGTGGGGACAATTTAGTCATTAGCAGCTTTCCGAAGAGCTTTGAAATTGTTGACAATAAACTTATTGGCCTATATGACTCAGCCTTGGTAAGATCTTTGCCCGGCTTTGGAATCATTTTGATCATGGCAAGTTTCCAGCTGTGTGGATAATACTCCAGTCGTAAAATGCCATTAAAAATAAATAACAGGATTCTAATAGCAATACGAGGCAACTTCATCAGCATCTTGTTACTAATTCCATCAATACCCGGGGCTTTCTTCGGGTTGGTTTCAGCAATTAGTTTTTGTACATCACGCATCTTAAATTTCATGGGTCGAGGGAGTAGGGCAACTACACTCGGCAAATCAACAGCACCAGTACATGAGTTTGGGGTAAATACGTGTTTTAAATGCTCAGCAAATATGTTACCTTTTTCAGTATTAGTTCTTGCCCAACCTCCGGTAGAAGTGCGCAGGGGTGGTTTGGACTCAACGGGTGTTTTAAGTTTTTTAGCAGCGCGCCACAAGGAGTAATTAGATGCTGCTGTGACATCGAGACCTTCCAGATAGTTCTTAAGAGAAGCAGATTTTTCAGATGCAAGCAACTCTTGGAGTCGTTTAGTGCATTCTTTAAGTCTGATTTTATGTTGGGGTGATCTGTGCTGTTGCCATTCCCTTCTAGCTCTTCTTTTTTCACATACGAGACGTTCAATATCCGCAGAATAAATTCTATTAAACCCAGTCTGCGGATAGGAAGTAGTGGCATGTTTAGCAGCCTGTTTATTATTTTCGGTAAGATTGGCAATGTTAAATTCAATGTCATCGGGAGTTCTTAGCTTGATGTTTCCCGTACAATGACTACTGAGATATTTTTTGAACCCCAGCCAATTAACATGATTTATCATCTTCACATATGGGTGAGGTAATTCACTTCTTAGTGGGCTACAAATCGTAACGATCGTTGGCGAGTGATCGGAGAAGAGATCATGAGAAGCTTCAACATGAATTAAATCCCTAGAGATATTTTTCATGACGCCAAAATCTATAGCATCTGGAATTTTTTGTATGTCAGTAGGCCAGTAAGTGGGATCCCCGCTCGAAATGACGTCCAAGCCCATTTTTGAAATTGTGTTGTACAACGCTCGACCTCTAGGTGTAATAAGACGCGAACCCCAGAACGTATGTTTTGCATTGTAGTCGCCAGCTGCTATGAAACAATGGCCAAGAGTTTTATAAAAATCCTCGTATTGATCCTCAGTGATTGAAAATCTGGGAGGGGAGTAAATGGATGATATCACGAGATTTGAACAAAAATTTTCGATGCAAATATTCGTTGCTTGTAGATGGTCTGCACAAATGTTATCAAGAATATTGTGTTTGAGTCTTGACTTTATTAGAACTGCTGATCCTCCGCATGCTCTTCCTCTCGGGTCCTTTGTGTCATATAAGGTATAGCCACTAATTTTAGAAAAGCTTCTCGAAATCAAATGAGTCTCAGATACCAACATTATATCAATATTTTTTACCGAGAGGAAGTGCTCAAGTTCATATTTGTGTTGGCGAATGCCGTTTGCGTTCCAGAAACATAATTTTAACGTGTTCATGGTTTGTTAACTAATGCTAGAAGCATTGTGTTCTGCATTCGCAGCATTTCTTGCATCATGCTAGTCATATTAGTTGTAAAGTTTTTTATAGTTTGCACCAGATTATTAATAGTAGCTTCAAGGCGATTAAAATTAAAGCTTGCGTTTGCATTTGTTATGATATTTGGTGGTGACACTTTTTGCATGGGAACGGAGTTGATCTTCACAGCGTCAGCATACGATATTTGTGAAGTGATTGGTTGGGCCATTAGGGGATGAATAGCGGAGTACGTATTTCCTGCTTGAGCTTGAGTTACTTTAGGCTTTTGACTCATAGCTTGTTTAACAAAAGAGTATACAGGACATCCTCTGTAGTTAGCAGTGTGATTACCTCCACAATTACTGCACTTTTTTTCTTTTTGATCCTTTGGCTTATTGCAAATAGCAGTGTTGTGTAATTCACCACACACAACACAAACAGTAGGTAATTTACAATACGTTTTTGTATGGCCATATTGTTGACAATTATGGCATTGTACGGGTCCTGAACGCTTGTGTGGTTCTTCAACTGTGATTTTCCGGTGTAAAAGATATTTCAAATTATAAATGGGATGGGTCTCATTTTTCTTCAATAATATATCATTTGGCTCAAGTTCAACGCGAAATAAAGGTTGGGGGATCTTCTCCCTGTTTATTATGTTGGATACATTTTTTACCTTGAATCCTTGGAGGGTGAGAGCATCTTTTATTTTAGCAGGGACAACGTAAGAATCTATGCCCTTCAATACGACCTGTAAGCCTTTAGCGCTATTAAGCTGGAATGTGTAAAAACTTGTTTTATTTTTTTTCCAATTCATTAACCATTTTGCGGAAATCCTTTTCTTCATATATTGGAATTTTAGTTTCATCAATGTTATCATTTTGTTTTATTTTATAAAAAGAGGAACATTAAGGGGCTTATTCATAAAATTCATTTATTAAATTAAACATTTGTATTGATAAGGGTGCAAGTCTCTTGATTTCATTTCTATCACGAAAGGTTTCGTAAAAGGTACTTTGTACATATGTAATTAGTATTACTAAATAAACAAAAAATACTTAAAAAATTACTTCATTAACAAAAAAGTAAAGAATTGAATTAAAAAAAAAAAACAATGCCTTCATTGTGGCCTTTAACAAATACATACATATTAGCATATAAAAAATAAAAATCATAACTTAATTGTCTTCAATGACGGTTTAAGTAAAAAAAAAGTAAAAACAAACTATAAAAAACAAAAAATTAAAATTGTAAATAAAACATTTAATTATTGCTGTGTTCCCGGCGAAGTTGGTATAGTTCCTGCAGCATACGGGACTGGAACTCTTCCTTAACAGCTTGCGGCAGGCAATTCTTTCATGATACAACTGGCTGTGGACAAGAAGGCATCGTCCAAAGAACTGTTATCACAAATTGTCGAAAAAATTTTTTCTAACTTTTCAATAGTCTCACCAAACTTTTGGCACAGACTATCGAATAAAACTTTTGAATTTTTTTCGTTGGCGCTGCTGACGTTGGAGCATCTTGCAAAGTGCCAGAACTTAAGAAACTCTGCTCCAACACAGATTCAACATCCCGTTCTTCAACGTTATCCCGAGTGCTACATAATTATGAATTAGATTTAAAAAAACATTTTGAAATAATATGTGAATGTGTTATGTACCGGCGTGGTGCGAGCGAATTCTTCAAAAACATTAAAGGCTGCAAAAACTTCCACTCCTCCAAATAATACATTCCGCTACCGGATGAAGCTTCCATCCTTTTAATTTCTTACACGAAACGTTCCCGCAAAAGCTTCCACCTATGTTTACAATCGGCGACTAATGTGCACATGTAATTAATGGAACAAAAAAAAAAATAATAAAGATTTGCAATGAATTAAATACATACATACGTACCACTTTGCATGGACTTTTTTGCAACTTTCTCCCAGGCCCTCTCTTTCACGTTCCGGTTAAAATAAAAACTATCCCTTTTATCGTAAAGGCACTTCTGCTTTTTCACTTCTTCTATTAAATTTTCCAGAAAATTAAGTTCGTCCTCCATTACGCTTGAAACCAAATAACCAAATAAAAATGTAAACAGAAACGAACAGTTGATGAGTCATTTGCTTAAGCAAGAGGGAAATTGAACGCACTTTCCTTAAGCAAATGACACTTGACGAAAATTGACGAAAAGTTACTTAAGTACATTTATACATTTATAATTAAGTATGTATCTTTATATATTTGGATTTTTTATTAATAACCATGAAACACTTTATGGTTTCACGTTTAAGATGTAAGTACTGCTGTCTATTCTTAGTACTTTCGTTTATATTTTGTCCTTTATTTTTAAATTTATACAAATAAATATAGATTTACATCCGACTTACGCACGGCAACCTATACCGAGCAACTTTCAATTTAGATGTGAGAAAGATAGAAAACGTATGTATCACCTTCTCTATCATTCTCACAGCTGAATTAAAAATTGTGCGACAAAAGTTGCCCTGTGTGAGCCGGGTGTTAGTTCCGGCCAAGACGAGCAATTTTCTTTACTGCAATTTCAAGTCAGCTGGGAGAAAGATAGAAAAATTATGTATTTCTCTGAATCAGAAAATGCTCATCTAGATGGAGACTTAAGCATTTGACAGGCCTTTCACTGATTTTTTAACATAAGCTTAAGCCAAGAGAAGCATGTTATAAATAGTGAGACCTTTAGGTTAAATAAAAATTTTACAAATCTGCTTACTTTTGAAATTACAATTTGCTAAAATAGTTGTTTTTATTTTAATGGAATTATAATAAATTTGTATCATAATCATACATTTTCTGTGGATATTTTTATTCTTAAACAAGTTTTTGTAAAATAAACGAATATATTTTGGAACTCAACTTCCCTTGGCGATGTTAATTTAATTATTTTTATTTATCCAGAGATTGTATAAAAATATATTTTTAACGAAATCGGTCGTGTTCATTTGCGGAATTTAAGCTGACTAGTGTATCACCCTGTTCGAAGATTCAAAATTAAAATTTTAACTAAAATTTTTGGCTTTCGAATTTCTGATGCATTTACTTTTATAAACAATAAATATTTTGTAAATATATAACATTTCTTTAAGGCTTTTGGTCGGCAGTTCGCGCAATGTGCCACAATATATAAAAAAATCTAAGTGGTAGATTCTTTGCAAAGTATAACCTCTAATTCTAGAATGAGTTAGTAAAATCCCACTTGGGAAGTGATTTAATATGTTGTCAATTAATTTTCATTTACTTGTTTTAGTGTTAATGGATCTGTCCAATCTAATTCGTAAGCAACAATGTTGTCCATTATACTAATTGTTAGACATTGTTGTTCTTTTATTTAACAATTGCTTTCAATTTAATAGAAACTTTTCGTTGCCATGTTTAACAGTACTTTAGTGTGCTCGTATTAGACATCTTCTTTTCTAATTTAAATTTTTTTGAAATACAAACGTTTTACAATCCAGTCAGCAAAATTTTGGCAGTAAATTTATTGTATTGTATTTGGGTTTGTTTATTGGTCTTCCTTTTAAATTAAATTGCAGCTGGTTCTTTTCCTCACTGAACAAATAACAGGGAGTCCAGACATCAAAAGGACGGAGAAAAAAAATAATTGAAGCCAAATCAAAGCATTTGAAGTGCAAATGTCTTTTTACTGATGACTTTCTTTATTAAAGGAAGCGTTTGAGATTTTGTGGCATATTAAACTTAATGAAAAAAAAGTATTTATATAACAGTGACATACGCAGGGAAACTTGCCTGAACTGTCGCATCGGCATATATCTAAATTTGAGCCTGATCTGAAATTTCTATTGAAAATAAAGTAGATTGAAATAGATATATTGGGTAATTGATAAAAATGATACTTCAGCTTGGATTATACGCTTTTGATATACTACGTATAACTCGCGCATGTTGTGGAATTCAGCTATGGAGAGTTGGCACAGGGTCACACAAAACATAATTCTCTGAATGATAATATGGTACATTCAAAATTTTAATCTTCGTATGGAGTTGCCAAACTGTGCCAGATATAAATTGTTAAATATAATATATAAAAATGAGAATTATCAAATATCTCTCGTAGCATCACATTCTCTTAAGAAGGGCTTACATTCCACTGCATGATCAGGAAGGTGAACACCGAATTAAATTAAGAAACATAAATACTAATATTGAAGATACATGCCTATTTGGGGCATGAAATGTTGGGTTCTTTGAGCTTCTTGCAGTGAAAAAACGGTATGGGCATCACGAAACATTTATTTACAAGAATCGATCACATAAAATACAAGCCTATTACTTAAAATATTCCCGACTTTTTTGAAATGTTGTACATAACTTGCGAACATTTTTTTCTGAAAATCTAAGAAACTACTTGCAGTTTAATTTAATAATACACGAAGTATCTGCATGATACATGAAGTATCTGCTACCACAGCCATACAGGCCACCATGCAGACAAGAAAAACTATTTCACTCTATGGTACCAGTTTTGCATTTCCATTAGCACCAATGTCCCTTCTATGCGTGCAAAAGATGTGTTCAAAAAATGTGAAGTGCAAGTCCAGTCAAACTGAATAAATATTTTTCCAAACAGAGCAAACTTGCCATATAGATATCGCCCTTTTAACGCAACATAGACGTATCGCAAAATATCAATTTTGTTAGTGAGAAGGTATTTCCTATTATCCTTTTACATTTAGGGAAAATCGGAATCATATCTGAAGCCAAAGTCTATTTCGATATGGTTTTTTTGTTGAGAGTTGTGGTTTCATATTAAGCTATTCTCAAATTCAGCATAGTCATATTTAAAAAATTTAAATTTAAAATTACTGAGGAAGCAGTGGCCAATATTATCTTTATAAAAAAATCAGAATTATATCAGAGGCTAAACCATGTTTCAATCGCATCTTACCAAGATTCTTATTTTTTTTAGATGTATTTATACCGCATTAAAGGAACCTTATGTACATACATACTGTACATATATGTACATATAAAGAAACCCTATACTCCATGGAAGAGAAAGAAATATGAAGCCTTAAATCAAATAAGAAAAGTGTTCAAAATAAATTAAAATAAAGTTTTAGAAGTAATAATTTACTGTCGATTACTAAATATACACACGTATAAAATACGAAGCGGCTCTTGCAGCAAAACGACTAAAGGTGATGGGTGAGTGGATCGATCAGGAACACGAAGCGCATCATCAACGAATCTTTGCGGCCATAGGAGAGTCCAAACCGGAAAATGTCGCAAATGACCGCATACCGGAGACTAGACTAGAGGCCAACTGCGGAACATTGATCCCCGACATCCATTCCTGGTTGACCGACCCTTGGAACCAGATCCCCATGGGGCTTCATTGTTACACGGATGGATCAAGGTCGAGAGGGAAAACGGGACTTGGTGTTTATATAGAAAACACCACAGAACTGTTTTTCCGCCTGCCGGATTATTGCACAGTTTTGCAGGCGGAAGTTCGGGCGATAACGGAGTGTATCAGGGAACTCAACGTAATGGGGAGGTCAGGACTTGTGAATATATTCACAGATAGTCAGATGGCCATTAGAGCAATCTCAAAGGAACGCACTAAATCACGTACAGTTTGGGATTGCAAAAACGCTATTAACAGTTACTCGACACATGGTGAAGTGCACATCATATGGGTGCCAGGGCACGCGGGGATAACTGGAAATGAGAGGGCAAACTCACTTGCTTCTAGGGCAATAGAGTTAGGTAATATAAGCTTGGAATGCGCGAAACCCTTCGATGCAGTTAAATCCGAGCTAAAGACTTGGGCACATAGGGCCCATTCAACTCTCTGGAATAGCGGAACCATGGGAATCAATACAAAAATTCTATGGGGAGATCCAGACGAGAGAAGAACGAGGGAGCTGCTAAAACTTAGTAAGCTCGAACTAAGTAGAATAATGGGAGTTGTCACAGGGCACTCTCAGCTACTGGCACATCTTAAACGCATAGGAATAGCGGGAGGAGATGAATGTAGAGCATGTGGGGAGGAGAGCGAAACGTTGGAACACTATTTGTGCCAATGCCCCGCCTTCTCACAAATAAGATCCCGATATCTTGGGGGTGACATCTTACCGGACATAAGCCGATTACGGGGAATATGCTGGAGGAAATTAAGGAACTTTGTGAGTGACACGGAGTTTCTCTAGACTTTTGGGTCAATGTATTATGGTTAAAATCAAAGGAGTGCACAACAAGCCTTCACTGGCTTAGGTGTATGTCGTATGACATGGGCTGACAATACCCCTCCAATCAACCTAACCTAACCTAACCTAAATATACACACATACTACTTATATACGTGTATATGTAAATATGTATGTAATTTAGAGGAACATACATACGAGTAGAAGAAATGGTCTTAAAGGAGGTTTTTAAAATTATTTTAAAATACCCGAATAAGAAGCACCTTTAATAATATATAAATTGTTCAAAGTGGCTTAGAGCCAATTTTTCCAGTCAATTAATTATGAGAAACGAAATTCCTTTTCTTTCACATTTCATTATCCTTTGTGGGAAAGGAGGCAAATCCATGAGAGACTTAGAAGGAATACATCATTCACAGAAATAAGAAAATACGGAAATATAGTCTTTATTATTAATATTTCAATGCATTTGCAGACTAAAAATATGTTGAAAACTTTTAAGTGGTTTCTTCTCTCTCCTGGAAAATTTATTGAATTGGACTCGGTTCCTTTGCAACGGAAAATACCAACATGGGTAATGGGTTTTAAGCAATTATTAGAGCAAACGAAATTAATTTAATTTTCTTAATAAAAAACCAACCGGTCTCATATTGTATATCCTCTAAAAAGAATATAAATATCATTATTGTGTTACCTGCTGAGACCTTTGAAGCCAGTGCCAAGATGACTGAAACTATAAATAAAATTTTGCATTTAGATGTTAACTTTCTTCCCATTGGCTTCAAAAAGTCGCAATATATTTATTTCGAAATTTTTATGGACTACATTTAAATGCCAGTTGAATTTTTGTTAAAAAGTTTTCATTCTAAACTTTTATGGAATATTTTAGAAGTCAATGTGGGAGGTACTTCTATTTCTGCTTTGGTAATCTGTAGATACTAACTTTAAACACTTTCACTGTTATAGTCAGCCAGATATGCACATGATAATTACGTACTACGTTCTAGGGGAGGCAATTCTCCTCTCGCTCCTATCCAGCTAGTTTTTCTTGAAACGCGCATTAGTCGCGGAGTAGCCTACACCGATTTTATATGGTCTCAATCTTGTATTAAGCAAGATAAAGGATTATTATATATTATTTGTATTAAAGTACCCTTTCCCTTGGTCCCATTACACATTGGCTAAAATGGGAACACCACCACACTCATACAAATTTTTTTTTTCAAAATCGGTTCACAAAGGACAGAAAAATCGTTTTACTCATACACCAAAAAGCATGCTCTTGAACACATGTATAACCTCCTCCTTTTTTTAAAGTCGGTTAACAAAAGAATAACCCATACAAAGTAATACTTCCAAGCTTTTTTTAAATATTCTGTATCAGGAGAGTCGCAACAGTAAGACTTGCAATAGTTTTCGTACGTTGTCTCAAAAATGAAGTGCGTATTGCAGCAAAAGTCATATTTTTAAACTCTTCACGTGCATCAATCTGGAAATAAAGTGCCTGTTCCAAAAAAAGCCTGGAGATATGGAAGGTGGACGGGTCCCCTCATATAAAGTGGCTATTGATCATTCTATACATGTGGAACTACAAGACTCAGTCATGAAATTTTGAAAAAAAGACAGAAATGTATTTTTTATAGGAGCGGCAGGTTGCCCTTTTACATAAACAATATTTATATTATTTTACCAGAGATACAA
The DNA here is from genome assembly GCA_963681545.1 of Germaria angustata. Taxonomy (NCBI): domain Eukaryota; kingdom Metazoa; phylum Arthropoda; class Insecta; order Diptera; family Tachinidae; genus Germaria; species Germaria angustata. Next base: position 79,785,306 of record OY812999.1, on the reverse strand, counting down.
TTGTCATAAAAGTTATAGTTTTTCTTTCTTTGTGTACAATAGTCGTAGGAGAAAACCACAATCTTCCTTGACTTGTACAAGGTGGATCAATAGTAAAGTAAAAACTTGGATTGGTTGCGGTTTTTACAGATTGCAACAAATGTCACTGTGCTTTATACGAGTGTAATAGTGCAGCAACTCGGGAGATGGTCATTTAAGAGATATAATTTTTTTTTAATTAATGTCATAAAAAAACTTTTTATGCAGGCAGAGCTCTATTTTCCATTTATATCAAAATGCCAACCAGTTCAAATTATGACATTACTTTGCGCCACCTTGTTCGTAAATGCTTATGTTATTTTATGATGATGGGCGTGGCGAAGCACACCGGGTATGGCTAGTACTACAAAAAATATCAAAACAAATGTGAAATTAAAAATTTTGCTGCAAAATTACTATTGTGGCCACAATGTATCCCTGAGCTTTGAATTAGCTAATTGAGTCAATATCGCTTCTGAAAAATATGGGCTGGAATGACTTTATATGTGGCCATAAATTGATTGAGACTCAACTCAACAGTGTACGTTAAAGAAAGAAGGAACCCTCTACAAGACCAAGGTAAGGCTAATACATTGATTTTAAATGTTAAAAAAAGCTAATAGACGTAAAACAAAGGCACAAATTACCTTAAACAGGATCCCACTTTAAATGAGATTTGTGGAAGATTGTGAATATGAAAGTGGTGGCATGATGAGAAATGTTTTATATAATTCTAAACAAATTAATTTAAATACTACATGAATCATCTTACAAAGAACAGAGGGATTAACAATGTTTTCCACTTTTTCTCGATGTGAGATCATTTCACAAGTTATAGAACGCAGGCACAGTCCACAGGTTTACCACTATGTGTAGGTCGCGATATACAGGTGGCAGAAGTATTACTGAAATACAATTTATAAGTTCCCAACAATGAACGTTGCTTTTATGTGGACTGATGGACTTTAAAGCGAATATCGCTTTGCTTTTTTTACTTTTATATAAACAGTAGGGAACAAAATTGCCCACTAGGTTACCGAAAATTTTCCAAATATCAAAAAGAAAGGTAAACTTTTTTAAGCCCGTCATATTATTATTTTAATATTAATATAATATTAAAGTAATAAGTTCTAACAATTAAATCTCTTTATAAGTTTCTAGAGTATATTTGAATAAAATTTAGAAAAATTTTTCGTCATATTCTCCCAATTAATAATAAAATTTTTTTAATTTATTGTAGATTCAGCGCTCCATATACCTGCATTAATTTAAAGAATAATGAGAATAATTTTCATAAATTTTTTTAAATAATAGTTTTACTTTTGCTGTATACATTCTTGCAGTTTGGTGGATACAAATGTGACTAAAATCTGAACCAGGAATTCACACGGAACATTTTCCGAATTTTATCCTCGTTATTGACACTAGCGCCCATTACTCTTCCAATTTGGAACCGTTTATAAATGGTAAACCGCACACTATATCAGACGCTGCTCCAAGGACCCAATCCAGAACAACTAAAATCAATATCAGTAACTGTCTATGAATTCAAAGTGTTGGCCTCACCAAACCCAAGTCAAACGAAACATTTTGACGAGGTTCTGACTGCAAAATTCTCAATGGTAAGTAAATGAAGAAGGACGACTAGCCCTGGTAGAAATATTCCTCGTGTGGTACTTTGTGGCATTTTCATGATGGCTATATATAGACGTCAGAAATATCGGTCCAGAAATGCTTTTTAATCTGAAAAGTACGTCAACAGTAAACAGTTTTGCCCCTTACTGTAGGTTTTGCCTCAAATACTTCAAAATCACCGGTCAATGCGTTCACCTGCACATGATTATATTGAACTCACTTATACACACGTTTGGTATATGCATGCACGTATATAATCCGATTAGGTCTAAATATATGTACATATGTATATGTAGGTTGAACCAAACAGTTGTTGTTGGTTGTTTTTTTTTGTGCGAGAGTAAAAAAACATTTCCTTTGAAATTGAACTAAATGCACTTGTTGTTTGTGTCTGTGTGTGTTCATCTGAGAATATATTCTTGCCACTGCAAAGGGCTTTACTTATTAAACTGAAAATGATCTTTTACCTAAAGGAACTATTCCCCATAAAAGTGATTTGAGTGCGAGCCGAAAAATGGCTACAGGAAGTTAAATTTAAGTGAATTGGAGAATGACATATTGGCGACAGTTGAAGCCAATTATTTAGGACAATCTTGGGGCAAAATATTGAAACAGCATTTTTAACATGCGCAAAAATTAAGAAGAAAAAGACTTCGCATTTAACGAAGTGAATATCCCGGTACCGTAGAATTGTTTTAGTTCGAAATACAGTGGTGTTTTCTTATAACGTGTAGGTAAATTTTACGTACTTTGAAGAGAGATTTTTATATATAAATGTCTCATTTTTCTAACTTCTTTAAGTTTCTACATGTTATGTAAGTGTTATCTCTTATTAGTTCTCTTATAAGTTTTTGCGAGGATTATTTTAGTGTTTGTGTGTACGAGTGCAAGAAAGGTGATCATGTTTCGCAGTGCGAGAGACAAGAAATTTATTATTATTTTGTTTAAATTAAACTAAATATATTTATATATGTATATATTTTATATTTGTTACTATTTTGTAATAAAGGCATTATATATTAAAATTATGTAAAAATAAAATGCAAAAAAAATTCTGTGTTTTTGTAAGCACAATTTGTGCCTACACATATGTGTAGCATGGGTTTCTACTGGCTCAATTTATCTTCGTTTCTGCAAAAAAGTACAATTTGGAGAAGGAGGCAAATTTGGAAGAAGTGGTCAAATTAATTAGTAATTAATCCGATGTTGATGACGACCAAGAATGATAAAACACAGATTGCGCATTGCGCATGTTTTTCAAATGTAAACAAAAATGAGCTGTTAATGTGTGACGTCACATCAGCTTAAAAATTTTCTTGGCGCGAATAGTTTAAAGGATAATATTTGAATAAAAGGAGCTTAAAACTAAAAAAGTGAAAAAAAGATACGTGAATTTAATATAAAATAAAACATAACAAAAGAGTTGAAAAAGAAGTGCGCTGTAGCTAATTGCAATAGTACAACAATTCCAAGGCTTTTGAAATTATTTTTTTCCTATTTCCAAGTAATGCTAAAGTTCAGAAGCAATGGGTGAAATTTTGTGGACGAGGAAATAACATAGATCCAAAAACTTCTTATGTGTGCATGTTGCATTTTTGTCCTGATGACATCGAAAAAAGCTTGCAGTATGAAATGGGTACGTACATAAAATGAACTTTAAAATATATTTATAAAAATCTGTGTTGTTCCAAGGATTCGCTAAAAAGAGAGTTTTAAAACGTGGATCAGTTCCAACAATAACACCAGATTCATATGATGATGGCATATGATGATTTAGAAAACTTGGCTGGCTACATATGCCACAGATTAAAAGATGAAGAGCCAAATATTTCTGTACCAAGAAATGAGATGAACGTTCAACCTTACACATGGGTCGACCATCTCAGTGAAGGGGCTTATCAAAACCAACAGAAGACATGATGTGCAATATGCAAGCACTTCACACAAATTTTCAAAAAACAATAAAGAAGGCTTGCTTATCACAGAAGATATTTTGAGAAAAAAACACTTGCAATGGGCCCAAAATATAGAGTGTAGCGATGAAATTAAAAAAAATCTTCTTTCGAGCTCGTATGTACATATTTTAGAATTAGAGTTATAAAAATCGAAATTGACGAGTTTTCTAAACAAAGAAAACGAAAAATTAATAAAACAATCCACTGATTAGTATTTATTGTGATACTACATGCTTACATACATATGTATATATATATATATATATATATATATATATATATATATATATATATATATATATATATATATATATATATATATATATATATATATATATATATATATATATATGTACACAAAAATAAAAAAATTGATTTAGATTTTTAAATAAATGTATATTTAAAAAATATAAAAACACTGATTGCTTTTATTTTTAAAATTTTCTTACTTTTCTTTCATTTGTGTATATAAATCTGACTGTTTGTTTTTGTTTTTGTTAAAATATTGGCTGATGTGACGTAGATGTGCAGAACGAAAAATTTTTTACACTCTGAATGCGCAATCTGTATTTTATCATTCTTGGATGACGACAGCTCATCTGATGAATTTGAGGATGAACTGCGCGTTGAGGCTCCGCACTCCGACAATAATAATGAAGGTAGCACAGAAACGGAATTAGTCGACACATATACAAATATTATCGAAACCAATAGTGCCGTTGACCCAATAAATAGACCATTATTATGGAAAAAGGTAATGTTTAATCCTCTACTGCATGACAATTTTCATGAGCCAATGGTCCCCCTTCTGCCAATGAAGTATTTAGATGTATATTTTACTACTGAGCATTTTGGAGAAGCCGCATAGTACACCAATATGTGCCACATAAAAACATTTGGGACTGAGTTGAAGACAGATGCATCAGAATTTAGAAAATTCTGCGGCGCTCATTTTAATTTCGGTTGTATTAAACTCTCTCGTCTGAGGATGTTTGGGTGCAAAAGTACGGCAAAAATATTTTCTCTTCAAACATGGCACGAAATCACTTTTTCTTTTGCGAAAATGTCTTCATTTTGTTGACACTGCTGAAGCATCAGAAGAAGCAAGCTCAAACTACCTATGGAAGGTTCAACCCATAATTGATGCGGTTAGATCACGATGCCTTGCCATTCGCAGAATTTCTTGGAAGATTTTCAGGTGGACTTCGGCAATGTGTATGTAATAAACCGCAAATAAAATTAAGATTTTTTTACTTCGTCTTGTGGTACTATTCTTGATGAACTATTGATACATTTAATATATTGTTTAATTTTTTAGGTATTGTTTTAGATTTTGAAGTCTACCAGGGCTCCAAAATACCATTAGGCGATAGAAAACTGGGATTAGGTGCAAGCGTTATTCTGTGTTTTGTGAGGACTTTGCCAAATAATACCTCTGCGTTCTTTGATCAGTATTTTACCAGGTTACCGCTTTTGGAGCGATTGGCGGAAATTAATGTACATGGAACTGGCACAATACAAAGAAATCGTTTGCGCAAATTAAATCTAAAGGTTGACTAGTGTTTAAAAAGGGCAGAGTCGGATCAGACTATTAGATCAGATGAAAGAATGATTGTTGTCAAGTGGATGGACAACAAATCTATTACACTTGCTTCCACAGCATACGGCCAGGATCCAGTAGATACCGTGAAAAGGTGGAATAAGGAGCAGAGTTCACGAATTGAAATTACTTGCCATGCCATCATCATGGAGTACAATAAAAATATGGGGGAGTGGACATTTGTGACCAAATGTTAGAGTGCTACAGAACATGGGTAAAATCAAAAAATGGACTTTAAAAGTGGCAATTCATTTCCTCGATTTGTCTTTGGTGAACCCTTGGATGCAGTACTGGCTCGACGGTCGATCGAAAAATATGCCACGCAAGTTCATCAAAGATCTTCTGTCTTTCCGACTGGAAGTTGCAGAAGCATTGCTTCTTACGTCAAAAAAGGAAATTTAGTGAAATAGATGATGAAGAAGAACAGCCAGTCGGAACAAACAATAAATGCTCTCCTTTGCCGGGAAGCAGCAAATGGTTGGATAGAGGGGCTCATTGGCCAGTGGTCGAAAAGGTAAAAACAGCAGAAGCGTGCCGTTTCCAAAAATGCAATGCCATAAAAAACTGCTTTAAAATGTTTCATACTGTGATTTAATTTTTAAACGAAAACGAATGAATTGTGTTTGTTTTTTCCTTTTTTCATTTATAAGAATTTTTTGAGAAAACCAATGATTTTTTTTTTGCTAAACACAATATATATTTTGAGAAAACCAATGAATTGTTCCTTTTATTGTTTGTTATTTATAATTATATTATTAATTTTTTTATTAATTTTTTAAATATGAAATAAAAAGTTTATGTTTTTTCCTATTAAAGTAGTTTATATTTTGTCAAAGTGAAATCCCAAGGTACACAGATGTGTATGTCCTGTTTCTAAGGACATGCGCTTTGTATGGACATTGAAAATAATTTTTACGTTATTTTAAGACGAATTATCATATACAAAAAATTTAATTAAAATTCGCGAAATTTTAAATTGCTTGGGCCTGAAACAGTAACAATAATTCTACATTCTTGAGGTGTGTTGATAATGAATTCCTTATATAATATACAAATATCACAGTCACATTTGGCGCCGAATTAGAAAATGGCACCCAATTAAAGTTATGGCATTACTAATGCGCCACCCTCAGCTGAGCGCTCTATCCAGTTCCCTTTCAGGACATTCGGTTGTAGCAATGAAATAAATAATTTTAAATAAAGGGACACGCATATTCGTAGGTGCACCAATTTTATGTTCAAATATTTTGCGAAGTTATAGACACTTTGCTTAAGTTTCTTAAGCAATTTTAAATCATGAGCCAAAGAATATCTTTTAGAATATTTTTTTAATTCTAGGAAAGTTTTACTAAAGTAGAGGAGAGTATGAATATAAATTAAAAATTGCCACTTATAGCTTTTTATTATAAAAAATTTAATTGCACCATAAATTAGGTCAAAATTGCAATCAAACTGTAATGAAGAACTTTCAGTCACAAGAAAATATTCTTTACAATTGCAAAACTAAATGTCTTGCATACATAATTTTTATAAAAAATTTCTAAAATATTTTTTCTATGGCCATTGTAGTTATATAAATTTTTTAAATTGAAAAACCGAAAAGAAAGTTTTTAACATTTTCAACTGTCAAATGTTAATTGAGTATGCTAAATTGGATATGTGTGAACTCAATTCAAAATTTAGTTTCCTCAATTAAGGTGCATGTTTGAATATAGTATTAAATGGTAGAGATTTATTGTGTAAAATTACACATTATTTTAAAATCCATAATCCCTACTTTTGCAAAAAATTCAGTAAGAAAATTTTAATTTTTTTAGTGTGACGAATTCACATTGAAGTCACATTTTTAGCAAAGCTAAACTCCAAAATATATATTTAAGTATATGTATAAATTTTCCAAGCTCTTTAATATTTGGCCTCTCATTAAAATTGTAAAATCGGTTGAGAAATGATTTTTGGATCTGTGAAAATTACTATGCATTATCATTGATAATTTGAGATTTTCAGAAAGTGTAGAATATATTAGATAATTGTTCACTTAATTAGACACACAGCATAATCAAGGGTTGGTTGAAGTGAAATATATCGCTGTCGCACAGTGTGCAGAATTAAGGAAAAAAATTGTATTTTGTGAATCAATTCCTTTTTTGCTAATGCCAACTTATCAGTAGACTTCAGACATGATGTTTGAAAAGCATTCAACATCATTCACCATTTCTTACTTGTGGCTTTAGCTCTTCTTATGCCGACATTTTATTTAACGCCAAGCCAAAGTTCACTGATGATTTGGACGAGCGACCGATGAAATGTTGGCATATGAGCAGCTAAAGCCACACTAAACAGATTTAAAAGGTAATACTGATAATTTTCTATATTGCATATACGATTACCACAAGAACGCACTTATTCTTAAGAATTCCAGAGCTGCAATTATCGAGACATTAAAATATTTGTACAAATAAAACAATAAACGAATAATATGCGATTGGATATTCGTTATTTTTACTACAGTCACAAGTAGCCTATCTTTAGGTGATAATCCCTCTATATATAAGGAAAGCTAATATTTATATATAAAAAATTATCAATAATATAGACTTTTAATAGACTTTTTGCCACGTCTGCACTCAGCTTTGAATTTAGAAAGAAAAAAAAAAAACAAATTCATTTAGTTAAAGTTTCCTACATGTACATGACATTAATTTTCAAAAAATCCTCTTTCACAAAGAAAATACATACTATTGTCATTATTTTAAAAACAATTTTGAGAATATATAAAATAATTTTACCATTTTAAATCTGTTTCATTTTGGCGCGCCTGGCCATCTGACACTCAACTTGTAGCACTCCAATGAAATTAATTTAGCAGAAGTACTCGCAATTATTACTTCAGGCTCATCCTCATTTTATGGTGGTTGTTTGGTTGTGAGAATATCAACCAGCTTCCAACATTGTTTAATGCATCCTTTTGTACTGGTTTCCTTTGTGGCTCCTTTTTGATATTGCATCAAAAGCTCCCTGTTATTTGTCGCTTTTCATTTTCTATTGTCATTCATTTATGTTCCACATACACACACCCACATCCATATTTTTCTCTTTTTTTACTGTTCGGTGAAAGCACAGTAAAGGCTTCTTAAATTACAGATGCACATCACAATATAATGTCGTCCATTTGCAAACGGGATGATCGTATTTATTTCTTTAAATATTTACTGTCATATTGCCACTCCTGCACAAAACGTTAACGTTTATACTGTTTATGGTATTAAAACTCATTCTGCTACGTGTAACATCCTCTTAGCCCCCTCCTTCCACAACTTTTATTGTTGTAGATGTGTGTGTAAGTATATGAATCGTCTGTTGCATCTGCCGTTCGACAGACAAAGAAAAATTTTTCACATCATTTCCTTTGATTTTATGATATTTTATTTCGAAAAATGTATACATACATACTCGCACATACTACTTTTGTTCAAACTCAAGGATGTGTGCAAATATTGCTGTTGGTCGTGTGTTTTGGGGAACTGGGGGATTGGTTTCTCTTGATTAAATTGTATTCTGTAACTGCTATTGATATTATTGTTGTTTGATTTAACTTGCGATGTTGTTGTTTATGTTAAAGAGGATAATTCTTGTTCCAACACTTTCTTCACTAATAAAAATGTCGTACAGTCTGAAAATCCCCAAGGATTTCATGACATGTTTTTTGAAGTCGTTGAATCCGAATCTGTAGTCAGTTTTTCTGGGTCAAATCAGGTTTTTTGCTACAGGGGGGAGAGGGCGAATCCTGACCTCATGTATTAAATCAATATTCCCATTTCAGGGAGGACCGGAGGTGGTTAACATTTTTTCCTTTATGACCCATCTCCAGCACCCTTCCTAGGGGGTCCCAAACAAATTTTGGACTTTTAGCTTTATAGAAAAAATATAGTTTAGTTAAATGAAACATGTTCTCTTATTTTTCTATTATAATTTTGTTTACAAAATGTATATTTAAAATAAGACAAAAACATTTATAAATGGATTATTTTTAAAAGACTTATTTCGCTCTCTCTTCGGACTATGGCTTCTTTTAAATCTGTATTTTTACGATACAGCAATATTCCGTGGCTTGATCTGAGACTTCTTCAAAATTATATGCAAAAGAACTTCTATCACTGTGATTGTATATGACATGTATGTATGTAACGATATTATTATTCTTAAGTCTGTAAAATCTCTTATCATATCGTGGAAAATTTCATTAAAGGTGTTGACCTTGTGAACCCAATATTAAGAAATAAAAATGTTTCGAATTCAAATAAAATACAAGTTTATTATGATATGAATGATCATGAAATAAAACAATTCATGTCACTATGTATTATAAAAAAGGTTTGCGGATATTTAAAAACAGTTTAATTTTGTTGACATTGACACATGATTATGTTGTATTCTCCCCGAAAATTTATCTAATTGAAAATATGGGAAAAATTCACAGTGTAAAGTGGCCCATAAATTTGCACTTTAGAAAAATGTAAATACGAACTACATTTTGGTAACCTCAAGGTGTCTAGGAGACATTAAGTTTTATCAGTCTAATAGAAAATTTTTTGTGGAAAGTTTTCATTTTGATCTTTTTAATAGGAAGTGATCTTAACTTTCGAAATAAAAAAGAATTTGTTTATATCTGGCATTAAAGTAGGTGTTAGGACCGTATGGTAATTACTATCACGAAACCTTCGGCAAACATGCACAAGTCTAATAATGCAAAAATGTTCAGATCCTTGAAGTTAAAACTTATGTTTAAAGTTTCTTGCGTTTCCATATCTGTTTCTAAACTTAATTCGATTTTCATTTACAAATATTGATCGCTTAACAACCGCAAAAGGCGTAAAAATAATTAAAACTTACTACAAAAGTGATAGTTCAAATGTGGACACTTTTCGAGCATTACGGGTTGATTATAGTCGTTATAATCGACCTACGTTACAGATGTGGTCATGCCTGTGGATTATCGCAATGAGCGCACGGCCGATAATATCGCTTCTGTTAGTGAAAATGTGACGGTTAATCCGAAGTAGTCGATTCCACGGCGTTCTCTACTATTGGGCCTATGCTAAGGCTCATTATGGTGTAATTTATATTTGGATATAAACCTTCATCCATATAAAGTCCTACTCGCGAAACAGGTAAAGCCGACTGACCATTCACAACTAATTAGATGTGCTGATTGGGTACTAGAGCAAAGGACTGTGATTTTTCCAAAACAAATTTTCTCCAGCGATGGAGATTACTTCTCACTCAGTGGTTACGTTAACAAGCGCAAAACAAAGACGGGATTGTGGAAAAGCATTGCATCCAAAAAGAATGACTGTTTGGCCTGGAGGTGCAATTGGGCCGTATTTTTAAGAAAACGACGCTGAAAGCTCCGTTAAAGCCAATTCATAGCGCTATGGCCGTATGATAACCGATTTTTTTGGACTGCAATTGAAGATTATTAACTGGAAGATATGTGGTTTCAATAAGATGGTAACACGAATCAGACAATACGACCGATTTTGGCTTTATTACATCAGACGTTTCCAGAACGCGTAATTGAATGTTTTGGCAAAGTCAATTGGCCTGCATCATGCGATTTGTTGACAGTGTCCACGTGGATATTCCGCTAACGTTAGAAGATATGGAAACCAACATTCGTCAAGTTATCACCGAGATACTGCCTGAAATGTGTGGATAAGTGATTGAAAACTACCTCAAAAGGATCCACTGTTGCAACCAATCAAGAAGCGGTCATTTAAATGACATTGTCTTTCGTACGTGATGGCAAGATCACAGGCAAGGCAAAGTAATGAAATAAAAATTTAATCAAAATTGTAGCTTAATGTATGTTTTATTCAACTTTACTTTTAAAACCAAGAAATGGATATGCCTACTAGTATAGTTCATATAATCTCAACTTGTGTCGTTGTATAAAAAATTCTTAAAGTATTATTAATTCAATTTAAATAGAAAGAACGATAAAACATAATATTCTTAAGAAAAAATTCCATCAAAGGAGAAATTAAAATGTGGACTATAAATATTGTCACTCGTTTAAATATGTTGTAGCTTTTATACTTCTTAATAGTCTCATGGCTCATGCCAGTATTAAAAGTTTTTGAAACCACTTGGGAGGTTACTACAGTTGAGTGACTTTGAACAATGTTTTTATTACTTTTGCCAAACTTTTAATTTTTTTCGTAAGGGTTAAATTTAAATAACATGAACTTTCTCCTTGATGTCATGCAATTTAATTCAGGCTCTGAGGGTATTTGCTTTAAATAAAACAAAGTTTTTTAGTTGAACTTCAAAATACGTAAGACGCAGTATTATTCGTATACTAAACACGTGTAACTTATCTGTTGGAAGATTTTTGAAATATGCAACAAAAAAAAAAACATATGAAATAGTAATTAATAACAATTAGAGTTTTTGCAAAATGCATTGATTGTTGTGGCTTTAGCTGTTCATATGCCGTCATTTCATCGGTCACTAAAGCAAATCGTCAGTGAAGTTTAAGCAGTTTGGAAACATACAACACCGGTTGTTTATGCCATACGAATCAAATACAATAAGGGAATTCAATATTGTATATGAATCACAACAAAACACATAATCATGGTAGGCTTAGAATGCTTTTATACAAACAACACAACAAACAATTATACTCAACGTGAGTATATTTTATTTTTCTTGCAAACTGTACACAATAAAACGCCCGTTGGTCGCTAATGATTGTGTTCAGTCAGGCAGAAATAAAATCTTTATTTTAAATACTTAATATTGAAATTTATTACGGTTATGTATTTTGATTGATATACAATATTGAAAAGCTTCATACTAGATGTTTGAAACAACTTCCTCGTTATTGAAGGGTTCTAATAGTTCCACGAATTTTCATTCATCCGCAGACTGGGTTTAATAGAAGCTATTCTACGGATATTGAACGTCTCGTATGTCAAAAAAGAAGAGCTAGAAGGGAATGGCAACAGCACAGATCACCCCAACATAAAATCAGACTTAAAGAATGCACTAAACGACTCCAATAGTTGCTTGCATTTGAAAAATCTGCATCTCTTAAAAGCTATCTGGAAAGTCTCGATGTCACAGCAGCATCTCATTACTCCTTGTGGCGCTAAAAAACTTAAAACACCCGTTGAGTTTAAACCACCCCTGCGCAATTCTACGGGAGGTTGGGCAAGAAGAACCAATACTGAAAAAGGTAACATATTTGCTGAGCATTTAAAATACGTATTTATTTATTTATTTTTAATAGCATTTTACGACTGGAGTATTATCCACACAGCTGGAAACTTGCCATGGTCAAAATGAATCCAAAGGGGAGCAAAGATCTTACCAAGGCTGAGTCATATAGGCCAATAAGTTTATTGTCAACAATTTCAAAGCTCTTCGTAAAGCTGCTCATGACAAAATTGTTCCCAATTCTAACTAACAATGGATGTATACCGGACCACCAATTTGGTTTTAGAAGTCAGCATAGCACCATTGAACAAACTCATAGATTGGTTCATTTCATAAGAAGAATATTTGAAGAAAAGAAGTGTTGTTCTTCCCTCTTTATTGTTGTTTCTCAAGCATTTGATAAAGTGTAGCATGAAGGTCTAATTTTAAAAGTGAAGACATATGTACCTATAAACATTCTAAATCTTTTGGAAAGTTACATTCTTGCACGGAAGTTCACTGTTGTGGAAGGAGACTTCATGAGTGTGCCCGAAACTATCTTATCCGGTGTGCCACAGGGGAGTATACTGGGGCCAGTTTTGTATTTGATTTATACCTGCGATATGCCTTTGAGCAGTAATATCCTCACTTCTACATTTACCGATGATACAGCCTGCCTTAGTATGCATGAAAACCCTCACGAGGCATCCCGATATCTTCAGGAACATATTAACCTGTTGGAGCTGTGGTTGAACTTATGGAGAATAAAAGTAAATGAACAAAAGTGTGTTCATGTCACATTTACCCTACGAAGGGACACTTGTTCCCCCATTCGACTCAACAATCAATTTGTTCCTTAACATTCACAGGTGAAATACCTTGGTATACACCTTGACCGACGGCTTACATGGAAACACAACATTGACTCTAAGCTATCAAAAATGAGACTTGAATTAACTCAGATACATTGGCTGATTAGCAGAAATTCAACCCTAAGTCTAGATTGTAAACTTTTAATATACAAGTCGCTTTTGAAACCCGTATGGTGTTACGGAATTCAGCTATGGGACACTGCTTCAGCTTCCAATGTAGAAAGAATCCAACGAAGGCAAAACAAAATCTTAAGGTTAATAACATCGGCTCCATGGTACGTGAAAATTCTATTTTACATCGTGATTTAAATACACAGTGCAACACGAAAAAAAATAACCATATACGGACACCACTACGTGATAAAAGACTAAAAAAAAAGACCCGTGTCTCCCAATTTTTCCCAAAGTCATGCACTTTTTTATGGGCCGCCAAAGATTTGGGCCCTCGGTATCATTTTCGCAAAAAAGTGATCATTTTCTCGGGCTCATATCTTGCAAACCGTTCCGAATTTCGATTTACTCTCTGAGGCAAACTTGTAGCTCTTCTCATAAAGAACAAAAATTGCGAACATATAAAATCAAAAAAAACTTCACCTTCCAGATAAAAATCGCAACAAACTTAAAAAAATTCGATTTTTTTTACCTTTTTCTCTTGTTTAGGTCCATAGGTAGCAAACCGTTCAAAATTCAAGGAAACAATCAACTACAAAAATTTACCTAAGATCTCAATAAACAAATTTCTACAACATATAAACTTATTTATTCACAATACTGTAGCATGGGGTTTTAGGTTTATTTTTATTTAAATTTTAAGTAAATTGATTAATTACAAAATATTTCATACCATGAGCAAGTAACAGCATTTCTGTTTGTACTTTATACGGTTGGCGAGGTAAGTCTAAGCCCCAAAAACGTAAACTCAACTTATTCCTTGAAGGTGTATGAAAAGTATAAAAATTGTCCTGTGCAATTTTAGTTTCATAAAATAAAATAATTATTAAGTTGCAGCATCGCTTTAATAGATTTAAAATATTCTTCCACTTTTTTATTTTTCTCCAATAATGGCTTAATTCACGGTTGTCGCACTTAGGCAGTTTTACGGGTGCCTTATACAACAGCCAAGCTTAACGACTTCAGAGATTTCCTCTGCGTCGTTATCATATTGAAAATAATTTTTCAGCACTCTGCTATCTGCCCAACGTTTATTCAATATCAATTCCAATAGGGCAGGGAGTGTGCAACAAAAAATTATTCTTCAGATGAAAGAAAAGTTTTCATATTTGGAATAAAGATAAGGAAAATCATAAAGAGAAAATTTGCTATCAACAGCCATTTTTTTAATTTTGTGCAGCCAAGTGTAATTTTTTATATAAAAAATACATAAACTTGTCTGATATATAAACATATTGTGCAGATGTACAAAGAGCACTTAGAATAATAATTAAATTAAACAAAAGTTGTATGCAGGCTAGTTGAAGTGCTCGTAACTTTGATATTTTTTTTGAAAATAGTTTAGAAATGCCAAAGCTTCACGCTTGCATGAGATTTAAAAGAATTGGAATAGAAATTAGAGACTATGTGCAGTTAAATCAAAAGTTTTCTTAAATAAAAGACAGTGCTAAATCAGAAACAATTTTGGGTCACAAAATCAACGATTAGATAAAAGCTAAGAAAAGTGCAATTTTAAAATGTGTTAATAACCCGTTCTCTGGACCTGGGAAAAGGAAGACATTAAGAACATCAGAGCTGCCAAAAACGGAAAAATGTCTGTACCGTTGGTTTCTTAAGCAGAGAGAAAGGAACTATCCAATCAAGTTTTTAGCACTGAAAGAAAAGGCTAAAGAGATTCATCTAAAACTAAAAGATTCTGCTTTTAACGCAAGTGATGGTTGCAAGGATAAAAAAAATTTTTTTTTTGGCATTCGTTTTCTGAAAATAACTGGAGAGAAGCTTTCTTCACAGTCTCAGCTTGTTGGTCCGTTTAAATGCAAACTGAAAGCAAAAATTTAAGAAATGGGTTTATGTCACGATCAATTGTACAATGCTGATGAATCTGGTTTGTTCTGGAAAATTTTGCCAGAAGAGACTTATGTTTCAAGTGCCGAAAAGACTGCTCCGGGCATGAAGACGGAAAAACAACGAATCACTTTTTTATGTTGCGCTAATGCAACTGGGAATCAAAAACTTAAATTGCTGTTGATTGGAAAAGCAAAAAAAAAAACGCGCGTTTTCTTAAATTTCATCTGCCCTACTGAGTACACAAGTTCCAAGTCCTCATGGATGACATGAACTATTTTTTGCGATTGGTTTCATAAAGCATTTGTGCCGCAGGTTTATATTTTCCTTTCAAAAAAGAATTTGCAAGTTAAAGCACTGCCTCTAATAGACAATGCTCCGTTTTGTTTTGTTTTTTGGTTTAATCTTAATTTTAGAACAATAAGAATGCTTTAAGCAGTAGTATAAACTGTTTTTTTTTCTTTAATTTGCACGTTCGTAAACGTCAACAATCTGATAAAAATCAACACAAGCGGTTTTAATTAGTTGACGTTTCCCGAGCGCACTGTATTAATATTGAAATTAAATACACAATTTTTCATTATTTCTTTCATTAAAAACTGAAGACTTGAATAATTTGGAATGGTTTTGTAAACAGACCGATTTTGGGTTATATGCCATCTTTAGTTCTCTTTTCTTTAATTTTTACGCTTTTTTATATGACTGGAATATTACAAAAGGAAAGTAGATTACAGCCTTTGATACACACTGCCTCCAACCATTTTATCCAACTGATTTGCAATATTTAAATGATTCGTTTCCCTTGCAACAGGATTTATGAATATTGGAAAAAGTCTTATTTTTTTGTGTCACAAGACCTTGTAAAAGTTTTGAGCGGATTCATCATTTTCAGTTCTTGAAATAAATACAAAATTATACTTGAACTCCTCCGAAATCTTTAATTTAAATATCAGCATTTCTTGGAATTGTTTTTCAGGCTTCGGAATAGCAAAGATATAGATAGTGGCAAAAGCATTTTACGAACATGATTTGTGGGTTTTCTTATTTTAAAAAGTAATATTATACTTTACTTATTTATTTTAAAATAAACAGCTGAGCTCTTGGACTTACAAGAACATTTATGAACAGTTTATTATATTCATGAGCAGGCAACAATTAGTACATTCCTGACATTTAACATGAAATAAAAATCAATTTACAGCAATAAAAATTTATTTTACATAAAAGTGTAACAAATTTAGTTTAGCTGTTAATTTACAACATTTAATTGGTGCAAGCCACATTATAAGTAAACATCCACCAGTTTATAAACATTCAACATCGTATGTTTATATAAAAACCTTCAAATACAATATGAGAATTTTATCATACATGATAATTACAAATAATATAATCATAATAGGCTTAAATATGTGAAATTCAGCAATCGGATCTTATTTTCTTTGAAAAATTAAATTTTGTCTCTTTCTTATCACCATATCTGCCATCGTTTTCTAATCATTTCTGCATCAATTTACAAGGCAAAGCCGATTTGGTGCTAAAGCGTGGTCCAACCATAATACACTATGGTAATTTTTAGCGCAAAGCAGAAATTGTTCAAGTCCATATTCTCAATTTCTGGCCACAGGGGACGTTATCATCTCGCTGTAGCGAACACTATTTACGGTAACTGCTTGGCCGACATCATTTTCGAAGAAGTACGGCCCAATGACACCGCCAGCCCATAAACCGCACCTAATAGTCACTCTTTGTGGATGCGTGGACTTTTGAACAATCACTCGTGGATTCTCATTTGCCCAAATGCGGCAATTCTCCTCGTTAACGAATCCAATTGAGCCTTGTAAGCGTGTAAATTCAAATCTTTATTCAAAATTCGCATCAGTGATGTTCGTGAGATGTTCGGTTGTTGGGCACGACGACGAGTCGAGGTTGACGGCTCCTCTGCCACACTATCGCGAACAACAGCAATGTTTTCGCAGAACGAACCGAGCAGAAGTTTTGCTAAATAAAATCTAAAAAAAAGTTGTTTGCTCTCTGTGTCTTGTTTTGGGATATCTTATTTCATTTTTGGTTTGGGAAGGTATTTCCTGGGGACCTATTTCATGCCGTCCAAATTTTTGATTGTACAAAAATAAAAAAGAATAAAATTCCTTTTACAGAAATTGTTCTAGAATTTGTTTTCCTCATATTTATTTATATTTCATTTAAAGTTTGGCGTTTTAAAGTTTAATGGAAAAAATGTGTGTGTGTATAGCTGCCGTAGTTGTATTTTCTACAACTTATCATCTACAACTCCTCATGAATAGCACAAACATCTGTTTTTTGTTTTATTTTATATTGCGTCACCATTTGAGGAAAGTTGGTAGCGTAAATAAAGATTTATCTTCGTCTTAGAAATCTCTTATGTCCGTTACTATATTATAGATGAGCGGACTTAAGGTTTCGATCTCGGAAATTAAGCGAACTATATCTTAAGGCATGGCGTTGACGAAATTTTCCAACATACTTACGCCATACCTGTCCACTCTTATGAGTAGCTTGAATCTTATATTAAAGTTCATCAGAAACATTTGTTGTAGTTGCTCATAGAAATATCCTCTCGTAGGCCCAGCGCCATATGTGAGGATTATACCTGCTATGAAATCCCTTTTAGATAAAGTGTGGTCTGACTTTAGTAGTAGTAAGTAGTGTTTCTATAATTGCTGTCATTGATATCTTTGTCTCCTTTTTGTGCAAAAGACGCAATGTCCTCTGCAATATTAAAAATTTACTAAACAAGTGGTAAGGCACTCTCCGTTTTTCACGATTTTTATGAATTTTTCTTAAATAAATTTTTCTGTTTGCGAAATAGTTTTTCTCACCCCAAATAATGCTCAGAGAATATTTGGATCAGCTATGATGGCCATAAAGTCCGCGTTTTCATCAACATACTTATACATATCAGGTAGGAGTAACTCTACAACAAATACAACGTGAAAACAGCAAAAGCGCATTAATAAGGTCTATGGAACAGTCCAGGTGATACGGTAGATGATTTTCAAACTCTATACGAGTTTATAAAAATATAAAAACATTTTTCCGTAAAATTTTCTTAAGGAGTTTAACAATTGTATTCTCTGCGTTGTTGTAATCATTTTGCCTTGCATAGATCTTATCAATGGGACTTTAAAACAGCCTCGATATGTCAAAAAACTAGTGGCTTGAATAATGGATTGTCTCGAATTGTTAAGTCCTGTTGGCTGATGAAGTGTGAGGTTGGACGTGATTCCTCTATTAGAAAAACACAACGAAATTAGTATCCCAAACACTATACATTATTTTTTTTTAATTTTATTTAAAATTCTTTTCTCACATACAAGTTGGAAAAAAACAATCGTAAACAATTTTATATGCAGATACATAGATATTTATAAAACGTAAAGGAATTTTGACAGTTCGACGCTAATATCGAAACAGTCATACGAGTATGTGCTATCGCTCCTACCTAATAATTAAATGTACCTTGAATTTCACATGATTTTCCTAACATTTTAATTCTTAAGATGATCTAGGTGAAATGAAAAGTTTTTACTTAGAATATGTGTGTATATTTTAATGAGTTTCCATTTTTAAAACTCAAGATGTCACATAAATTCATTTATTTTGATTTTCATTGGCAGAGGGAGTGTGTATGAATTCGTGAGAATCAGTGAAAATGTTTTCCCAGCAAACATGAGGATTTATTATTAAACTACGACAAAATTGTAAGGAATAATTTGCAAATAATTAAAGTTATGAACTCCCAGGTCGGACGTATTTATTCATGGTTCTAATACCTCCATAAACAATAATGAAATGGGCCGCTTTTAATATGAATGCTGAAGTCTAGTTTTCCTATCTAATATAAAGACGCCCACAATCTAATTAAATTATTAATTTGTTCACCGCAGGTCCGGCCCTGCACCTTTTAAATTGATCTACATATATTTATTTTTCATTTGCTTCACTTACTTATTTAAGTATGTAGCTTAGTGTGTATATTTGTCAAAGCACTCCAGCTTTACATATTTGTTGACAATAACAAATCTACATGTAAAAATATTAATAATCCTAACTGTAGTTTTGTAATGATAATGATAATCTCGATAATGAAGTAATTTTGCTGCCTTTTGTATTTTAATTTTGTATGAAATGTTATTTGGTTTAGAAATTTTTAGTTCAGTTGCTAAAATTCTTTTCAATAAAACAGATCACTTGTAGCACCAACGAAGTAAAAGATTCGTTTTATTTTCATCAGAGTGCTAACGAAATTCTGTAAAAAAGCTTACAGAATCTAACATTTGGTGACCCCGACGTGATCTTAATTTGGTAATATATTCGATATCAATAAAGGCTTTATAATGACTGAAAGTCAAGAAGATATTTCCACTGCTAATGGAAATTTATCGACTTACCAAAATAAGGTCATCACTATCTCCGGGCAGCTAAGTAACTTAAATATAGCACTAAGCTCAGTACAATTGAAGGAGTACGACGCTGATGATCTATTGGTTCGTCTCGAATTCGTCGAGAATCTCAACAACAACTTTGATCAAGCTCAGACCTCCTTAGAGGAAATGGACAACAGTCTGATGCAGAGCGATGCCCGATACAAATTCATGAACGTTTATTTCGAGTTGAAGGCTGAACTAACTCGACAATTAGACAACGTAAGAAACACAGAAAAACAATCCCATCCACGCTCTTCAACCTTTCGTCAGTTTTCCTTTGATGAAGTCCCATCGCACGTTTTACCTAACCGTAGTTCCAGGTTACCTGAATTAAAAATACCGTCGTTTTCAGGATCGTACCTGGAGTGGACTGATTTTTTCTCCATGTTTTGCACCGTTATTGATAAAGACAACATAACAAAAATAGAAAAGTTTCAACATCTACGTGCCTGCTTGAAGGGTGCTGCTTTAGATACCATATCATCATTGGATCCAACTGATGCCAACTATGATAAAGCCATTGAACTATTAAAAAGACGTTTCGACAACAAATTGGTAATTTTTCAATCTCATATAAAAGAAATTTTTAATTTAACTAGAATTGAAAGTGATTTTGCTGTAAGTATTCGTCAACTTAGTGATAAACTCAGTGCACACATGCGTGCCTTGCAAACTATGAGTACCAGGGAGCAAATAGCAGATGGGTTTTTAATCCATGTAGTGACTTCAAAGTTTGACTTAAAGTCTAAAGCAAAATGGGAAGAGGAGCTGTCTACGGATACGTTGCCTACCTGGGTTTCTCTTGAATCGTTTTTAGATAAAAGATGTCGCTTTCTTGAAACAATTGAAAACTCTATGCCTAGACAGCCCTTATATCAAAACTCCAAAAACAAAAATCATGGACGAAATGTTCTTGTAGCCTCTGCATCGGCATTACGTCTATGTACATTTTGCAATGCTAAAGATCATTTCATATCAAAATGTTCGCGTTTCGAAAATCTTTCCCCAAACTCTCGTTTTAAAGAAGCCAAAAAATTACAACTTCGTTTGAATTGCTTACGAAAAGGGCACATGTTGAAAGATTGCAAGGCCGGTCACTGTCATCATTGCACGTCTAAGCACCATTCGTTATTGCACATATCTGACTGTTCTCCAGTTAATTATTCGAAATCTGAGACAGCAACGGAGATAACAGCAACGTCAACATCGCAGTCAGCACTTGTTTCGTATTCCTCCTCTCAGTCTTCTACAGCGCACGGCCCATGCATTGATTATAATGTTTTATTAGCTACAGCAATTGTGTTAGTAAAAAATACCTCTGGCTCATTTATACCTTGCCGTGCCATTTTGGACTCAGCACCTCAACTAAACTTTATAACAACTCGTTTTACAAAACAACTTCAATTGCAGACAAACAAATCTAACATAGTGTTTTCTGGTATAGGGGATAATGCAGTCATAGCTTACAAATTTGTTGATGTCATAGTGAAGTCTCAAATTGGAAATTTTTCAACTTCCTTTCCTGCTGTTATAGTTCCCTCCATAACTGACTATAAACCTAATGAATGCGCAAACAGAAGCAGCTGGAACATTCCAAACAACATCAAATTGGCAGATCCCTTATTTTATAAACAGGGACGTGTTGATATTCTAATCGGTGCCAGCCTATTCTTTAAACTAATGTGTGTTGGACAAATTCGTTTAAATAAAAACCTACCCATTTTGCAAAAAACCTTGTTCGGATGGGTAGTTTCAGGTGGTGTGTCTACCTCATCAAACTCTTTAGCATTGGCCACAACTTGCAACCATCTAGATGAGAAAGGAGAACAAGATGTGGGCGATCTTATTAAAAAATTTTGGGAAATAGAAGATAATTTCCACTATACATGCACTTATGCAGATGATGATGCCTATTGCGAAAGCTTTTTCAAACAAACAACCACTCGACTTAATTCTGGTGAGTATTCTGTAAATTTGCCAAAGGCCAAGCCAATTAGTATTCTTGGTGATTCATTTGAGCCAGCATTACGACGTTTTAAGGCCCTGGAAAAAAAACTTAACAAATGTCCAGACACTAAAATGCAATACGTAAATTTTATGAATGAATACATAGAATTAAAACACATGAAAGGTCATTATCTACCTCATCATTGTGTAAAAAAGGAAGATAGCACAACCACAAAATTGCGGGTAGTTTTTGATGGTTCAGCCAAATCACTATCAGGTGTCTCACTTAATGATATTCTTTATACGGGACCCACAATACAATCCAAACTTTTCAACACTATTCTGCGTTTTCGTTTATTTAAAATAGCACTTACTGGGGACATCTGCAAAATGTACCGATGTGTTAAGGTAACTCATCCGGATGATTATTTGCAGTGTATATTATGGAGAGAAACACCAAATGAGGACATTAAAACTTACAAATTGAACACGGTTACCTATGGCACAAAACCTGCTGCATTTTTAGCCATCCGTGCCATGCATCAGCTCACATTTGATGAAGAAAATAATTTTCCAATAGCTGCAAAAATTGTAAGACGAGATTTTTATGTTGATGACATGATATCGGGAGGTGACTCCATTGATGAGGTGAGGAAAATTCGCCAGCAAGTTACAGAGTTGCTTAAAGCGGGCAATTTTCCTATTCGAAAGTGCTGCTCTAACGAATCAGCGGTTTTGGAGGATGTTTCGTCGACCGAATGCGAGCAATTTTTCAAATTTCATTATGGAACTGCCATAACGAAAACTCTGGGTCTTGTGTGGAACCCAAAGTCCGACGACTTTATTTTTTCATTTTTACTACCGCCTTATAACGGCATCGTATCTAAACGATCTATACTGTCTACCATCGCCCGCATGTACGACCCCTTGGGTCTTATTGGTCCTATTATGACAAAGGCAAAACTATTTATGCAGATATTGTGGAAACACAATTTGAATTGGGATGAAAGTTTGCCGCAATCTCTGCACTCAGGATGGACTGACTTTATTGCAAAACTATCTCTAGTACATAGTTTAGTGTTTCCTCGTTTTGTTCAAATGTCAAATGCTTTTGGTGCAAATTCATGCATTTTGCGATGCAAGTTTGGCAGCATATGGTGCGTGTGTCTACGTACGCAGCGAGCTCAATGGAGTCGTTAGAACAAACTTATTATGTTCTAAGTCGCGAGTTTCGCCTCTGGAAACGTGGTCCAAACTTCTTAAGGAAAGACTGCACGACCTGGCCAAAACTTTTAAAATTTATGACTGACTTACCCGAAAGAAGACGAACGGTGTTAGTCGCCACTCCTGTAAATGATTGGTCAGTCAGTTGCAAGTATCACAATTCTTTTCCTCAAATGCAACGTATTTTTGGTTATGTCTATAAATTCGTAGTTTTGAAATTCGCATTACGTAAAGAAATCAAATCAGGCTCATTAACACCATTTGAATTAAAAATGGGTACAAATTTGTTAATACGTAATATACAAAAAATATATTTTTCGACAGAATATAATGCGTTAAAGGCAAATAGGCCAGTATCAGCATCAAGCAAGCTTTACCCATTAGCACCGTTTATAGACTCTACAAATCTGATTCGTGTCGGAGGCAGACTTGAAAACTCGGACTTAAACTTTGAAGCAAAACATCCCATCGTATTACCAAAACTTCACCCTTTTACTCGTGCTTTAGTAATGGGTTTTCATCAAAAACTTCTACATGCTGGCCCACAGTGCTTACTTGCCACAATCCGAATGCAGTATTGGCCCCTTGGTGGACGAAAGGCTGTAACTGCAGTCATTTCAAAATGCATTCAATGCTTTCGATGGAGGCCCAAGTACGCACAGCATATCATGGGAAATTTACCTCGGGATCGTGTATTACAGTGCAGAACATTTTACACAACTGGCATTGATTTTTGTGGACCCTTTTATTACAAGTCAGGAGTAAGAAAACAGCCACATGTAAAATGCTACGTTTGTATTTTCGTTTGTTTTGCAACGAAGGCTTCACACTTGGAGCTTGTTTCAGAGCTGTCAACTCCAGCATTTTTAGCAGCACTAAAACGTTTTATTTCAATTAGAGGAAAGCCGCATACGATATGGTCTGATAACGCTACAAATTTTGTTGGTGCCAAAAACGAGTTGTTGGAACTGAAAAAACTTTTCGTAAGTAAATCACATTTGGACATTGTATATCAAGAGTGCCTAAATGACGGTATTTATTGGAAATTTATCCCGCCACGGTCTCCACATTTTGGGGGCCTCTGGGAGGCCGCAGTAAAGGCGGCAAAATATCATTCTAAGCGTGTTTTGGGTCTCTCAATACTTTCATTTGATGAATTGCGGACGTTGGTGTACCAAGTATCTGCCATTTTGAATTCTCGGCCACTATGTCCAATTTCGGACAATCCAAATGATCTGGACGTTATCACTCCAGGTCATTTCTTAATAGGAGCACCATTAACTTCTATCGTTGAACCCGATATTACTGATATAAACATATCTCGTTTAAATAGATGGCAACAAATTTCCTTCATGCAACAAACGTTTTGGAAGAAGTGGAGCACAGAGTATCTTACTCTCCTGCAAGAGCGTTCAAAATGGCGCACCTCCTCTGCTAATATTGCTAAAGATGATATGGTCTTACTAAAAGATGAAAATCTTCCACCTCTTCAATGGCAAATGGGTCGGGTGATTGACATCATACCTGGAGAAGATGGAGTAGCTCGCGTTGCAGTGGTTCGAACTAGCAGTAAAGAGACGAAGAGAGCTGTTGCAAGGCTAGCCGTATTACCAATTGATAAACACCAAGTTGAAAGCCTCAGCCTTCCAAAGGGGGGAGGATGTTGACCGCAGGTCCGGCCCTGTACCTTTTAAATTGATCTACATATATTTATTTTTCATTTGCTTCACTTACTTATTTAAGTATGTAGCTTAGTGTGTATATTTGTCAAAGCACTCAAGCTTTACATATTTGTTGACAATAACAAATCTACATGTAAAAATATTAATAATCCTAACTGTAGTTTTGTAATGATAATGATAATCTCGATAATGAAGTAATTTTGCTGCCTTTTGTATTTTAATTTTGTATGAAATGTTATTTGGTTTAGAAATTTTTAGTTCAGTTGCTAAAATTCTTTTCAATAAAACAGATCACTTGTAGCACCAACGAAGTAAAAGATTCGTTTTATTTTCATCAGAGTGCTAATGAAATTCTGCAAAAAAGCTTACAGAATCTAACAAATTAATTAAAATTATTTTATTAAACAATAACAGAACTGTTTATGTTGTAAACAAAAGTTTATACTAATTGTGAATAAAAGGAAAGGGTATACGTATATGTATGTATATCAAGGACACACTAATAAAATACGGACAGTCGTCAAAATTAGCGTTGGACAAAGTAATAGGCCCAAACAAAAAACTCTGTATATACATATAAAAAAAAATATCTCCACATTAATAAAACTGTGTCGTTATTAAAAAAATACTTACCAGAATGGGGCCTGCGGGTTACCGCAAAGTTATGCCTTTTTCAAGCTCACAATAGAACAAAAATCGTTCTTTGATGTCCACATGTTAGAATTTATAAATTTTTCACAAACTTCTCACACAAAATCAAACATTGTAACTAAAATAAAACGAAAAAATATAGTTGAAAGATAACGCTGAAATTAAGTTAAGTTAAAATGCCTAACATACAGTGGAATTTCTCTTAACGGACACTTCCCATAAGTGGACACCCCTTTTAGACGCATACTGTTGCCAGGTCCCGGCAGTGCTCCATAAGAAAAGCATTGCAGTCGTTTTCTCTTGAACGGACGTTCCTCATGAGCGGACGCGGACATCCGCTTGACAAAAAAAAAATTCTCTTGGACGGGCATTTCGCTTATTTTTTTCCAATTTTTTTATGTCATAGTTTACAAAAAAGGTTGCCAAGACTATTAATTTGTTCGCTTTTTAACAACAAGGCACGGTTTACCATATTTACTACATATCATAGTTAAATGTGGGTATGGTAAATATTTTCTCTTTTACATAAGGTTTTTAATCTAAAGTTTTTTCCACAATTTACGCTTCTGCTTCGGAGAGTTGACAATACTACTATTTTAGAAATTTTTTTTATTTAAATTTGTAGTTTTCTCTTGATTGGACATTTCAATGGTCCCTTCAGTGTCCGCTCAAGACAGAATCCACTGTATTTACATGTGCACATTTTTAGAAATGAACATACTCTTTTTACACCACTGATTATTTCTTTTAGAACAGAACACAATCTTGCAGGAATGGCAAACTACTCGTATATGTAATATTTTTTATTAGCAAAGAAAACGCCATAAAGCTTTAGAAAAAATAATAGAAGCTTTGGTAATTTGGGTAAATCAATATATGTTTGTTAGACATCACCATTAAGTTCTAATATTGTTAAAAAAATTAAAGAAACGGAATACCCGATTTCATGAACTTTTTTCCCAGATTTCGGGCGTATTTTTAGGTTTAAAACCTTTAAAGTAATTCCTTTGAAATATTGAAAAGTTTTTTATACAATTATATTTTTTCTAGAAACTTAGGATCATTATCCTACAAAAACTGCCATCGCAACCACATTTCCTCTTCAGAGAATTTCTGGAGAATGTCCAAATAGTCATGCAGCGAATGTGAAAAACGTGGCCACATCAACAATGGGTAACCAAGATTTTAGTTCTTTTAGTATTTTGGATCCAAATCTTAATTGCTAAAAAGATGAGAATTTTTCCTTAGACTATAATGCTTACTTTAATGCTCACTTCGATTATTATTTATGTAATGTAATAATAAATATTATTAATGTGATAAAAAATATAAGCAATGGAAAATTATTGTGTTTTAGCTTAATAAAGTGCCATCATTGCACCAGGTGATTAGTTCCTGCTCCAATCATATAAGAAAGAAACTCATGATTTAAAGTCATAATTTTCAGAAATATTTTTTACTTGAATTAGTAAATGATTTTTTACATATTTGACTGACTACTCGAATGAAATTGTAATCGGTTTTCGTACATCATGGACTAAAAATTGAATTATGCGGTGACAATGAAACTCTTTACGTGATAAAAAAATTGAGGCGGTGTTTTGAATGCAATTTCTCAACAAACGTTTGTCAGCCTTAAAGAGTTTGTTAACTACTTTGAAATATTTTTATGAATACGGCCGTAAATGTTTTGTATTTATTATACTTTTGCCTCATTTTTCTTATAATTATCGTTTTTTTTTATTGCTTATATTGATCATTATAATAGGTCTGTTCACTTACTGAAAACTTTTACTAATTGAATGTGTGAGCCGTTTGGTTAACGAGTTATGTAATTGTTTAGGTTGAAATGTTTTTAAATAAATATAAATTTAAATTTTTTAATATGATTTTATTTTATTGCTTCCGATAATCCCACTAACTCAATTTTTTTAGAAAATTCTTTTTCCGTGTAAATGTTCAGCAAGGTTGGTAAAAACACCAATAACAATAAAAGAAAATAAAAATAAGAACAAAACTATTTATTTTTATTTATTTATTAAAAATGATCTAAAGTCTACCAATTATTTAACTTATTTTTACTAATTGCTATTAGTTGTTCTGAAAAGTGATTCTCAACCAAAGTAATGGAAACGTTACATATTTCTTTGTAAATTCTTAAATCGAAAGGTATATTTGCGAAGAAATATATTTTCCTTTTTCGAAAATGATGTTTAAAATAGTCGAATCAAGTCGTGCAGCTGCTTTGGTTACAATTGTTACATGTAAAGCGTTTATTTATTTTTGAGAATTCAGAATAGTAATTTTTCAAGTTCCTGCTTTACCCTCTTGTTACAAATTATCACTGTGTATGGCTTCACCGTACATGAAAAAAAAAATAAATTAGAAAATTATCAAAACTTTTACAGGGATTACAAAGCAAATTTAATTATCAGGCGTGTCACAAAGTTCAATTCCGTTCGGAAACGGAATTGAATCTGTACTTTGGTGCTCTAGAAAACGAAAAACGAAAAAAATTTTCGGAATCAAATCACTTTTAATTACTTGAACGGAATTAACATTTTTTGAGTGTTAAGGTTAAATCCTCTATTGAGAGTATATTTATACAATAGATAATATTGTTTTTTGTTTATTTATTCAAAGTTAGTTTTTAATTTCTTAATTTTTATTAATTTTTTTTGTATGTTTAGAGTTGAGCTTGTGCTGAATTGTTCCAGCCGTAAGATTTTTGAAGGGTGTAATTAAAAAGGGCTCCAAACCATATCCAGAGTCACCCAATAGCCATGAGTTTGTATTTCCATTTGAATATTCATTTAAAAAATACGTTCTAGCGCTGCTCATATTCCAGATAAAAGAGTCGTGACAGGATCCCGGTCTGCAACTGTCCACTGCTCTTATTTTCATTTTGTAATCGCGTATCTAAAACAAGGAATATACAAATTAAATGGGAATCCAAGTACATACATATGTGCGCATACACATGTACATACATATCGCTCCTTTATTGCAATATAGTCATATCTCGAACAAATTTAAACTTGGTAAAATGCATTTTAAGTTTCTTCATCAGTCATTGATAATTTAATCCATTGTGTGCATAAAATGTTTTCAGCTGCATTTAGCACTCGTGAAATTATTGTTGACATGTAAAGCTGCAGGTATCCTTAAGCCCTGAAGTTTACTTGAAATTTGTTACAAAATCATTACAAAGGTCTCTTTATTGACACGGTGATAGTTTACAAAACTGCAGGTTGTTATTTAAAAAATATATGTATAAACATTTTCTTTTATATTCCATATGTATTTACATTGCACTTGGGTATGACAAAGGGTCAGAAACATCCCTAAAGGTTCGGCGGCACAATTTTTCTGATTCACGTTGATTCCTTTCATCTTCCAATGCAGCCATTATAGATACACCAGGCATTTTTAAAAGTTTTTGTACAAAATTCTTTTCTTTATCACAAATTTTAAAAACTTTTTCATTTATGTTTTTTGTGTTTTCTTTTTATAAATTTTCTTTGACATTATTAAATTGCCACATCTTTAATATAAAAAAACGTCTAAAATTTTTTTTCGGATTGACGAAAACGAAAGAAAGCTGAAGCACCAAAAATGAACTCTTTCGGAATGGCAACTACGGAATCAAAACCCATCCGAACGGAATCTGTGACACGGCTGTATACCAGGTTATGCTTTTAACGGTTTCAAAATCGTCGATTTCACTGACGACTTGGTTTAGCGACCAATGAAAAGTCGTCATATGAACAGCTGCAGCCACAACAAGCAATAAATTTTCGAAACTTTCGAGTTGTTTAAACGATTAGTTGGAGAGAATATGCCAAATAATAAATTTCAATATTAAGGATTTAAATCTGGAGTTGTTATGAATGATAAATAAATTAAACCAATACTTCATCAATTCTTCTGATAGTTTTTTTTTTGTTTACTTATAATTATAAACCCAAAAAAATAAGTTTCCAATAAGTTTCCCCCTATTACTCCATGTGGATCACTTTCTGCTTTCTTGGTTGTGTTTACTTGCATATTAATATTAGAGACGGGTACAGCTCACCTGATTGAAGGTACTCGTGGCTTTATCTTTCGTAATGTGAACGTCATAATATTCCGTACTGACTGAAATTATTAATGTTTGCTTTAGTGTGAATGAATGTGAGCGAATAATTGCGTTTTTGTGCGTGAAAGTAGGAATTAAAGCCTTACATTTTATTGACACGTTACTTTTTTCCTTTATTTAGATATTTTCTGAATTAACCAGCTTATAATTTAAATATCTTTTCTTAAATACTAAATGGATTAATTATTGTTACTTTGTCTATTTCGCTTCCGCATTGAAGTGTTTCCCTTTTCATTTTACTAATGGAAACCCCTTATCTATTCCTTGTCCTATATCCCTTAAATGCATGAATTTTTCAAATATACTGAAAAAAATATATAGTATAGAATTTTACTTCCTAATGCATAAAAAAATTTAAAAAAAGAATTTTTTTCTAATTTTTATAGTAAAATTTATTAATAAATCGAATGTTGCAAATCTGCAACACTATGCATTTATACAAAAACAAGAATATGGTTTATAAATGAAAGTTTTTAAAACAATTTTTTTCTTTAGTAAAGCAAAGAGCTACTTCACACTTTTTACATTTTGTTTGTGTGTATTCCTTGCAGCCTGGCATTTCACAGCGACTTCGCACACAATTATCAGACCAGTGACCAATATTATATTGTTACAAACTGGATTTGTGTCGTCTATACTTCCTAGTACTTCAGCTAATTCCAATCTATATTTGCATAAATTTAATGTGGGTGAATTCTCACTTATAGACAACCTGTGCTCCATTGGTACTGTAGCAAACTTTCCATTTAGGTGGACTCAGATTTGTACAGCCTGTTATGTTCTGGGTGACCTCGGGGTAAATAGTTATCATTATTATTGAAATGAAGAAACCTTTGGATAGTTTCGAACCTAATAACCGTTACTAACTTTTTTACTGGTTCAAAAAGTGTTTGGATGTTGCATAACGGACATATATATCATTATAGATAAGAACTTTCTAAGCTCAGATTTGGTCAAATTCAAAGGTTTCGTTACATTTATTTGCACAGAATAGAAATTAGATTTTCTAAAATTTTTTGAATAATTTCTGGTGTGAAAAAACATGAAAAAAATGTGTAAGCACTGTTTTTTTGACTCAACTCTATAGGATAAGTACTATCGCGAAGAATGTTATTTTTATCAGTGTTCAAAACAAAGCCTTTTGTCTTCCAAACAAGTCCCTTCATTGAAGTTCGTCGGCTTGCCTGACTTGTACTTGGAAATGTGTTTTGATTTGCTGGGGCTGGTGGGTCAACCGCCTGAAGTTCATCAAAAGCCAATATTGGTCTCTAAATTTTGAATGTTAGTGTCTAGTTCCTCTCGGTTAACAGAAAAATCTCTCAATCTGACTCATCTAAATCATCCTCTGATATCATATATTTTACTTAAATATTCTTCAATTTCTTTTGAATTTAAAAACCGCAAATGCATACTGTTGCAGTTTTACAACATTCTAAAATAGGTCAAAATAAATGCAAAAAGCAAAATTTTCGCTTACGACAAAGTAAGTTTCTTTGAAAATATATGTTATTCTATATATGTAAAATCAATTTTTGTTAACACTTACTTTTAAAAATCACAAAATTATACTTCTCACTAAAACACAAATTGCACCTGCTAAAATAATTTTATAACCGTTACTTCGTCCACGTGAAATTCACAATCAAAAAGATTTCAAAACAGAAAAAAGTTCTGCCAAAGCATAAACTACACCAAGTAGAACTCTTTTACTACACAACAATGTGTAGTGAGCGAATCAATACCATTTTGAGATGAGTTTAATGGTATGTTGCAGAATTACAACAATATGCATTTAAGGGATATAAACCATCAATTATTGTATGTGAATAAGAGAACATGACAAAGTAAATAATATTTTATCTGTATTATTTTTATATTTTAAATGTGAGAATTATGGCCGTCGTAGTAAGTTTTGATCTTCACTCATTCCATGCGTGTGGCGGTATGACTAAGTGTCGCTAACTCGTGCGAGTCACTTGTTTCCGCTCGCATGCATAATCCTGAATTCGAAGATACTCCCGATATCATCCCCAGTTGGCATCTTTTCATGTCATTATTTTTTAAAAATTTGTTATTAAAAATTTGCGGCGGAGTCTACACATGAGTCGGGATAATGAACAAAGTTTGTACAAAATGATTGTTTTTTAGAAAATAGTTTTTCAAAGTGAGAAGGAGAAAGTATTGTAATTTTGAACACATACTATCGAGTATGTTTAAGCAACATCTGACTCTGTTGGCAACGAAATTAATTACACACACACACATTCATGCATATATGTATATGGAAATATATACAAACATGTACTTTGCTGAATATTAATGTGACCGGATAACATTTTAAATTGAAAAAAGTGGTAGACGGAATCCGACCAGACCATGTCATTGTCATCTAATGAAAAATGTATTTTTATTATTTGAAGAAAGTGCACATAAAAAGTGTATTGCGTTGGGATGTGAATACAATCTTGTTATTTAATTTTTTTTGAGCGGAAAACCTCAAATTGAAATTAAAAAAAAATTATTACTTTCCAAGAAGTCAGTTTTATTGGAAAATAAAATTTTCTGGCATTATTGTCTGGATACGTTTTATTGGATATGGACATAACGCTATTGCTCCGTTTATATTTAACTGTGTGCAGGAAACTCGTATAGACCTGCTGCTTTGCGTCTAACCAGAGATCTAATGACAGCAAGTAACACGACTGAGATGTACAGGCCAATTCATGAAACTCTTATTTTAATGGTTCGTTTCACTGAATAAGTAAATTATTGATTTGGAAATTTTTTGATATAAATATGCAAGGGTCCGTGCAAAAAATACATTCCGGTAAGACTATATATATTGTTTTTCCGAGAATAATATGTAGTTGTTGCTTTTACATTTATTTTCAATTATCTTTCCCACTAGGAAATTTTAACTACGCTAGATTTAGTTCAGCTGGGAGAAAAACTGAACCTTTTCATATTAATGATGACAGGAAAGATCTCTGCACGTAAATTACTCTAATACGAACTGTTTGGCTGAAGATTGTATGGAAAGGTGCGGTTCCATGGCAAATCGACCACTAATGAAGAACGAGCTCGTGAAAATGTGCTCACTCTATCGAATGCCACACTAAATTTTCATGCCAAAAACATCCTCGTTATCTATATCATATATGATCACAAATGAAGCAGCATATCGGACATGCGTTAATGCGTAAGGATTGAAATCGTCTTTATTCGTATTTCGCTATTCGAAGATCTTGTAACAGATGCTGACTAATTGTATCACTCATATATTGTCTCGTGGCCCCATTTCTTCGATAGACTTAATCCATTTCTGAAGTAGTATTAATGGCAGAGATTGAACTGAGGTATTGCATCTCTTTGATCGTCGTTTAACAATAAAACTCCCATAGACTTTAAGCTGATCTAAATAAATTGGTAGATGCTCAAATTAATTGGATTGTTGGAAGAAATGCAATATTACGCCTACATTACAAATGATCTCTGTACAACTCGATCCTAAACCCAATATGTCGCCATGGAACTTAATTATTGAGAACTGCCTCAGAATATTGTAAAAATTAAAACGCGCCAAAATAATATCCTCCATGCACTTACCGCCGCTCTGTTTTAGGTAAAAAATTTGGTTCATTTATAAAAATATGGATTTTCCGTTGTTTAAAGGTATTGTTTCAAAACATTTGACCGCATTCATAAATAAACTTCAGTACCATTCAAACTCACTACCTTGCAACATTTTAAGTTATAAATGCCACACTTGGATAAAGGGTAACGTTTCCACTTGTTATTTCCATTCAGTCTTGAGAATGCAGTAAATAATTAATAAAAACTATGAAACCGAACTACCTTAAACTTCCACCTTAAATTTTATAATAATAATGTAGCTCCTGTTGCCTTCGATGAATTCAAATAAAGACCAGGTTAAATCTAAAATGGAACGAATAACATTCAGCCAATGAAATGCTTCCAATATATGTCCTTTTACGAAAAAAAATGCCAAAAATTAAACCAATAAACGAATATTAAATAGAATTTTAAGTGGGAGTACTTGATATGATTTTGGTCTTTGCAGAATAGATGGAGCACCCTAAGGTACACCTGCTGGGCAGAAAATAATCATTAACTTATTATCCAATATCCTTCTTCCCGAAACTTGTGCTTAACTTGATTCAGGTGGCAATACACCTATATTCCGAAAAATATCTAGTTCAGTGCATTGGTCTCATAAGTATTGATTCCGATGGAACCAATAACATTTCGGTTACTCATGAGTATAATCGAAGCCTGCTGTTGATAGTACATTTTTACCCGAGGATGTTAGAAATAGTCCCCTCCTTCGAATTATTGTCGTCTTCGACAATAAGAAACAGACGACGAAAGAAAAATGCCAGTTCTGTGCTGATTGTAGACACTAATTTGGTATTATTGACGGTTACTTGCTATTTTATGAGACTTTCTAATAGTAAAAGCCTATTAATAATATTCAATTGTTTTCGATAACAAACCTACAACTTGTCGGCTTGATATGATGTCGACGGCGACAATTATAATAAGGGGGAATATTGAAGTTTGGGAGAAAGGAAAAGTAAGAAGAAAAGATACCGCAACTTATTTCGTTTTCAGTTCACCATCGATGGTACATAGTAAAAAATTTCTTTTAGACCAAATCTTTTTGACGCTTTTACGAATCATTTATTGTTTAAACAATGTAACTTATTGCTATAAGCTCTGTTAAACTAGAGCTTAACATTTTCATCTAATTAGTCAACTGTCGCCTGTATTTATTTAAATTCAGTTTGATCCGTATCACATTCCACATGTTGCAAGTTGCTATTAGCGCCAAATGTATGCGGTTTTCATTTATATTTTAATATTAGTATTTACCGTTACTGTCTTCCTACTCCTTTTATATTTATTTAATCCCATTGTTATTATCTTATTTCCAGTACGTATGTATATTAGAGGATAACTTTTTTCCATTATATTTTAATATCAAATTAAGAGTTTCACTTTCGATAGAAAAATAAATATGTTTTGATATCTTACACGGTCAGATCTCCAACAATACTTTCCCGTAAATAATTCAGGATTTTCATAAGAGCAAAAAAATAATAAAAATATATTAAGCAACAAATATTCATACAAAATCAATTTATTAGCAAAAACTCAACAGTTTTCAATAAAAAATACATTGGAGAGCTAAAAATAAAAAAATTAGTAAAAAAATAAAATGCTTCCATAAAAGGGATAGTCTGAAGGGAAACAAACAAAAAAATTAATTTTTTTGGCTGCAAAGCAATAAAAAATCAAATTCACTTAAAACTTTTAAATAAATAAACCATTTTATACGATATACATTATTATTGCACTATTATTTTTATATTGCATTATTATTTTCATTTTGTAATTTTAACTTCGACGAAGCGTTTTTAAAATATGCACCATTAAATTTTTTTTTTCAAAAGTGAAAAGTCTATTTTATCATTTATTATGATTCGAAATTGTTAACAATAATAAATATATATATTTTTAATTTTAAGACTTACTATCGTATGCAAGAAAATATACTTTGACTTCAAAGTTCACATTAGTTAACAAACATTTTAAGTACATATAAGAAATCGTATGCAAAAACACTATTTTAACTTCAATCGAATGCAAAAAATTATTTACTATTTTTAGAAAAATAAAATAATTTTCAATAATAATGAACTTCAACAAAATTTTAATGAATGAAGAATAATTCACAAGATTATTTTTATTCAAATGGAGCGATTCTCTTAATATCGAGCCTTTTATATTTGTTTTGATTACATCACTAATAAATTGTTACTTTAGCGTTTCTTATCAATTTTATAAGGGGAAATCGCTCTTGTTTTTAAACTGCTCTTATGGGTCTTGTAGATACAGCAAGCCTAGTATATAAATTTAGTACAATTTCCTAGATCGGTCCAACAAAATGCATAAATTAATGATTTCCTGTCGAAGATTATAGTGGATACTTACGTCCCGGACCAACTTCCTGGTACTTTTTAGCACTAGGTGAACTCAATCCATCCAACAATGCCTTGTAAGCGGTCTCCACTTTGCATACAGTTTGTAACTTTTTTACATGACAGTCTATTCACAACCCAATTCCTGAGGAGTTAAATGTATCCAACTTCAACCAACGCAGGCAGCGGCTTCTGTTGTTCAGCAATAGCACCTAGAGGTCTAACTGTTGCTACCCTCTATTAAAGCCCCAATCCTTTAATATACAAGCCTCACCAACAACCAGCGTAAACCAAGTCTTAGGCGCTACTGATTCCAGTGGTAGTAGATGGTTCTCTGGTCTATCGTGATTTGAGAACCTCCAATATTAATCTGAACATCTTTATTCCCCATTTTTAGGCCCCACGTACGAGCAAGCGTAACTTGCTTTTACCATTATATTAATTCTTATATGCGCGCCTGTCGCCCTGTAATTACAGGGATTGGGTAACAACATTATACAACATTTAGGGTTTATCAGTGAAAGGCCAAGCTGCGGAAATCCGAATGACCCCAACCCCGCAGCCAAAGTACAATGCAATGCCCACGGGTGAGCCCTGTCCTTTCGATACCCAACAGTACCCTTAACTTCCATGAGTATCTCCTTTAAGTCCCTCATGATAACCAATTGTCAATGCCTGCAGGTTTTGTTTTCAATTCTTCTTATGTTTGGCTAGGAGCGGAAGTGTCCTTGCTTCTCAGCCAAGTGTGGCCTCTATAATTAATAATGTGTAAAGCTAATGGGGTTTACTGGATCTCAAACTTCTTTATATATGTTGCCAAATGATTTGAAAACAAAGTTTTAACTAGTAGAAGGCTTAGATCCTAGTGAATGCATCTGTTGTTTAAGTACCACGGAGCGGCAGTGTTCAAAAGGAGGATTTTATTTTGATACTCTTTATTTTTCCCTATATTTGATGTTGAGATGGTAGCCCTCAATTGAATTATATAGTTCGATATTATTTTTAAATTTAGAGTTGATCTTGAATATTTACAAATAGACCAATTAATTTGAATCGCTTCAAATTTCATTTGTATTAATTTTACGTTTATGCGGGTCGTCCATGTTAAACGACGTTTAAGGTGCGTACAAGTGCCAAGATATTTCACTTCGCAGTGTTGCGGTATGATATGGTCATCACTTTGGATTGAGGGAATTATATCTGTGGGCAATATAGAGGTATTATGAAAAATTAAGATCCAAATGACAGTTCAATACAAATTCCTAATTGAACTTTCCATTCAAAATTTCAAATTCATAGACTAGACAGACGCAAAATAAAACATTATTCTTAAGTTTAAAAATAAAATGTCTATCAATCACAACAAAATCGAGCATTCAGCGAAAAATCTATTTTCATCAAATAAATGAAAAATTTTCTAAAATATAGAATTAATCAAAATCGAAAATCGATAAATATTTACAATATTGTGATTGAAAGGCTGTCGATATGATTAATTGGAACTCTTTAGGACCCAAAATATAACACAATGGCGTACAGAGATCCAAACTTGGTCTAATGCTACTGAAATGCTTATAACGAAAAAATATCCGGGTTATGTAAGTGATATTAAATTCAGAAAATATGCAAAAAGTTTGAAAAATATATTATTTATTCCAAAATTTTTTTTCAAAAAGTGAAAAATTTATTCGTATAGTAAAGTTTTGTAAAAATCTTTCAAGGAAACACTATAATGGCCATTGTGGCAACTTGGTGGTAAATTAGACGTTAGTTAAAGGTACCTTTAGCATTAGTGAGCGTTAACTATCTTTCGTTGCTACAACTGCCCTGCTCTGTCCTTTCCAAAGAAATTTTGTGGCAACGTCGTGCATGTGTTCTTCTTTCACATGTAATAAAAATAATATTTTTAGTTAATTAATTTTTTTACAAAAAATAAAAAATAAGTGTTGCAGAATACATCTTCCAAAGAATTTTTAAATCAATCGGCGATATAGCGGCTCAAAAACTATAATTCTGTAACAGGTAAAGTAGAAAGTATGGCAACTTATGAAAATGTGGCACCTTCGGTAGACTGAACTCCCCGATAAAAGCTGCATGTAGGATGAACTGGCCTTTGGCTTATCGCTCACTTTTAGGTTAAAGTTAATTAGTGATAAGGAAAAATTATTTATCCGACCAATTAAATCCTAAATTTAACTAAAGTCACGCTGGTCCATGGCATTAGAAAAAATTAAATTTATAAAAAAGAGAATTCTAGACTATTAAGAAATAGTATTTCATTCTTAAAACACTCCTTACAGTTCTGTTAATTCGGTTTTATAAAAAATCCTTTACAGACAGTTGATGAAAATGAGATGAATTAAACTAAATTATGAACATATACATACATAAATTAAATTAAAAGTGTTTGCGTAAACCAGGCAACATGAGGTGTTGACTGGTGCCAGATGAGTATGGCCCTAATGTCTACTGTAATGAAATTCAATTGTAAAGTATTTTTTAAGTATTTCCTAAAATACGTTTGATTCTTTGTGCTGTTTCCCTTTTATTGTGTGACTTTGCTTCGTTGCTGTCTCATGCATAGTACTGCCGCGTTACTCCTTCTTAAAAAAATCAATTGTAAATTGTGAGACTCTTATCCAAATTAATTGTTTCTTTCAGGAATCAACGAGCAATTAGCGCAGCTAATGTCTGATATTTTAAATTTTATGTAAATTTATAGAACAAGTCCTTCGCTATAAAAATATAAAAGTTAAATTACATACAGAAGTTACGTATGAAGTGGATTCAAAGTTAAAATAAAGTTTTGTCCCTCATTCCGAAAAACATGTCTGCCATATCATTTGGTTACAAAAAAAAGGACCAGCAACTGGAATTAATTACATGACCTTATGGCTTTTTATTCCACTATGCATGTTCGTTGCAAAGTGCCCATCATGGCTACAATAACAAAAGTGCCAAGAAAACAATATGCAGAAGATAACTTTTTTCTTTATTGAATGAATAGTGAGTGGTTTTTTTGAACTTTTTAATTGCGCATTTTTGCATGAAAAATTTAACAACAACAGCAAAAGTACCATGAAATGCTAAAAGTTTATGTTCATTAATTTTTAAAAAATTAATGCAGCATTACTCATACGTAAATGAACGTATCATGAAAGAGGACCCAGGCCTTCAGAAAATTAAATTCTAGACTAAACTTTTGGAATACACCTTGAACTACAAGGTATCAAAGTCGAACACCATGGCCTCCAAAATCGTATCGGGACTCACAACTTCGTCCAAATTTTATTAACAAATAAAACATTCTGGGTATCCTGCAGCTATTTGCAGATCGACATTAGTCCATTGGGATTTATTTTATATTTAATATTCACTTGGCACATGCCATACGATGACAATCTGTATTAAAGAGAAGAGCAACATTAGAGTGAATTAGATTTATATCTTCTTTTTCGATATCATTATACAACAAGATGTTGTTGGTAATAGGTTGCAGATAATGAAAGACAACAACTTGTTCTCGAAAGTGGAGGAATATTTTTTGTTTTAATGAATCGGAAGAAGATGTATTTGTATGTCGGACCGTCATAAGAGATCTAAACTCGAACTACAAGAAAAAACTGTGGAACGAAATGCAAGGGAATTGATGCTTTCGAATTGTCTGCACGCAGCAGAAAAATATGGAATATTAATAATATATATATATATATATATATATATATATATATATATATATATATATATACTAGCGGACCGGGTGAACTTCGCCTCGCCCCAATTTTAAGCCTTCAGACAAACTTTCTATTTTTTCATTTGAAACAAAATTTCATACAAAAACTCGATTTTCGATTTTTCCAATTTTTCGACTTTTCCGGAGGGATTTTCCAAAATGTTCTTCCATAAAAACCTTCTCCTCGAAAATACGAACAACTGACAAAAAGTTTTACAGAAATCGGCCAAGCCGTTCTCATTTTATGAATTATTGGATTTTGCCACGCCCCTCCTCCCACAGACCGAAAATATAAAATCAGACTTCACAGTGTCACCCGCCCGAGTAGTCTGAAGATTCCCTGAAAATTTCGTAAAAATCGGCCCAGCCGTTTTGGAACCATTACGTTACATACATACATACATACATACATACATACATACATACATACATACACACATCCTATTTTATATATATATAGATATATATACTAGCGGACCAGGCGAACTTTGCCTCGCCCCAATTTTAAGCCTTCAGACAAACTTTCTATTTTTTCATTTGAAAAGCCATTAAGTAGTAATTAAAAAAAAATTCATACAAAAACTCGATTTTCCAATTTTCCAACTTTTCCGAAGGAATTTTCCAAAATTTTCTTCCATAAAAACCTTCTCCTCGAAAATACGAACAACTGACAAAAGTTTTACAGAAATCGGCCCAGCCGTTCTCATTTTATGAATTATTGGATTTTGACACGCCCCTCCGCCCACAGACCGAAAAGCAAAAATCAGACTTCACAGTGTCACCCGCCCGAGTATTCTGAAGGTTCCCTGAAAATTTCGTCAAAATCGGCCTAGCCGTTTTGGAGCCATTACGTTACATACATACATACATACATACACACATCCTATTTTATATATATACTAGCTGACCCGGGCAAACCTTGTTTTGCCTTCAAATTTGCACTAAATCGACATAGCAATTATTGTTCAAATAAAGGTATCGGGCTAATTAAACCCACTACACGCTGATTAAGGACCCAACGCCTTCAGCAAAACGCAGCATAAGCTTATCGCGCTAATCTCTATTGGGCAAAACACAAAAAACAAAATATTGGGCCATCTGTCGGACGAACTTCAAACTACACAGAAACACTCCTCACGTCCCATAGAACATGTATATAAAGTTTGGTCAAAATCGGTGCAGTAGTTCTTGAGTTACGGTGCAAAAACACACACACAAAACTAAGTATTGCGCCATCTGTTGGACGAACTTCAAACTACACACAAAAACACTCCTCACGGCCCATAGAGCATGCATATGAAATTTGGTCAAAATCGGTCCAGTAGTGTTTGAGTTTAGCGATCACGAACATACACGTAATTTTTATGTACATATAGCTGACACCGTCAGCTCAAAATATCGTGGGAACTACATAACCGATTTAAGAGTTTGATATCTCGTTTAGAAGAACATGACAACGGCTTTCCAAAAAAAGTAAAATAAAATAAAAAAAGCACAAAAAATAAATATATGTATATGTCATTGGTGGTGCAATATGAAAATTGGATTTTGCCACGCCCCTACGCCCACAGACCGAAAATAAAAAATCGGACTTCACAGTGTCACCCGCCCGAGTTTTCTGAAGGTTCTCTGAAAATTTCGCCAAAATCGGCCCAACCGTTTTGGAGCCATTACGTTACATACATACATACATACATACATACATACATACATACATACATACATACACACTTCCAATTTTATATATATAGATACTAGCGGACCAGGCGAACTTCGCCTCGCCCCAATTTTAAGCCTTCAGACAAACTTTCTATTTTTTCATTTAAAAAGCCATTAAGGAATAATTTCAAACAAAATTTCATAAAAAAACTCGATTTTCGATTTATCAATTTTCCGACTTTTCCGGAGGGATTTTCCAAAATTTTCTTCCATAAAAACCTTCTCCTCGAAAATACAAACAACTGACAAAAAGTTTTACAGAAATCGACCAAGCCGTTCTCATTTTATGAATTATTGGATTTTGCCACGCCCCTCCGCCCACAGACCGAAAATAAAAAATCGGACAGTGTCACCCGCCCGAGCATTCTGAAGGTTCCCTGAAAATTTCGTCAAAATCGGCCCAGCCGTTTTGGAGTCATTACGTTACATATATACATACATACATACACACATCCTATTTTATATATATATATATATATATATATATATATATATATATATATATATATATATATATATATATATATATTCTATAGAGAAAGAAATTTCGTTTAGGCAGTAGATTTAAGGCGACAATAACACCCCACGAAAAGTATGAAATCGTGCCAGATTTTCCGTCTGCTTTATAGCGATTGTTTGTACTTTATTCAAAGTAATATATGCTTGTATTAGAAGATCGGAATCTGACATTGAAGTAAAACCCTGACAAACGGTGTTAATTGCCATGAAATTTGGCTTCACTCGAAAAATAAATCTCTGCCATTTTTATTTGAATATGATTTTCGGCATATGAGCGGCTCGATCTACTCCGAATAACTCCAATTATTAATCACTCTTTGCAGCAATAGGGACCGTAGCAGACATAACATTTTAGCTGGCATCGATTTTGAATAAATTCGGACCAATGATTCTACCGGACCATAGGGACCACCACCTAACGGCTTTTTCAAGATGCAACAATGTTTCTACAGCGGCATGAAGATCTTCCTCATTCCCAATGGGGCAGTTTGACTTATCGACGTACATATGTATGTATTCAATCAAAAATGTGCTTCTTGTGAAATTCGAGTTTAACCTCAATTTTGTTTTGAGTCCGTTCACCAAATGCACGGCTTCAATTTTTGCATGACTTGAATTTTGTAAGCCCACAAGCCAAAATCTCTTCGAAAAATCTTCCATAATGTAATAGTAGTAGCTCCAGTTGTTGAAAACTATTCCCAATGGACTCATTTGGGCATTCTATAAATTACAGCAGCGTCTTGCTGACGTCTCTGAGGATACTTGTTGCCCTGTAGAGTAAAAAAGGTGCGAAATTGATCCGCGATTAATTGCTCTGATGGACGATTAGGCCGACAACAAAATGGAAGAGCACAATGAGTTTCCGAAACTGAATTTGCAGACACACCAAACCAAAATAAAACAAGAGACAAGTAACAGCTATTAAAATGGCATACATATCAAGCAGTATTGCTAACTTAAAGCTCTATATCTCTAAAAAAAAATTTTAAAAATTGAATTAATACCCATAGTGCTCAAAATAAGAAAATATTAAATAAATACAATTTATGTAATGAAAAAAATAAATTAAGTCGTAATATGTGAAAAAACTTAGAGTTCTTTAACTCAAATTTTTTAAGGCTATAACCATGTAAAATTGTAACTAGATCTATTTCAAAAATAAATTAACCAATTCTAAGAATTATTCCAAAAATACTTCGATTCAGCCCCACTATGCAAAAGAGTAAAATGAGTATTTCGAAACAGATTGAAAATATAATTAGTTATAATTTATTTTGTCAATATAAATACGTATAAATACTTATTGTGCAACATGTAGACATGATAAAGAAATCGATAATGAAAATATGCCAACAGTCAATTTGAATTTAAATGACTTTTCGTTAGTCTTCTTTAATTTGATCTTATCAGAGCTGCTGACGATATTTACACTTTATGTGTGGATGTACGTATGCATTGAAATGTTTGCTTTTTAACATATTTCATCATACACACACACACACAAATACATACGCAAATATTCATTGGGTAAAAGGACATTAAATAAATACGAGTGCATGCAAAATGGTTTGTGGAATTCACCACACTTGCGACAGAATTCAACATATTCTCGTTTGGGCAGAAGCTCAACACATTTCCGGAGCCACTAAATTGTTGTGATATTTTTTTTGTCGTATTGAAAATGAGAACTTTTAGTCAGTCCTCTCTATCACCATTACGGACGGTTTTAATTTCACTGCCAAAGGAGACGCAATTCCGCCACACACTGAAAAATAAATTTCAATGTGAGAAATGTTGTTGTTGACGAAAAATCGAAACTCAAACAAGAACAAACGAAAATTCTATAACATGTTTCATTTATTAATTGATTGACAGATGTTATGCCACTAATTTCGATTCGATTAAATATAATTATATCACGCACATAATTAAATTTGGAATTTGTTGGAATGTATGTATGTGCAATGCATAAATCTGTATATACATACATACACACACACACACACACACACACACACACACACACATATATATATATATATATATATATATATATTTATATATATACAGAGGGGAGCAGGGTGAGTACATGTTTGTATCTTCTGCATTTGCAGCCGCATAAAATGATAATAATGAAGCGATTTAATTTTTTATTTTTTTTGTTTTAGTTATTATTCAGATGCTAACAAAAATGTTCTTAAAAGAAAACAAAAAAATTCATATTCAAATAAAAAAAAAATAAATTAAAATAACTCTTATGTAGTCAATTTTGCACTTTCAGACAACATTTGAAATATGTTGTATTTTTAGTACTTAGTCCATAGCCCTTTATTTTTGAATACACTATTTATGCTATTGGGAATACTTTTAACAGAGTCTTGGATATTTTTATTTGGAATGTGTTACCACTTCAGCTGCACACGTTGCCATAACTCGATTAAGTTAGATGGAGCTGTTCGAGATTGTCACAACCGTCTTTTCACAATTTACCACGAATTTTCAATTGGATTGTGATCGGGACTTTGCGGAGGCCACTGCATCAATTGAAAATTTTACATAGTTAGTCATTCCTCAACAATTTTTTAAATGTGTTTTATGTGTCCATCCCATTGAAAGGAAACTTTCTCATCACGATAGGCGCTCAAATTTACAAAATCGGGAAGATGGTTCTGTAATATCTTCAAATGGCCTTCCTTTCTCACGATGCTATCAGTTTTCTTCAATGGATCAAGTTGCCACCATGTAAAATAACTCCACATCATGATATAGCCTCCGCCGTGCTTCAGTGTTTGTTGAATAGGGTGTCGTTGAATGGTCTTCTGCACTGATCGGCTTAAATTGAGTCTTTTATCTATAACACGTGATGCAGAGCCATGCTCTGTTATATTTATAATCGCATTTTCCACAGTACACAGTCACAGTACACAGTCATTAACATTTCGTAGTCCATATGGTTGACATTCTCCTATATATGTTTTGCTATAGAAAATAATGCAATAATAGAAGCCCACATCATCGAGTATAATAATAAAATTTTCTCAAGATAATCGAAAGGTACTTTAGGATATAAATGCAGTAAAAAATCGAATAGAAAAAGTTTTAACTACGATATGATTGACTTAAATAAGTAAATAAATAAATAAAATAAAGTAATTGTTATCAATACAAAAAATCCTATTA
Organism: Germaria angustata; assembly: GCA_963681545.1. Classification (NCBI taxonomy): domain Eukaryota; kingdom Metazoa; phylum Arthropoda; class Insecta; order Diptera; family Tachinidae; genus Germaria; species Germaria angustata. The sequence continues at coordinate 79,740,743 of OY812999.1, read as the reverse complement.
AAATAGTTTCAAAGAATGAATAACGACTTTTTCATATTAATTGACTTTAATCTTTCATTTAATTAATATGTTTTATTTAAAATTAGGATACAAAGAAAAGGAGGAAAAATAACATAAACACTACATCGGAAATAAACATTTTCAAATCACTGACATACATACATACATACATACATATGTACATACATACATACATTGATAAAGTAATACCAACGTGAATAGAAAAATTACAAATAATCGACACTATGAACTTTATAAATGCATGAGGCACTTCTGGTGAAACGTATTGCTTTTAATGTTGCTAATGACTTCTCTCGTTTTATTTCGAGTTTCCTCAGTGATCGCACTATAGGAGTTCCTATAGATGGGATCTCATCAGACGAGCTCAAAATAAATTCGGGGCTACTACGAGGTTGATGCTCCTGGTAGGGACTACAGGTTACGTTCTCCCTCTTATCCTATTTTGTTTTTCTTAATGACCGTCTATGTCACACTTCCAACCCTGAACATGCTGTTGGCATGCTTGCTATAAAGATTCAGTATGATGTTCGCTGGGCGGAATATATTTTTCATATCGATAAAGAAGCATTCAAGTGCTTCC